>CM031244.1:40075485-40606070 GCA_018340775.1 Taxus wallichiana var. yunnanensis
CATTAGATATACAAAACTCATGGAGCTCAAAGAATTGAGAAACAAAGCCATGTAAGTCATGGAGTGAATCAGCTCAAATCAATTTTTTTATAAGAAAGTGGTATCTATAAACTTTCAAAAAGGATATCTCATGCTAAAATGGGATCAAGATAGAGCCAAGACAAGTAAACATTCAAAGTTTGATACAATGTGGAGTGGACTGATGTGATTTCCAAGTGGCAAACTTAGTAATGCTTTCTAATTGTCAACATTGGATGAAAAATAACTTATTATCCCAGTTAATGGGGTTTATTTGAAGCATTTATTTTGAAAAATAATTCCACCTTGTACATAGTAGTTTAGTTTTAATTCCTCCAAGTGATTTCGAGAACATGTTTTGTTGGTAGTATAAGTTTTCTTTGTAATAAGTGCTTTGCACTCTATACATGTTTTATTTGAGACATGTATGATATTCTCTTTTGTACATAAGTTTTGGAGGAACTTGTAGTCAATCACAAATTATATCAGAGTAGGTTCATGGAAGAAATCATATTTTTGGAGTGAATCTCAAGTATACATCTTTCAAAATTTCATGATTAACTCCAATTTAGTGTTAGGTTCATTTTGACTCGGGAGACATGTTTTCAAGGATGAGATCAGTTTCTTCAAGGTTAAGGTTGACCCCATTCCCAATGGATACTTCAAGGTAGTTGATCTTCATCATCTAGTGGGAAGATGTCCCCCTAAAGTCACCAAAATGTTATCCAAAATTACACCCCATGTAATTTTGATTAACTCATCAAGAGGACATATCCATTTTCATTCTCTAAAAAATATGTGAGAGACTAGTTCCATCTACTATTGAATGGAGGAACTTAGTGTTTCATGGATTCTCCTAACCCACATAATAAAGGAATGAGTAGTGTGGGGACTTAGGTAAGAATTGGTGAAATTTAGTGTTGCGTGACATCTTCTCTACTTTTATGACACTAAGGAAGTAAGTCCCTTACAGGTAAATTCAAAAGAGTACTATAGAATGGTCTATCCACGGAGGAATATGAGAAATCGAGATAAGTTCAAAATCTGTTAGAAACTCGACTTGGAATTCCACGTGATTACTAAATTTTAAACATCTCATGATTTTCTCTAACTCGCGTAACGAAGGAAAATAACCGCAAGGATAAAAGATGATGATTTAAGAATTAGATGCTTAAACATAGTACAAAGTGTTCCAATCATCAAGGAAAGTGGTGAAAAGGTTGAAAAGTACACTCAATTAGTAAAAATTGAGACACCACGGTGGAAGCCATGAGACAAAGAAAAAGTTATTTCAGACTTCGAACAAGAAATCCAACCACCCCAACCACCAAACTTTAATTAAAAATGACATCATTTTGTGAATTATGATGGCGCGCGATGGAATCAATGGTTGTGCTATAGTTGGTGGCTTAAATTTGAGGTGTCCATGCATGTACTATAAGTAAACTCAACAGATAAATCATGGCGTCCAAATTCATTTAATGAAAATTTCGTGAGGCAACCAGTTCCATCCCAGTAGTCTTTTATTATCCTTGTTCCACTTATTTCTCCATTCGACAAATGATATAAGTATATGTGCCCTCACACATGGAAAGGGTTCTCTCATATGGAGTTGTAAGCTTTGCTTTAATATTCCATGCTTTTGGACCTATGTAATTACATTTTGTGAAAAATTGTCAAGCTTCTATCCCTATAAATGCAAGTAATACCATTTAAAGAAATGTGACTATGGTTTTACTTCCACCGTGTCTATATAGGCCAATCTCGAACCTTTTTTAAGTTTGGTGCATCACCTTATTTTAGTTTTTAACCATTCTCACTTTTTCTCCTCAACTCCGAATCTCGGGAAACATAGTTTGTTTTAGTTTAGTTGCATTCTTAGGTTGTAGGTTATTTGTGGTGGGATAAGGCAACCAGAACCAAAATTATATGGAGGTTGATCTTGCTTCATGCAAGTCCCACACCTTTGAGATCATCCCATGTTACCCAAAGTTCTTGATGTTCATCCCCGAATATTCGAGAGTGCAAATTTTGTGTTAGCATATACCATGTGAATGTGCATATGTGTATAAAAATGATAAAACATACTATGAACTATAGTAACATGATAAGAAAAGGTACACCATATAGTATGATAAGGAAGAAAGAGTATATCCAATCAAGATCTAAGAAAACACATTTTTGATATTTACTTGAAAATACGTTAAAGAGAACAACTAGAAGGCATGAATAAGGACCCCCGTGTGTGTGTGTGTGTGTGTGTGTGTGTGTGTGTGTGTGTGTGTGTGTGTGTGTGTGTGTGTGTGTGTGTGTGCGTGTGTGTGCAAAGTGAGGTTCATGTAAGTAAGGATGACCTCAAAAATCAAGTATGAACTAGGAACAAGAGCGTGTCATTGGGTGGTTTAGGGGAGAATATTCCCTAAAGTGTATATGCCATAGTGATCTATCCAATGAAGAAAAATGCATGTGATCACGAGCCATTGATGTAGTTCCATGTGAAGGTGGATATGTCATAACATGTGGAGAATGAGTGAGATTATGCTGCAGGTTGCTCTTAGAAGATAGTGTAAAAGTATACTTAGGATTTAGCATATATGATCCCATACCTGTGTTGATCCACATATCATCAGGGAAGTCATCAAAATTTGTGTTATTGAAATCTATCTCAATTTGTTGTGAATGAGAATAAATGCTTGGGGAATATTCTTTGATGCTAGCATTAGATTGGGCTTGTAATGGTTCCATCGATATTGCTGGTTTTGTAGTGTACAATTATTTAGTTGTAATTTATAATTCTTTAATTCCCTCGGTAGTAGGATGCAATGCTACTATGGATGTTGGTACTTCCAAAGGAGGTGTATCATGTTTGGTATCTTGTGGAATAGGTATCTCTTGTATTATTGGATAAGTTGTACCATGTACTATGACATTAAGTTCACTAGATATAGATAATGTAGCTTTAGTAATCCATTGATATTTTCAAAGTTGAGAATGTGGTTTAGAAAATGAAATGAAGCCCTTGCGATCAAGTTATATTTTTCATGATAAAATATAACAATCATTGTCATGTTTCCCATTAATTCCATGACAATTCTAGAATGGTTGGCCTTTGGATTTTGTAAGCTTATAATGAAGATAGTAATGATTGGGAAATAAAGTGATTAAGTGATGATTGAGGAGCTCAAATAAGATATCATGTTGTTTAACATGCTCATCAAACAAAAGAGGTGTTTTATGTTGGAGGATTTTACCCTCACTTATATGAGCACATGTAACACCTATATCATATTGCATATCCTTGGCCTTAGGAACATCATGATGCATATAAAGAGAATTGATATGTGCATTAGAAGTATCCTTGAGGTGTTGTATCTCATCCTTGAGAGATATAATTGTAGCATTTATCAATTGGATTTCATCTTGAAAGTTACCATCAAAAGATTAAATAGAATATAAGATATTCATATGGAATGTGTCTTCATTAATAATAGGAGGATTTGAAAGATGACTCAAAAATGTATTCACTTGGGGAGGTGTCGTATTATCAGGAAGCTGCACTTGTTTCAACAGTTGTGTAAGAGTATCTCTACATGAGGGGTGTCATTGAAGTAAATGAAACAAGGATACTATGGTATGGGCCATGATGATATAAATAATGAAAGAGGTAACCCCAACTTAAACAGAAAAATAATGTGTAGAAGGATGATAATTAAGAGACAATGGGGATAAGAGACAAAGAGAGATGTTAAACAAAAACTAATTGTCAAAAATGAATAAAATGATCATATCTCGAAATAAAATTTATTTTTTTCAAAAAAGAGGTCATTTTGAATTTTATAACTTTAAAGAAAAATCTCAAAGGTATTTGTCCAAAAGTGTGTATTTTTTTAATAATGTCTTAAACAATAAAAATTATAGTTTTGAATTTCTGAAAATTGTGATAAAAAGAGGGTTTTGTTAGATATGAAAAAGGAAAAATAACCTCAAAATAATTTTAAAATAGATTTGTTATGATTAATATATGAAACAAAATTTGATTTAAAAATTAGGAGCTCTAGAAAATGACCCAAAGGGTAGTACCAACCATGAAACCTTAGAATATTTTATTGTAGATCATATTTATGGAAGATGATAGGTGAAAATAAGGTGTGAATCTGAATATAAGATGTATATATGAACCCTAATGCAACCGGGGTTTTTGTGTTGAGAAGAATAAATTTGATAAAGAGAATGTAAGGGACCAAGATTCACAAAATTATTTAAAAAAATTAAATCTATGTAAGGACAATGCTTTGATAAGATAAATATAACAATATTCAAGTAATATCTAGCTAAAGAAATACAAAAGTGAAAGATATGCGATAAAGGATACTCAAATTGTAATTTTAGGTTTGGGTGATTGTGGACCAATGAACATGACGGAAAAGTAGATTATAGACTATGTAAGCTTTATTTTTTATTTTGGAATGTAACAATCTCAAGGAAAAAATCACATATAATAGGACAAGGCCACATGGGTGCTAGCGTTTATAGGATAGTTATGATTCTAGCTCTTCCTATGTCACTTATTTTCACATTTAGTTCAATGTAGGTCACGTCAAAGTTCACTACAAGTTTGTTCACCACACACGTACTGCAAAAACTCTAGCTACTTGCACAATACTCAAGAACACATTAAATGAATAAAAATATGTATATTTTTGAGTCATACTGACCTCGGTGGTCACCCTAATGTGATTGTCACCGAGCACTGTTAATCGTACTACATTTTGGACTCAATGTAGTTCTAGTGTGTGTGTGTGATTGGAATAGTATCCCTGGAGCTAGGATTACCTAGTGCTAGTCACACAAAGAATAGTGGGATATAACTACTTTTTCCCACTGTAATATGTGTGATATTGAATTCAGAATAAACCCTCATATGAAGTGAAGTATGCAGTCCCAAAATGTATTCCTTAATGTACTAGATACAAAATATTAGCTACTTATAGATGTATATGCCTCTTGAATGCTTGCGTCATAACAAGTTTAAATAAGACATGTATATATATGATCCCTTCACTTAAGTTTCATCATTAACAAGTGAAAATATGAACCAAGGTAGTAAAAAATATATGGAAGATGTAACCACTAAAAATTTAAAAAAATTGAGGAGGACATAAGCACCTAGAGGGGATAGTAACACCTGGAACCTCCTATCCCTAATGGGTGGTTTTGTATAAGGTTCCAGAAAGATAAAATAGTGGAATCAAGACTGAGGAAGATGTCATATAGTATGAAAACCTACAAAGTGTAATTCCAAAAACAACAAGAAATAAAAATAAGAAAGATAAAAGCAATGTCAAAGAAAAACAAGTATTGTTAATGACTAGTTCTCTTGCTTAGAAATCATGCATATAAATGAAGTATTTAGAGGCTAGATGTACATAGTAATTTCATGATTTAGTTATTACAAATTATTGCATGAGAAATTCACCTACGCCACACCCACGAAGATTCACATTCGACAATGAAGGTTTTGGAAAAATATGGGGTGTACATATTTGGAGTGGTACACATGGCCTTCTATAGTGTCTCAAATTCTAAGGTTTCTTCCTCATTCTAATGGAAGGATTCTTTATTAAATAAAATTTTTAGTGGTACTTCAATGTTACTAAAATTCTTCACAAATTTGTGATAGTAACATGTAATCCCTAAGAATCCCCTAAGGTTTTTTGAGGGTTTTAGGTATCTTCCAGTCTACCATGGCCTTGATCTTGTGAGGATCCACTTTTATACCTTCATGAGAAATGATATGACCCAAGTATTCTACCTCCATAAATCCAAAAACACACTTAGAGGGCTTGACATAAAGGTTTTTGTTCAAGAGTGTCCAAAACATTAGTGATGTTATATAAGTGTTCCTCACATGTCTTGTTGTAGATTAAGATATTAATGAAAGAATACTAGGATAAAATTATGTAGGAATGGCGAAAGATATAATTCATTAAACTATGGAATGTAGAGGGTGAATTTGTAAGGAAAAAGGAATTACCATAAATTCGTAGTGGCCCTTATATGTTACAAATTCTATTTCAGAATATTCTCATATTGAATTTTTATTTGATGATATCTCGATTTAAGATCCAATTTTTAAAAATAAATAACACCATATAACTCATATAGAAAAACATCAAGGAAAGGAATGTGAAACTTATATTTTATTATGTATTTTTTGATCTCCCTGTATTATAGGCACATGCACCAAGTTTCATCCTTATCCCATACCATCACTAATGGAGAAGAGTAAGAGCTCTAACCATGGTGAAAAATTCATGCTTCTAACATCTTTCGCACCATTTTTTCAATATCAATCTTTTATAGATAAGGATACCTATAAGGGATATTTTTGGGAATCTAGCTACCTATTACTATTGTAATTCCATGATCATGATATATTTTGGGGAAAACCCTTTGAAATATCCCCAAAAAAACTCAAGTGCTCATTAATAATTACTTACGTATTTAATGGTACATTTTATTTTGATTCTTGAACTTCCATTGAGAATAGTTGTGCCACAAATCCATATGCACAATTATTAAGAATCTTTTGCATTTTATGAGAGCTCACCAACTATGGAGATTTTTCCCTCATCCCGTGTAAATCAAAAGTTCTCCCTCAAAATGAAAAAACATGAAAAAATCTTAGAAAATCATCTCAAAATTTACCAATGTAGTAATCCATGAACCCCCAACACAATGTCTACATCCCCATGGAGAGTTTAATATTATGAAACTTTCCTAAAAACTAATTACACCTCCTTATGCAATTATGATTTATAACTCTGGGGATGGATAAAAAAATAAATTTAAGCACAATGCCAACTTATGATTGATGAAATTGTGAGTACTTCAAGAGTTAACTAATATGGTCACCCTTTACTTTTTCATGAACTTAATGACCTTAGGGGTTTGTGGAGTGCTGATTCTATAAATTGTATGATAAGATATGGTTTATATTCCTCATCATTGACCTCAGACACATCTTTATCTTCACCATATGATTCCTATTATTCTTCTTTCTCATTAGGCCCTTCAATGCAGAATAATTTATTTTCAACACATCTATGTTCTTTTCTCCATTTTCTATCGCAACTGAAACATACCCATTTTTCTAATTTCTCTTCAATTTGTTAAGGATTCAATAGGGAAGGACAAGGGAATGATGTTACTAAGGTTATATGATCTTTAATTTTGGTGAAATTACACCTCTATATGACAAGGAAGTTTCCCTTTTCCCTACGTGCCATGATAATATAATAAAAACATTAGTTGAACTAATTTTTTTACCTCATGTTGGATGTGATCTTTGAGACCTCCTAGAAATGTGTCATTTAGATTATCATCTGTAATCATATACACACATAAGGACAAGTTTTGAAACTTTTAAATATAATTATTCATGACCCCATTTCCCTCATCTTTTCTAGTTGTCTGAAGTAGATCTCAGCCACACTATTATAGTTCATTTTCATCACCTTTATTAAAAATAACCAAGTAACACCGAGAGAAATATTATCCTTTTGAGTAAACAACCAATGATACTAAGTGAATTTTTATGGTTATAGATATAATGATTCCATATTAAAATTTTTACCACTTGGGATTTGATGTAGATTAAATAAATTACACATTTGGTTGATATAGTTGAGTTGGTTATTTCCATCAAACTTACGCATGTCCATATTTGGTATTAGGCTATGTAGATTAGAATTAATACTCACCCTAGAGGAATGTGATGTAGTATTTGAATCATAATTTGTATGTCCATTAGATCCACCTTTATTTTTGTGAGAGGATAAAGCACTCAATATTTTTAGATATCTTATCCATCTCTCCTTTTAGAACCTTCAACTTTCTTTGCATGTTATAACCCATATGGTCAAAAACACCTCTACCTATCCTTACAGTTATGACCCATATAATAAACACACCCCTTCAAGTTTTTCATGCTCTACACCACGGGTTATATTTTTTCATCCACCAAAAAAGGTATACAAACATAATTTCCTCCACATTCCAACTCCAATTCAACCTCCTCCTTTTAAATATTTTTTTCCTATAGTAACAAAACATTTTCCTTGGACTTTAGTTGATCTCTATGCCATGGTGAATATGCATACTTTTGGATAGATAGAAAAAAACTAATAACAAACCAAAATTCAAATTTAGAGATATTTTTAAAACTCGTAAACAATTTAGAGAAATTCCACAATTAGTGGCCTAGGGAGTAATTTGTGACAAATATTAAATTGCAAATAACTTCCACAAATTGAATCAAAAGAAGATGAAATTTTAGGGTAATTTACACTAATTATTTCCAGCTATAGTAAAAACATTAAATAAAAATTTGGAGTGGTTTTCTAGATATAGGTGAGTCCTAAAAATTAGGTCTTAAAACTAATTTTGGCCTAATTAAAAGATTTGATACCACTTGTAATGAAATTACTTAGATAAATTTGAATATAAACAATAAAACACTAAATGTAGACAAATGAATATAATATGCAAGTAGAATTAATTATCCATTTCAAGGAGAAAACTCCAAGCCATATAATAATACGTAAGTGCTTAGTATGATGCTTAACTATGAGTTACTACCTCCTATGTATACCCTACTATAATATATAAATGACATATTCGACCTAATAAGAATACAAAAGCATAAATAAATGAGATATGAAAATTAAGATATTATGATAGACACAATCCAACTATATATCCCGATATATGACCTAGGTTTAAGGGCATAGTACCTTCTACATAATGTTTTCATAACCACCACTTCTCATGCAATTCTTCTTTCAATCATATTCAATCATCCCTATTGGGATGGGACAAGACTATTCTTAGGAATTATAACTTACATTCACTCTTGTTCTTGTCACTCATCATCTTTTTAATTCACACATGGCCAAGGAAATGTTGTCCTTGTCCTTTTTAAATAATCATTCCTTTACAAAGGTTCATTTTCTATCACTTTGTTTGCCACTTTTTTCCCGCATTATGTTGGAGCATGATACGTTTTAAAAAATGTCACTTGAGGGGGGATACTATTCCAAACCATTGTAGTCAATCTTATGAAATTGAATCGTCATATATCTTAGTCAATTGAATCAATAGTCTATGCCTTACAAAGTCAATCCAACGCATTCA
Organism: Taxus wallichiana var. yunnanensis; assembly: GCA_018340775.1. Classification (NCBI taxonomy): domain Eukaryota; kingdom Viridiplantae; phylum Streptophyta; class Pinopsida; order Cupressales; family Taxaceae; genus Taxus; species Taxus wallichiana. The sequence goes on from CM031244.1 coordinate 40,084,699, forward strand.
AAAACTCTAGATGAAGTGGACCATCGATCACATTTCTATTTTTTTTTCTATCTATTCAACCATCTAAGTCCGTGTGCATGGAAACCATTGTCACAGGGTTACAAAAACTCCATCTCATCTTCATTTTTATGACACATCAATCTTGCTATAATATGTAGCCCAGAAATGGGAAAAATGTAGGCATGAAAAAATGCACCTTATGTATAAGGTCTCTTAATCTAAAAATACAAAAATATTATACAACAATATAAGCCCTAAAATGGAAATAATCCCACAAAAACTAAAAACAATAAATAAGGCTTATTAAAGACATTTCATCCACTTACTCATCCTCATCCACTCACATTTAGTCTTGTCATATCCCTCTATACACTCCACCTACCCATTTGCATCTCCAATGCACATTGGACCTTTATTATCTCAACACTCTATGCATATTTCACCCATATCCATCCTAATATTTTATGTGATATAAATCTATAAAATTAAATTCACCCCTCCCTTCACCCCCTTGGATTTTAGATAAATTTTTCTATTTATTGCACACGTTTTTCATGTAGGTTTTTCCAAAGGATAAAGAGGGTCACTTGGAAACTAAAAATATCACTATACAATCATATTTTTAGATTTTGAACATTTTTTCTAGTTGCACACACAATTGGCCTACAAAATCTATGTGATTTTATTAGAATCACAAATGTGATTGTCCTATGACCTACATAATTTTTTTGGGGAATATTATTTGTTACTCGATTGCAACTACTCAAAAATTTCTTTGTAGTCATGCATGCATCTGTAATGTGACTAGTGGCAACATCTAATCAATCAAAACACAACCTACAATCAATAATATACCAATAACAAACCTTGTACCATAAATTGGTACCCTGCCCTCAAATAAGTATACCATTTGATTTTATTTATTATTTATCATTACATGTATTACATATTATTATATATAAACCTTGAAAAGTATAGGGACTTGACTAAGGTAGGTCACCTAGCCAAAAATCAAACTATCATTTTCCTTATTGTTGTGATTTGAAAATTTAGATTTATATTTTGGAGACTCAACCTCATTTATTCATTGAAATAAACATATGAAGTCCCTTTCTTATTCAATGGAAGTAACACAATCACATTTTATCTAAGTAGATGATTTGTATTGATTTATTGGATATATATATATATATATATATATATATATATATAGATATATATAACACATCTTGCAGGTGGCTCAATATATAGGAATACAATACTTATAAATCTTCTTTGTAGATGGTTTATTTTAAATATATTTATGGTAGTAAGTGTAAAAACCACTTTTTTGGGATGGTTTGGACATCAAGGTTAATTTTGATTCATATTTTCTATAAGAATACGATGATAAAATCAATATAATTCATAAAAGGATCAAAGAGGCCTTTTGTAAAGTGTTTGTGTAGATCTTAAGTGAAATCCAATATATTTTTAATTTGGAGATATATATTTTTAAGGGTCATACATCAAAATAACTCTATCAGATTTGGAAATAAATCTAAATTATCTCCTCAATTTGTAGGGCCTTCGACATTATGGAAAAGATTAATTTGACATATTATAGAATTTCCTTTTCCCCTCTATTCAATTCATGATGTGTTTCATATTTAATTGCTAATAAAATTTGTGTCTAATCGATTTAATTTTTGGAAGTGAATGTATTACAATTTTATGAAGATGATAATGCTAAGCTATAACTAATGAACATTCTCTCTTTATGAATCATTAAACTTGATATTAAGAACTTGTAACAAGTATTAGTCTAATGGGACCAATGTAGAAAAATAAATTCCACCTACAAATATGAAAGTAATTTTAGAACCAATTTTGCTCATTTGTTTTTGGAAGGAATTGGGACAATGCCTTGTTAGGGGAAGATTTCATGACATCCTCCTCAAGTATTTTAAATAGTGTTATAAATATTAAGACCTGTGATGTGATTATATTTTTAAGACTACTACAATTGGAAAATTATCTTAATAATTCATCTTGTTATGATTATAGAATGATAGTTGACAGTGCTATGTTGATTATGCATTTTTAAAAAATGATAACATTTTTATCTAAGTTTTAATTTTGAATAGATTCAAAATGGGACATGTTTCTTAACTTAGCATTGTTAAAAAGTTGGTAGGAAATTGGTAAAATAAGAAGGAATTATGTGTACTTATGATGATTTATTTTTTACCCCTTTTCATCTGTAATTATGAAATTATTATGTTATTATTTTTGAAATTTTAGGGATACTAACATGAGTAAGGATTTCAACATGATGAAAAATAAAGGGAATAATAATCCAAGAAATATTGTATCATACTTTATGCTATGTTTTTGTTTATTGCTTTTCGATTACTCTCATTTTTTTATTATTTCAACATTGTCACATTAGCCATTGTTTGAGTTATTTATTTCCATTGGTTTAATTTGAGAAACACAACATTTAGGAAAACATGCCTTCCTTTTCATACTTTTTCATGTGATTGTGTTTGGTTTCTTGAATGAATTGATTTTATCATTTCATTTATTTTGGTTCTTGAGATATTTTAAAGGTAGTGTGATTGGAAGTATTGGAGTAAGGGTCTTGATTGCTATTCATAGTGACATGTTAATAATAAAAGAAAATTTATTACCTTAGGTTGGTAACATGAGTATTTTTTATTATTGTTGAGCAGGATTTTGGAAACACCGACTTTTTAGTGGGGGCGTTGGCTTATAAATAAGATTATCATTGAACAATTTTGGATATATTGTGGGTGTTTTGTAACCATTATCATAACTATTGATAGATATGTATGTGGAGATTAAGGTGCAAAATATAATGGAGAAGAACAAGAAAAAAATGCATGTTATAACTTTTCCATTGCATGATTATTGCAAGGAAGTTTCTATAAATATTTTTAGAAGAATGTAATTAAATAAGATATTAGTTATGAAGGACATATACATGCACATAAAAGAGGAATAATGCAGCACATGATAATATAAGGAGAGAAGTGGGAAGAAAAGGAGTGAAAGTCAGGTTAGTTAACATTGCTTATTCATGTTTTTTTTTAAAAATTATATTTAAAGAAAAACATTGTATATGCGATCATGACCCCTAAAAGTATCACAATCACTTATATAGTGGGTTATTAACTCAATGTCATTTCAATGTTAGGTAAATATTGGTTGTTTTTTTATAGGTTCTCTCATGTTTAAACTCCATTTGATCTATTTTTTGTGGTTAATTGTTTTAAGTTCCTTGGCTATCTTATTTATACTCTTCCTTTGGCCCCTTTGATTATTGGATCTCTTGTTGGATTTTATATCCTATTTTCACTTGAAAGGAGTTTGTGGATTACCATGAAGGTGCATTGGTGTTTTTTAATATTCTTCTCCATGTTGGGTTTTTGTTTGTTGATGCTTGGTTTCTCTCATTACCCTCCCTAGCATGACATCACACCTTTAGTCTAGATAGGGAAATTATGAAACCCAATGATGGTTGGGATAATGTATTTTTGTACTAGATTTGGAAGTTATCTTCAATTTGATTTCCATGAGTAATTTATATATGAAAGTAGTAGATAGATATGTGTTATTACTTATAGTTTTGTAGACAAAAATTTCTTTTTAGGGATATGCGCATGCACGAGTTGTAAAGAAATTACTAAAAGGATATTATCAATCACTTAAATATTGAATGATTATTATTACAATGCTATTTTTTTTTATTTAATCACTTATGTATTGGTTATTATTGTTATTGTTATTAAAAATAATTACATTATATTTTTGTTCAATGATAAACATCTTGTTAAAAGAAATGTGGAAATGTTCATTTTAAGATAATGAATTATAATTTATTATGTTTACAATCTTGATTGGTCACTTTTACCTTACTTTGGAAATGAATAGTTCCATTTGGTATTTCATACTTCAGCATAAAATCTCCTCATACTCATTAATTGAATACCGATGATTATGTTCAAAGTGGTAGAGACTTGTTATTGTTCCATTGTTAAACATTTCCTTGGAATTGGAAATGCTATTTTTGTTTTACATGTAAGTTTTTTATTTAAGTATCTTGAGATAGACCCGTATATTATTTATATTGGGATTTATTATTTCCTAGAATTGATTATTATCTGTGACCAATAATGTAGGGAGAGTGGGAATCACATTGCTTGTTGTAAGATATTTTTATGATTTTGTGTGATGTTGGGGATATTTTTCTATCAATATGATTGAAAATAGGATAAGAAAGTATTAGTGTTTACAACGTAAATAACATCTTTCTTGAGATGGATAATATTTTCATTTTCACTTAACATGGATTTTCTATGTTCTTTACTGTATGAATAATCATTTCTTATAAGGGGTCAAGACATCTATTTATTGGTGCTTACATTTTACAAGAAGATGGTGTTTTCATGCCAAGATATTTCTTGAGGGTTACATTCTAGTTCACTCCCATTAATCCTATACGACCTATATAATAATGAAGGTAGTGATGTCATTTATGATGAGAATATAGAATTTGGATTTATGAAGTGAATTTTTACCCTTTTGTAGCTAGATTGATTAATCTTCGGTCTTTATGTTCCTATCAATTGGTACGGTTAAGGAATTTTATTTAAATGATTTAATATTTTTCATTGATAAAATTAATAAAAGGATTTGATACTTGTGAGAAGGTGACATGCATCTAAGTAAAATGTCTTAAAATATGTTGTCTTGGTATCTAGAGTTTGTATTGTGTGTTAGGGATTTCTTGCATAAGGGATAACATAGAAAGTGTGGTAATTAAAAATAATTAAGTATGTGTTTTGAAACCTTGGTGACCCCATGAGGTAGTTGAGGTATTACATTAATGAAAATGTGTTTGATATGATTTTGCTTCTTATTGGATTTTTGAACCCATAAGGTATTTGAAACTTGATGTTGAATTTGTAACCTCCAAAGTGTAGTGCTTGTGGAAAAATTGTTTAGCATTACTTGTACTTATAATTTATGAAGGAAATAAGTATGATCAATCGATCATAAAATTCAATTTTAGTGCATACATGAATAGATGTTGTTTTATAAACAATTAAAAAAATCAAATTCTATGTATATTTGGAATAGTAATAGATATGGATATAGGGATAATGGATATTATATTCACTCATCCTCAAGTGAATGAGGTTAAGATGATCAAGATACAAATATTGTCTTGAATGTTTCTTCTCTTAATCCTATTTACTAGAAACTACGTTTCTTGGAATAATATCTAGTTGTGTATCCCTTTTTTAATCGTAGTGTTATCTTCATTGATTTTGTGAGTGGATGGTGATGATTTATTTAACTATTTAAAAACTATTTTCTCCGTATATATTGTTGAACATGATTTTGCATGATTACAAGCATAATTGATTCATCTTCATAAGTGGTAAAATATCAAGTTATAAGAAAAAACTTTGTAGTGGCATAACAAGAATGTTCCCGTGATTAATGTTGTCCAAAATAAATCCCCTAGTTATTTTGACAACTTACATCCCCACTCTAGCTTTGAAGTTCCATATTACATGTCGCACACACTTAGGTTGACCTCTTGGCACATGTAATTGATTGTATTTCCTCGTGTGCCCATGCATGTTGTCTTGCTCTTATGCTCCCTCCATTTTCCTTATCTTTCTTCTACCTCCTACCATTTCCCCTTGTGTGCACTCCCTGTGCATTCGCCTTCCTTCTAGCAGCTTATGTACCCTCGTGTGCATCCTTTAGATTTATTTCCAAAATGGTTGAGTACCTTACATATTTCCTCCACGACCCTTCCCTTCTTGTTGCTATGCATCATTAAATTTGATGTCGCACTCCCACTTACATACTTGTCCCCTACAAGTATGCTTTCATTTCTACTACGCGCATTACCTTTACACACTCTTCCTTTTCTTTCCCCTTTCATGAGCATCTTGTGCCTTCTTCCATGCCAGTTATTGTACGAGATGGCACTTGTCATACTGAGTGTGCTACACACAACCAATCAAGGCGTGCCAACATGGTTCTAAATCCTTGTAATGAACCACTATGTGACATGTGGCGAAATGACAAAATTGATGTATAGTTGGCTAATCTTTCAGCTATTCAATGCACACCACATGTCATTACATGTGAGAGTGACTTGAAGACTTGAGAATGTCATAATTTTTTTCTACAAATCTCGCATTAAAGTGAAGTTGGTGTTTTTGGAGAGATGCTCACATGGGATACAATTTAGATAATTCAAATTCAAATGTTGGCGGGATTTGGTAGGTGAGAAGGAAAAAAAAGTTTTAATCCATTAATGCAGAATTTGAAAACTCAACCACCAGATTTCATTCAAATCTTATCTCCTTCCTTCTTTTACAAGGTAAATCAGACATGGGGAGGAACATCTGCTAGCTTTACAGGTGGATTTCTAGGCATTCATTTCTGGTTGTTGTGGTTGAAGTTTAAGTTTGAGTTCCCTCTTCTTTCTTCTTCTTCTTCTCTCATTCTTCTATAAAATGTATGAGAATTTCTCATTTGTTGTTAAATCCTTTGGTTTTCTAAGGATTTCAGTTTTTTTACATTTTAAGTTGTATGCCTTTATATATGGTTTTATGCATGTGGATATCAACCTTAGACACCATTGTAATAGATTGCACATTTCTCAAGTAATAGAAGCTTGGTTTTGTGGCTATTCTCTACCTTAAATTGTTTATGTTATTTCTTCTTGCCTCTCCTTTATGTTGTGTGCCTGCTATGCAATCTCACATCCTTTGTAGAGGTCCATCTTCTTATTATGCCTCATGAAAATGACTACGTGATTGCTTCGGATTGTGATACATGTGCCTATCCTTACAAAGGTGGGAATTCTCATTCATTTTTCTTAAATCCAACTACTTCATTCCCCCCCTTTTCTGGTGTTATCACCTCCCTTAGATTAGTTTTCCTTTTGCACATCCTTCTAACTCTGCTCCCTTGGCATGACTAGTTTAGGTTTTCATTTCTAGTAATAGGAGTAACTATAACAATAGAAATAGGTAGAGGAACTGACATTCTCAGGAGGCCCGTCTCAAGTGTGTAAGGTCCCAAAAATTGGATACAGTCCCATTTTTACCTCAATGACCTAGTTTAACATGATCTGGGAGGGGTACAAGTTTGAGCTCCAACAATTTCTCGGCACTGTGGGACTAGCATTGAAAGATTATATTTCATTTTTGCTAAGTTTTGGTGTGTGAATTAGTGATTTCCAACCTTTTGAGGCTCATTTAAATAGATCTGGAGACTCCCAACACTAAGATCTACTATTTTAGTAGTCCGCACGCCTTTCATGAGAAAAGTACAAACCAGACAAAGTGTAGTAGTTGAAGAGTCCTTTGAGTACCTTCAACTATCTCCAAGAAGAAGAGTCAATAGAATTACCACACACACATCTCCATCCTCAGCACACTGTGAAATTTCCACTCCTCCTCTCAGTAGACCTGTGCACCCTAGCAAGGCAACCCAACCACCTTCGAGTAAAGTTTCCAATTTCACTAGTGGAAGTCCTCTTATTCTAAATGCACAACATGATATGCCAATAGCTACACTCAAAAGTGTCCCATACTTTACAAGTGAGAATCAGGTCACCCTTGCTGAGCACATCCAAGATGTATAAAATGTGTGCTCTGTCTATTTGATCACACATGATGATGTAGTGATCAAACTGTTAGCATATTCATTCAAAGGAAAATCACTCCAGTGGTACAAAATCCTGAGACCCGCATCTATTGTCAACTAGGATGAGATTGGAACAACTCTTTGAACCTATTTTGAAAACAAGTTAGATCACCTATTTTTGGTGGAACAAATGAATACAACAAAGAGAGTACCCAATAAGAAAATGACTGATTTTATTATAAGATTTCAAAAGACTTGGGATAGAATACCTCAAGTGGTAAGGCCTATAGCCCAACATAGTTTCCTGTATTATCTAAAGGCTTTGAATAATGAAATCTCGATCACGATTCATTCTATGGGGAAGAAACTTACCTTCTACTTACAATATTGCAATAAGAGATGAAAATAGTCTTATTAGAGAAGGAAAGTTATCCCCTAAGATACCTATGCCCTTATTCCCAAAAATGTCTTAAGTGCCCCAAACCTCTGTTGCTCTATTCTAGAAATGAGAAATCAACCCGTCATATCCACATCCTATTCTCCTATGCATCAGAAAGAAGATAAAGAAATGAAGGCCTTGATTAGAAACTTGTTAAATAAAGTCATATCATTAGAGAAACAACATGCGTAATCCTTCGTAAACAATTCTAATCAATGATATAATCAAATCCATCAACCCTTTAGAAACCAGTCTATAAATTAGAGATATGGGTAGACCTAAAAAAATGATAGATGGCATGCTAATGCACATCTTCTATTGCAAATAGTTTGCTCTATGCAACCTCTTCCAGTGCCCAACACAAGCCAAACACTAGCTCCAATTCAAAAAAATATGGCTCAAGAGTTAGAATGGTGCTTTCCTTGCAATATGCCTCATAGTCAATATCATTGTGCCAATTCCTTGCATGCACAAGCTTACATGATATAGAATTCTTCTAACCGTGATCCCTCTACTAACACAAATGAATAAGAAAATCAAGAAATGCCAAAATATCCTCCCGAGAGAAACCTTATGTTCTTTGGTGTTGAAGACTTTTGTGCAATCAATCAAGCCATGGATAGTTCACTTTAACGTGTGGCTAGGTTGTTGATAACACATGATACAAGACAAGAATACTTGAATATGGAATGTAACCTTCAGCTCTGTCACACATGTTGATTCTCAAAAGCAAAGAGATGTAGCTAAGACATCTGAAATTCATGACGCATAATTTCCTACGTGTGAGGTTCCACACAATGATCCTATAAGTGGCACACTCCCTTCCTTTAGTAGGTCAAGCCTCTACACCAACTAAGGATCCTACGCCCGCACTTGAACAATAAAGAAAAGATGTTGTTGTGCCTCAAATACACAAGTCCATGGGTCTTCCATTCAAAATTATGGAACAAATGAAGAAGAAAAATATAAACGTCACAATGTGGGATGCCCTGGCCATTCCATCTCGGTAGCGACTTGTTGTATGAAGCTCGGAACAACTCCGTGCACCGATCTAGTTATCCCAAATACTCATGCTACTATCAATATCAATCAAGCAGATGAGGATCAAGTAAGGTTGTCAAAAACCCACCCTTTTATATGTCCTTGACTATATGAAAACATATTTGCACAATTATATGATTGAATAAGGCATTAGTACTTCTGTCATGCCTAATAAAATTACTAATGTCCTAGGTATTAAGTACAACCCTTTTTCCAAAGGATTCCTGCAGCTTGATGGCTCAACTTTCACCACTTTAGGAGTCATCAAGGATCTTGAGTTAACCATTCATGCATGTACCAACCTCAATATAACTCAAGATGTGTCAATCATTGAGCTACCTCTTTTGTTTACCTTATGTCTATCAAGAAATTTCATTGCTAAAGTGGGTGGTTACTTTTCTTTTGATTGGTCCCAAATGTTACTAAGAATGAGGTATGGTGCTCGATTTACCATACAAGATGAGCCCATATTTTCCTATAAATTTGAGTCATATGACCCATCCCCTCTCCAAGATAACTTCCTAATCCAAGAAGACCAAATAAAAGCCTTAGTTTCAAAAGAACAACATGTCTCTCCTCTTTTACCTAATATATTTCTTAATGAATGGGCCGAGAGACAATTTTTTTTTGATCCATATGTTGAAGAGCTTGAAGTTTAAATGGGCCTTGGTACTTTTTGCATCCTTGAAGAAGAAGCTTTACTACCACATGCAATCAAACAAAATGAAGAAAGTGATGGTCTGTGGAAGTTATACTTGATGGATCTAGAAGTAGAAATGGTGCGAGCACATGTGCTGTTCTCATTTCTCCCAAGGATGAGAAGTTCTTCTTCATACACAAGCTGCAATTTACATGTTCCAACAACGTAGTAGAATATGAAGCATTGGTGCATGGTCTTCTTATTGATAAAAAGATATAGATTAAGGTGCTACTGATTTTTTGAGACACTGAATTGGTTATCCACCTGTGTCACAAACAAGTGCATGAAAAAGAATAAGCTCATTAAAGATTATAAACATAGAGTTTGATACTTCCTTGAGATATTTAAAGATCTAAATCTGAAGGTGATGCCAAGGACAATGAACAAAGAAGCAAACCAGATGGCCACGATTGGTTCATAGTTCTCCCGTGGAGGAATTTGTCATAGGCAACATGCAACACATTAATATGGTGATTAGGCCATATATTCGAGAAAATGAAACTAGATGGCAAGTGTTTGTGTTGATGCACAAATTTTCCAGTTCATTTAGAATGAATTTTTGTTCTCTTCAAACATACACGCTGAATTTCATGACATCTATTGTGACCAAATGATTCAACTAAAGATAAATAAGTTTCCTAAAGGGATGGTCACCCTAGAGAAAATATTCATCCCTGATGAAAATTTCAAGGGTGAAGAAAGGTATATGCATGCAATATAAGAATACTATTCCCCAATCACTATTGTGCTTTGGAAAAGGAGTCAAGCTTGAGTAAAGATTGTGCGCATGATGAAAAACATGCCTTCATCTCTCTATGCTAGAAGTACAATGATATATTTTCATGGGAGTATAGAGACTTGAAAGGATTTTATCCAAGTGTTTCTCAACACTCCATTGACCTTGATCCTAGTATCAAGCCCATCAGACAAAAGTAGAGACTAGTTGATCAAAGGATAAATCCCCTCATGAGGAAGGAGTTGTCTAAACTCATTGAGGAAAAAATAATATTTCCGATGAAGTAATCTACTTGGGTCATGAATCTCGTTCCAATGCACAAAAAGAATAGTGAAATTATACTCTGTCGATTTTAGATATTTAAATAAGGCTTCTTTGAGGGATCATTATCCTTTACCTTTTATGGAGAATATCCTATAGAATGTGTTTGACACATATATATTTTTATGCTAGATGGGTATTCTAGCTTTAATCAGATCATGGTAAAGGAAGATGATCAATTCAAAACAATATTTACAACCAAATGGGGAACATATGCATATAAGAAGATTCCCTTTGGTATGTCAAACACAGAAACAACATTTCAAAGTGCACCATGGACATTTACTTCAAAGGATACATTAATGAGTTCATCCTCATCTACTTGGATGATATAACTATATTCTCAAAGCAGAGTGCAGATCACATGACGCACCTTTTTGGAAAAAGTATTTGAGAGATGCAGAGAATTTGGGGTATCTCTTAACCCTAAGAAGTGTAATTTTACTATGGTGTAGGGAAATATTTTGGGCCATGTGGTCTTAAATGATGGCATTACTATTGATCATGAGTGTGTTTTAGCCATCCTGGCTCTCTCCCTACCAGCACACAAGAAAGCCTTGCAGTACTTCCTAGGTAAAATCAATTTTTTAGGAGATTCATTCCTAACTTTGCAAGACTGGTAAGGCCTACCACCCTAATGATTAAAAAAGATATAAATTTCAAATGGAAAAAAAGGAAAAGAGAGCTTCAAAAAGATCAAGCAAGAAATTTCTTTCACACCAACACTCATCAATCCAAATTATTCCAAGGATTTTATCCTTTATGCTTATGGTGATGATGTGAGTGTTGTTGTTGTCTTGACACAAGAAAACAAGCAAGAACTAGAGCAACCAATGGATTTATTCAGTCATAAATTGAAGGATTATGAGTTGAAAGACAATCACATGGAAAAATAGGTCTACGCCATCATGTGTGCACTTAAGAAATTCAAGATTATGCTCATCACAAATGATGTTAAGGTGATAGTTTCATACTCAGGTGTATGGGACTTCATCATGGGAGTAGAAATCAACAAAAAAGAACAAGATGTGTAACCAATATCATGGAGTTTGATGTGAATATAAAATCCACTAAGTTGGTTAGAGGCAAAGTGTGCTCTACAAAAATCTTGCTTTGAGGAAGCACAAAATGAACCCGAGACTTCATTGTTTCTAGATGAAGAGCTCCCACATGTAGAAATTAAGTAGAATGAAGATCATAGTATATGTGCAACCAGATAAAGGATATGATCACATTCCTTTCCTTTGGTGAATACACTCCTAGTTTGAAAAAAGTTAAGAGGTGACATATGAGGTTAGAGTCCCTTCCATTTACACCGATTGATAGATTTCTCTTCAAAAGAAATATTGATGGTGTGTTGATGACACGTAAGTTGAAAAAGTGTTAGCATAATTTAATGGTTTATTATCGGTGGAAACTTATATCTGCTAAGGAAAAAAATGAAGATCATCAAGGAAGGATACTTTTGGCCTACCCTGTTCATGGATGTGCACAAGTGGGTCATGAAATGCAAAGAATGAACTTTCTTTATAGGAAAGAAGAAATTAACAGTGCTTTCCCTCTAACCCATCTAAGCAGATCAACATTTTGTGTAATGAGGTCTTGACTTCATAAGAATGATCAATCCTCTATTGGACCTTTTTCATTATCATACGTGTTGTCATTGATGTCAAGTTACATTGATGAAAAAAGTATTTGATGTCAAGCGGAATTGATGGAAAAAAGGGTGAACTGGTAAAGTGAGCAAGTATATAAGATGAAGTTTGATTGGTAGTGTCGATTACTAAGGCTTCAAGTTGGTCAAGGATAAGTTATAAGGGACTTAAATAGCTTTTGAGAATTCCATGGACATAAGGAGATAGATGTCGAAGTCTTGAAGAAGCCTGCTCAAGAATTCGAGAAGCCGCACATCTCTAGAAGAAGCCATGGGAGCTTAGTGAATGCCGCAGTAAAGGGATGAAGCTGCAAAGTAAAAAGGAGGTAAAGGAAGAGCTACGAGTGAGATTGGTGAGGCTGTAGATGTGAAGGAATATTCATGATAGTAAGAAAATATTGAAGTTAAATCAGAAACAAAGGTCGTCAGGGAGCAAAGCCGTAGATAAAGATGAAAGCTTTGAAGGACTAGAGATAGTCAAAAAAATATGGAATCCACAAGGTAAAGGGATAGAGTCTCAAACATAGACCAGAGCCATGTGAAGGAAAAAAACAAAGAGGAAATCCATGAAACACTGAAAACCACTAGAAGAAGAACAAATCTATGGATCACTAAAAATCAGCCAATAATGGAGAAAATTTGCAGGTCAAAGGAAATTGCCACGATACAAAGGAAAATGTCAAAATAGCTAAGGAAGCCACAAATTGAACAAATAAGAACTGAAAAGTTCTCGATGACAATAAATTGAGATGGAAATGGTTAAGAAAGATGTTGTTCTCTAAAATCAATCTTGATTCAAATTTTAAGATGATTGTGGCAAGTATGCGACTTGAACTCCATAAGAATCGATGAAATCTACTGTTCATTTATGCCATCATTTAATGTTTGTTGACCAAGTTACATTCTATATGTGTTTCCTAATTTCAAGGTCAAATTAATTCCAAAAGAGAAAGTGGCCCACTCATGGAAATTATAAAAGTGTGAGAAATTTATCGGCTCACAATATTTTTGAATTGATGCATAGAAAAATGTGAAATCAAGCCGTTAATGAAAAGAAAAATCTAGACTTAGCTGACTACATTTAATGAGCCAAATTATTAGGGTAAAAAGGAGGAGAAGATGTAAAACACATTAATCAAAGTAGTGGAATGGGTCGAAAGTGTATATAGAGAAAATTTAATGCTAATAGGGATGTTTTCTGATGAGGAGACAATTAATTCAAGCTAATAGAGCTACATAAAGAAAAGAGAGAAGAAAGGAGTAGAGAAGAAAAATGATGTGAAGAAAATCATATGAAAAGAGCATTAGTGCGGTAGATGTGTTCAAAAATAGATCAAATCAGATGAAAAAAAGAGTGACAGAGAAGAACATAGACAAATACAAAAGAGCGATCATACTATATTGTGTAAGAAATTTTTGTAACTAGATGATCAAAATTTGTATGTAAAATAAGTCTAAGTTGTAGCTTAGTATATTTAGGGGTTTTAGCCTCCTTGTGGGTGGGTTTCTGTAGAAGATTAGTTATAGCTGATTAAATAAGGGGTTAGTGCTCCTTGCAATTTGGTTCTTGCTAAATTTTACTGAGTAGGTGCTCAAAAAATATTCTAGTGGGTTCTTGGATTTGTGGAGTGGGTGCTCAACCAAATCCGGTGTAAGATTTGGAATTGGTGTTCCTAACAAAGTTATGGTTTCAAGTGAGTTTTCTCCCGAAAGGGCTTCCCACTATAAATTATGTGTTTAATGTTTTTCTATCTTTCATGTGCTTATTTGAATGATCATGGTTTTTTGATGCACTTATTAAGAAATTTTGTATAAGCATTATTAAATTTGAAATTTTAATTTGCACTAATTCACCCACCCTCTCGGTGATTGTGAATTCTAATAGTTGGTATCGAGAAATTCCTTCTAGCAGAAGCTTAACATCTTTAAGGAGATCCTATTTTCACAAGAATGACAAAAAATTAGGCACAAGGCGGTTTGTAACTGTCAAGATCACCTATGTTCACTGGAACAAATTATGCATTCTGGAGAATAAGAATGAAAACATATCTGTTGTCACTTGGTTTTTATATCTAGGAATGCATTGAGAAAGGATACAATCCTCTAGCCAAGCCTATCACTTCTTCAGTGGATAAAACATAATATGAATGAAACTTAAGAGCAATGAATGCCTTACTATGTGGTCTAACTGAGACAAAATTTGTAAAATTCATGCACTACACAACAATAAAGGAGATATGGACCAAACTGCAGAGTATTTATGAAGGAGATGAAAAAGTTAAGCTAGAAAAGTTGTAGACCTATAGAGCTTAGTTTGAGAATCTGAAAATGAAAGATGATGAGAGCATATCAGCCTACATGCAGAGAATAGATGAATTTATTAATATGATCAGAGGATTAGGTGAGACACTAGAATAATATTTCATAGTCCAAAAGATCTTGAGATCTCTGACTGGAAAATACAATGCAAAAGTTTCAGCTATAGAAGAAGCCAAAGATATGAAGACTCTCACTATGGATGAATTACAGAGCACTCTTTTAGCATATGAAATGAGGATTATCAAATCCAAGACTACTAAGAAAGAAGTAGCATTCAAGGTCAAGAAAGAACCTAGTCCAAGAAAGAAGAAGAAGAAGAATCAGCTTTAACAGATGAGTTGGATGATGAAAATATCGAAGAAATATTCATAAGAATATTGAAAAGAGGTTCAGGTAAGTATAAAGGAAAAATCCCTTTTAAATGCTTCACATGTGGACAAGTAGGTCACTTTTATGTCAAATGTACAAAAAAATAGAGAAGCTCAGTCTAAACATGAAGATGAAATTCATAAGCAAAGCAAGAGAGATACTAGATATAAAAAGAAAAGTAGTAAGAAGATATTCTTTAAAAACAAGAAGAATTTCTATTCAAGAGAAGAATCTAGTGAATCCGATTCAAACA
Organism: Taxus wallichiana var. yunnanensis; assembly: GCA_018340775.1. Lineage (NCBI taxonomy): Eukaryota > Viridiplantae > Streptophyta > Pinopsida > Cupressales > Taxaceae > Taxus > Taxus wallichiana. Next base: position 40,100,214 of record CM031244.1, read on the forward strand.
ACTCAGGAAGATCTGAAATTGAAAATGAGGAAGATCAGTCAGAATGTTTATTTATGGCCATGGATGCATATGAAGAATGTATCTCAAAAGGAAAGAATACAATCGACTTTGAAGACTCTAAAGAAGAAGCTGAAGTAAATCTTGAGGCTGAACTTGTATGTGCTCTTGAAGAACTGAAACTATGTAGAAAGAAAAATCAAAAGCTAAGATGTACTTTGAAATATTATGAAGAGAAGATCCACGTCTTTGAGAAAAGACAGATCTTAAGAGAAGAAGAAGAGGCTAATGATCTCAAAGAACTTGAGACTCAACTGGAAAATATTTCAAGCTCTTACAAATCAAAGGAAGATGAATGCATTAAACTAAACTCTAGAACTGGAGAAACTAAAATTTGAGTTGGAACAAATGAGAAGAAAGCTGATAGTGTATGAAAAGATAGAGAAGAGTTCAAATGTTTTAACTGGTATATTAAGTGGCCAATGTGATACAAATGATAAATATGGAATTGGTTTCAAGGAGGAAGGTAAGAAAAAGGAACCTACAAAGAATGAAGGAAACAAGACGCATCAACTCCAAACACATCTTCTATTGTAAATAAAGAATTCAGAAAATCCATGAAGAGAAGGACTACTACTCCCAAAATCACATATGCTATGAGGTACACACATTATTTCTATGGTTATTGTTAGTCATGTAATCAGTTTTGACATAAGGTGCTAAGTGTAGGAAGTTATCTAGAGGCTATATAAATTTATTTTTCCCATCTTACACCAAATTGGATTACAATAATGTTCACCACAATTACTACAAGAAAAGAAATGTGGGTTCAACAAGCAAACAAGAGCCACCCAAACAAAAGAAATGGATGTATGTTGTAAAGAAAGATGAGAACAAGAGAAAAGAGTCATGATCAATAGTTTAGACCACGTTTCATGTGAAAAATGAAGATAAAATATGGTATATGGATAGTGGATATTCCAGCAATATGATAGGTGACAAAAGTAAGTTCATTTCTCTGTCAAACAATGCATCAGGTGCTATGAAATTTGGTGACAACAATTCATCAAACATAGTTGGAAAATGAACTTTGAGCTTAAATAATGGAAAGAAAGTCACTAAAAATGTTCTATATGTTGAAGGTCTCAAGAAAAATTTGTTAAGTGCGAGTTAAATGTGCAAAAGGGGATACAATCTGATATTTCATAACAAAGGTTGTGATATCATCAATGGAAAAATAGGAAAGAAATTTTCAAAGGCTAAGAAGACCAAGAACAACATGTATGTGCTAAATGAAATAAATAATGAAAAATGCTTCACAAGTAAGGTTGATTACAACTGGATATGGCACAGAAGGTTAGGACACATAAGCTTTGAGAATCTGGTAAAAATTAGTGCCAAAGGGTGCGTAAAACATATGCCAAAGATCATAAAACCAACAAATACTCTTTGTAAAGCTTTCTGTATGGTAAAAAAACAAGAATATCATTAAAGTCTAAGGAATACTCTACAACCAGACCTCTGGAATTGATTCATATAGACCTATGCGGTCCTACCAGAACTGAAAGTATACAAGGAGAAGTGTATTTCATGTTGCTAATAGATGATTACACTAGAATGGCATGGGTAACATGTTTAAAGAAAAAGTCAGAAGCATTAGACAGATTCAAGAAATTCAAGGTACTAGTGGAGAATGAGAAAAAAAAAGATCAAATGCCTAAGATTAGAAAAAGGGGGAGAATTATGGTCTAATGAATTTAATGAGTTTTGTGAAGAACATGGAATTTAAAGACAATTCTTAGCCTCAGAACACCTCAACAAAATGGAGTTGTTGAAAGGAAGAATAAGAATGTGTAACAACAATGTTGAATGAATCAAAATTTCCTGACAGATATTGGAGTGAAGTAGTTTACATTGTGGCTTACATTCTAAACAAAGCTCAACTAAGATTGAACATCGACAAGAAACCTTATGAATTGTGGAAGAATAGGCCTACAAATGTGAAACAAATAAGTGTGTTTGGAATCAAGTTCTATATCAAAAGCAATAAAGATAACTTAGGAAAGTTTGACTCTAGACATGATGAAGGTATATTCCTTGGCTACTCGGTGGTTAGTGCCGCTTACATGTGCTACAATAATAGGTTGTAGAAGATTATTGAAAGAAAAATGTAAATGTAGATGAGACTCCTAAGTCCAAAGCACTCAACATAATAAAAATTATGAAGAACATGAAGATGATGATGACATAGATAGTCCGTGAGAAGAAGCAGATGAAGAGGAAGAAAGACCAGGCACTAAGGAACCCTCAAGAAAATTTAAGAGGGATTATCTATCAAATCAGATAATTGGAAACAAAGAAGCTGGAATTTTAACTAGAAGAATACTAAGAGATCAACAACATCATGAAGACATAATGCTCCTTTTAATGATAAAACCCAAGAATGTTGCATAAACAAGCAAATATTAGTATTGGGTAGACGCTTAATGAATGAAGAAATTGATTAGATTGAAAAGAATCAAACATGGAGCTTGCACCTAGACCATAAGACAAAAATGTAATTGGAAAAAATGGTTATTTAGAAAAAACCTGAATGAAAAGGGAGAAGTAACAAGAAACAAGGAAAGAATAGTGTGTAAAGGTTATGCGCAAATGGAAGGAATATTATTTGATGAAACATTTGCACCAATAGAAAAGGATGGAATAAATCAGATTGTTCTTGTCATACACGGCCTACAAGAAGATCGAGTGTTCCAAATGGATGTGAAGTCAACTTTCCTAAATGGTCTTCTAAATGAAAAGGTATACATTGAAAAACCTGATGGATTTTCACTAACTAAAGATAAAGATTATTTGTGTAGGTTGAAAAAGGAACTGCATGGACACAAATAAGCTCCTAGGCTTGGTATAGCAGATTGGATTCATAACTCATTGAGCAGCGGGGTTCAAAAAGGTGTTGCTAACAACAATATTTACATAAAGGAAGAAGGATATCCTCTACTTATAGTCATTGTAAATGTGAATGGAATCATTTTGGAGGAGATTATGATAATATCACATATGAATTTACTAATATAATGAAGAGAGAATTTGAAATTTCCATGCTAGGAAATATTTATTTCTTTCTCGGGTTTACATATCAATCAATCAGATCAAGGTATATTCATATCCCAAACCAATTATATCAAAGAAATGTTGAAAAGGTTCAAGATGGAAGATTGTAAACCTATAGGAACACCAATGGAAGTGGGATGAAAACTAAGCAAAGAGGACAACTCACCAAAAGTAGATAAAACATTATATAGATCCATGATTGGCAGTCTACTCTATTCCATGACATCAAGACCTGATATTATGCAGGTGGTGGGTCTAGTTGGAAGATTTCAAGAAGATCCAAGGGAAACACACTTCAAGGCGGTCAAGAGAATTATGAGATATCTCATGGGAATAATTAAATATGGATTGTGGTATCCCAAGGAAATGACTTCAGTATAAAATCATTTACGAGATGCAGATTGGGCAGGAAGTGTTAATGATAGGAAGAGTACAAGTGGCAGAAAATTATTTGATGGAATCTATCTTTTCTCTTGGTTAAGAAATATGTAATCATCGGTGGTACTCTCAACATGTGAAGTAGAATATATAATGCCAAAATGTGTTGCACTCAAGTTTTATGGATGAAACAGACGTTGGAATATTACAAGGTAAAATCTGATAGTCCAATTCCCTTATTTTGTGATAGCACAAGTAAAAGAAGTGTCTCTAAGAACCCTATGTTCCACTCAAATACCAAGCATATTAAAATTAGATATAATTTATTAAGGGCACAAGCGAATGACAAGAAAATAAATCTAGAATATGTGAGCAAAAAAGAATAAATTGCAAATATCATGACCAATCCACTACCAACAACTATCTTTGGGCACTTAAGGAATGAATTGGGGGTCATTCTTGATCGCACCAACAACTAGAAGGTGTAAAAATAAAATGAGGGGGCATTCTTAGGTGATTTAGCTCCTAATAAGTGCCAAACAATATTATGACGACAGGGGAGATAGTTTTCTAGCTCAAGATTATCAAAGTATGCATTAGCTTAGGGGAACATTTCCGCGAGTCTATCAAGTCATATGGATCAGAAGCATTTTCCAAGGGGAGCTTCTTGAGGTAGGAATACAAAGCATTCAACTTACCAACATTTACATCTTAATGCGGCATAGATGGCCCTTTGTCATTGTTGTCAAAGGGGAGAGAATCTCAATTCAGAAACCAACTAATAATACTAGAAGGGGAGAGAAGATGAAAAAAATACACCGAGGAGAATTACAAAGTGTTTTTAGAAACCAAGTATGTGAGTATTTTTCCATCAAAAGGTTGTAAGTTTATGCACATTTGAAGTGTTGAGGTGTTTCCATCAATGAAAAAGGGGAGATTGTTGGACCTTTGTCATTATCATATATGTTGTCATTGGTGTCAAGTTTCATTAATGGAAAAATTATTTGATGTCAAGAAAAATTGATGGAAAAAAGGGTGAATTGGTAAAGTGAGCAAGTGTTGAAGATGAAGGTTTATTACTAGTGTCATCTCACAGAGGCTTCAGGATGGTCAAGGATAAGTTCTAAGGGGATTAAATAGATTTTGAAAACATCACAGACATAAGGAGATAGCCACCCAAGTCTTGAAGAAGCCTATGAAGACTTGGAGAAGCCACGAAGCTCTAGAAGAAGCCGTGGGAGCTTAGTGAAGGCCGTGGGTAAAGGGATGAAGCCAAAAATTAAAAATGAGCTAAAGGACAATATATGAGTGAGATTGGTGAGGTTGTGGATGTGAAGGAAGATGCGTGAGAATAAGTAAATCTTGAAGGAAAAATCACGGAAAAAGATAGTTAGGAGAAAAGCCATAGATAAAGATGAAAAGTTGTGAAGGACTAGAGATAGCCATGGAGAACTATGGAAGCCGCAAGGTAAAGGGATAGAGTCGTGGATATGGACTAGAGACGTGTGAAGGAAACAAACAAAGGGGAAAGATTTGAAACAATGAAAATTTCCGTAAGAAGAACACATCCAGGGATAACTAAAAGCTTCCAATAATGGAGAAAAGCCATGGGTCAAAGGAAATTTCCGCGATACAAAGGAAATTGTAAAAATAGCTAAGGAAGCCGCATATCGAACAAATAAGAACTAAAAAGGGCTTGAGGACAATAAATTGAGATGGAAATGGTTAAGAAAGATGTTGTTCTCCAAAATATACAATGATTCAAATTGTCGATGATTGTGGCTAAGTATACAACTTGAACTCCACAAGAATCGATGAAATCTACTATTCCAGTTGCCAACATTTAATGTTTTTTGACCCATTTACATACTCTATGTGTTTCCTAATTTCAAGGTGAAATTAATTCGTAAGAGAGAAATCAGCTCGCTCATGGAAATTATAGAAGTGAGAAATTTATTGGATCACAATATTTTTGAATTGATGCATAGAAAAATGTGAACTCAAGCCATTAATGAAAAGAACAAATCTAGACTTAGTTGACTGCATTTAATGGAGGAGAGGATGTATGACACATTAATTGAAGTATTAGAATGGGTCAAAAGTGTATATAGAGAAAAATTTATGATAATAGGGATGTTTCTCGAATGAGGAGATGATGCATTTAAGCCAATAGAGCTACATAAAGAAAAGATAGAAGAAAGGAGCAGAGCAAACAAATGATGTGAAGAAAATTAATTAGATGAAAAGAGAATTAGTGTAGTAGATGTGTTGATGCCTACAAAATATCAGTTGTATCTAATTAAATAAGGGGTTGGTGCTCCTTGCAAGTTGGCGCTTGCTAAATTTTACTGAGTGGGTGCTCAGAAAATCTTCAAGTGGGTGTTTGGAGTTGTGGAGTGGGTGCTTCATAGGTTGAGTGGGTGCTCAATTGAAACTGGTGTAGGCTTTAGAATTGGTGTTCCTAATAAAGAATTGGTTTTAAGTGGGTTTTTCTCCCAAAAGGGTTTCCCACTATAAATTATGTGTTCAGTGTTTTTCTATCTTGCATGTGCTTGTTTGAATGCTTATGGTTTATTGATGCACTTATTAATAAATTATTTATAAGCATTATCAAAGTGAAAATTTTAATATGCACTATTTCACCCTCTCCCTCTTAGTGCTTGTGAATCTCTAACATCCTTCTTCAAGAGTTGGACATACATGGGTGTTGAAAGCTACAAATTACTTTACTAGTTGGACAAAAGTTGTCGTGCTCAAGGAATCAACCGAGTTAGTCATTCTTGACTTTATCGAGGGCATTGTAACAAGGTTTGACATTCCTAAAAATATTATCTCTAATAATGCAAAGGAATTACTTAGTACTAAAATATTTGATTGGGCTCTATGTCTTGGCATCTACTTGAAGACTTATTCTAAATATTACCTATAAGGAAATGGCTTTGCAGAGTTAACTAACAAAAACTTGATCAGAATCATGAAGTGGATAATGAATACTAGCTAAAGAAAGTGGCACACAAGGGTCTCACTCATACTATAGGAAGACATAATCATGGTGAAGAAGACAATAGGTACTTCACCTTATAAACTTGTTTATGGTAAGGAAGCTAGACTTCATTTATCTCTTGAGTTACCTTCATTAGATCTTGCATACACGGTTGGAATTTGAGGGTGTAGACCAAAGAGAAATCAGGACAATAGAGCTGGTTAAACTTGAAGAATTGAGAAACTCTACCAAAATCTAGCTAAAATAACATCAATAATTGACAAAGAAATAATTTGATAGAAAGGTTAGGCCCCAAATTTCAAAGTTGGTGACTTAATCTTAAAATGGGATCGATAGAGCCAAACCAGGTGGCATTCACATTTTAATGCAATTTGGAGTGGCCCATACATTATCAATTCTTGTAAGGAGGCTAACGCTTTCAAGTTATCTCACCTTGATGGAGGTGCACTATTAATCCTAATAAATGGGATTTATCTCAAACCCTTCCATTAAGCTTGTTGCATCATTGTAAATATTAGAGTAGCTTCAATTCCTCCAAGTGCACTGCATGCACATTGTTTTATTTGTATATAGTTCTTTCTTCTTGTTTGATCCTCGTGTGTGATCTTATTTTTATTCTATGATACCAATAATCTCCCAAAGTAGTTTTCAATAGTGTTGTAGGATTTAGGAAAGGTTCAGAGAATTATTCAAGTGACTTCATGGGTAGTTCTTAAAAGTTACAAATTAGAAATTTATGTTATTAGGCTAACTCCATGCCCAATGGATGCTCCAAGCTACTGATCTCTTTCATCTAGTAGATAGATGGCCGCAAAAGTCACCAAAATGTTGTCCAAAATAACTCCTCTAGTTATTTTGACAACTTACATCCCCACTCGGCTCTCAAGTTCCATATTGTAGGTTGCACACACTTAGGTTGCCCTCTTAACACATTTCCTTGCTTGCATTTCCTCACACACCCATGCATGCTGTCTTGTTATTATGCTACCTCCATTTTCCTTCTCTTTCTTCTACCTCCTACCATTTCCCCTCACACGCACTCGCTGCACATTCACCTTCATTCTAGCAGCTTATGTACACCTCACGTACATCCTTTATCTTTCTTTCCAAAATGGATAAGTCCCTTGTGCATTTCCTCTACGTCCCTTCCTTCTTGTTACCAAAAATCATTCACTTTAATGTCACACACCACTTGCATACTTGTCCCCTATATGTATGATTCCATTTCTACGACACACATTACCCTTTTCGCTCTTCCCGATTCCCCTTCTACTTGCATCTTACGCTTCTTCTTCGTGCAAGTTATTATGCCAGTGGCACTTTTCAGACTTGAGTGTGCTACACGTAACCAATCAAAGTGTGCCAAAAGGAACAAAATACTTGCAATGAATCACTGCGTGAAACATGGCAAAAATGAAAATTGATGCACGGTTGGATGATATTTCAACCATTCACCACGCTCCATGTGTCAATACATGTTAGAGCGACTTATAGACTTTTAACGTAATAAATTTTTCTACTGAGCTCGCATTAAGGCGTGGTTGGTCTTGTTGGAGAGCCGTTAACTTGGGCTACAATTCTGATCATTCAAATTCAAATTTTGGTGGGATTTGGTAGGTGAGAAGAAAAAAAATGTTTAAAACCATTAATGCAAAATCTAAACAACTCAACCATCATATTTCATTCAATTCTTGTCTCCTTCCTTCTTTTACAAGAAAAATCACACATGGGGAGGAGACTCAGCCGATTTACTGAGGTTGATTTCTAGGCATTCATTAATGGTTGTTTGTGGTTTAAGTTCAAATTTGAGTTTACCTCTTATTTCTTCTTCCTCTTCTCTTATTCTTCTATAAAATATATGAGCATTGCTCATTTGTTGTTCTTGAATCCTTTGGTTTTCTAAGGACTTGATTATTTTGTATTTTTAAGTGCGGGCCTTTCGATATGGTCTTATGCATGTCGATATCAGCCTTAGATTCCACTTGTAATAAACTATGCATTTATGGAAGTAATAGAAGCTTGATTTTGTGGCTATTCTATACCTTAACTCGTTTCTGTTATTTCTTCTTGCCTCTCCCTTACACTTTGTGTGCTTGTTGTACACTCTCATATCCTTGAGATCCATCTTCTTATTGTGCCTCATGAAAATGACTATGTGATTCTTTCTAGATTGTGATACGTGTGCCTATCCTTCCCATGGGAATTCTCCTTTATTTTACCTTAAATCCAACTCGGTTCATTCTCCCTTTTCTAGTATTATCGTCTCCCTTACATTCATTTTCACTTTCTACAAATCCTTCTAACTTTGGTCTCTTGGCATGACTAGTTTAGGTTTTCATTTCCAACATCGGATTAGTGTAGCAATAGAAATAGGTACAAGAACTGAAATTATCCGAAGGTCTATCTCAAGCACACAAGTTCCCACAACTTGGAGACATTCCCATAGTTTCCTCAACGACTCAATTCAACATGATCGGGATGGTTACAAGTTTGAGCTCGAACAACTTCTTTGAATGATAAAGTAGGTAAGCATAAATGAACAAGATTTTTTCATGTGTACGTTAAATAGGGAAAATTTTAAGGGTCCCTACAAAAGAATATATTTGGAAAATTTTGGAAAAACCACTTTCGAAAATAAGGTGAATCTTATGAATTTTTTTCATGGGGATGGATTTTTTTACAAAATTAATGCTTCAATATGGAAAATCAGCCGATCAATAGAAAAGTGCATGCTATCCATGACAACATTGTAAAATGCTACCAACTAGTAGCATGCACATTACTACCGGATGGTAGCATGAAAAATGTTACCGGGTGGTAGCATGTACAATGCTACTACCAGAAGATGCACATTACTACCAATTGGTAGTATGCATATTTCTTCTAGCCGGTAGCATGTGCATTGTTACGGTTGGTAACATGCACATTGTTGAATGGTAGTGTGCACATTGCTATTGAGTGGTAGCTTTGTGTTTTATCGGTCCGTGGCAGCTACCGTATGACCAACACAACTTCTCTATAAAATACTATGTTGATTTTTGCAATATAAGATATTTTAAAAAAATTTTGAGGAGATTTTTGCTTTGGGAATTGTATTTACTATTTGATTTAGAGGATTTATTGTGCCTATATAAAGATGTTTTATTGACATGGTCATGTCTCTGTAAAGTGGTTTTATTTTCTGTTTGGGAGTTCAAATAACTCTCATAGCTCCGATTGTGTATGGAGAGTTGAATAATGAAAACACCATAATCTGCCACAATTGGTTGGTTATTTTTGTCATTTCTACCATTATACCTGGAGGAATGCTCATTCTAGTCATAGAGTGGTGCATTTCTCTCTTCAAGGAGGTGATCATTAATAATAGTGATGAAGAGAACCACGTTGGCATACTCTCTCTATGGGAAATTGATGTTAGAATGTAATAGTAAGTGTTTATAATGTTTAGTTTATAATTAAATAATTTAGAATATTTTTGACATTCTTAATTATTTAATATAAAATTTATATTATTTTTATTAGTTATTTAATAACTAATTAATTATAAACTGGGGTACACACCCCATCACTTAATTTTTCATGACCCTTGGGGTCATTTAATATGGTCACGGATCATATTTGGTTTCGTTCACTTCGGGTGAATTTGATGGAGAGAAGTGAGGAGGGAGATTTAATAGATTTGTAACAATGTTTCTCACATAAATGGAATATCTTGTTTTCACCATGTATTTTTACCCCTGGGGTTTTCACGTAAATATGTGTCTATGTGTTTGTTTATTCATTGTATATTCAATGGTTTATTTTATTGATATTTGTTGCAATAAATTTATCAATATAGTTAATTAACTCCTCGTCCCGACATTGTATCCAAGCGAGAAATTAATCTTAATTTAATTGTCCAATCTGTGTCGGTTGGAGTAGTTGGTGGTTAGAAAGTATTTAATAAATCCCCTCCCTCCTCCCCTCATGAAACATTTCAACCCTTCTATTTTTTTTTACGTGAGGTGAAATATCTTGAAGGAAATCTTGCTACCTGCAAATAAAGGTAAGAGTGGTTTTTGTTTGAAATATTTTATTATTTTTCTATAGTTTCTTAAGTGTGTCTAGGTGGAATAAATACATGACTTAAAAATATGTAAGAATAAGTATTCAAGGTCTCCTATAGAGAGACAACATTCCACAAATATAGGAAATGAAATTTTCCTATTGGCTCTTGTGAAGACCCATAGAATGGGGCCATAAATAAAATTCACTCCAAGTTTAATTCTTTTCCCTATTAGATGGTATGACCCCTTGTATATTTTTGATTAGTTTTTGATCTATATTATTCAAAAATAATATTATCCCATGTCTAACCTTAACAAACCCTTCAATGATATAAAGGTTGACGTATATTAAAAACTAAGGTATAAATTAATATACTATAGTTTACCATACTTTACTATAGTTTAATGAATCTATTTAAAAACTATACCCTAATATCTATGTTTATGTAGATACATATTAAAAACATAACTATAATCTAAACATGTGTATGTGGCCACATTTCAATCAAATGCTATGTATAATTTTTGTGACTCTACGTGGAGCCTCATACTTCTCAATCCTTCCTCGGTCCCTATGTGGCCACCTCAATCCACTCACCACCCACCTACTCTTTGATTGGGACGACCATCCAAATCCTATACAAACAATGCTATGCAAAGAATCTGAGTAGAAGAGGCTCGTCGAACCCGATAGACCACCATAAGACCCAACAAACTTATGGTGGCTCTAGAGAGTTGGAGAGAGAAACTAGTGGATTATTGTTGAGGGAAAGGAAAAGGTAGCATGAGGCATACCAACACCATCATAAGTAGGCTGCAATTCATTCCCATACCACTTTGCATTTAATAATGCATATTTTCATCTCTAGGTTTGTACAAAGTATAGAGATTCAAATAAGTAGTACCTTAATCTTGTTACTTACCCTATCAATTTTTTTGTTTTCTTTCATGGTTGCCAATCCCCACATAAACAAAGATGCCCCAACCACATGAAGTAAGTTGGATAAGAGAGAATATTTGAAAACATTATTGTTGCTATGGTAAAGTACACGAGATGTAATAATCATCTCTATTGCGTTGCCATAATTGGCATTCATGAGTCTACCCCGCAAAGTGCAATTAATTAGTATTATGAATTTACAAAAATGAAATGAAACCCTCAATTTATTTAAAATTTGGACCATTTATTGATTTATTTTTCCTATAGGGCCAATGTAAAATGTGATTTGTCTGCAAAACAAACAAGATGCAATGCGACATTAGTACAGGTAGGGAAAGGAATCCATTATTATTATTATTATGTATCCTTTCTATCGGGATTGTATTTTCAAGCCTTTAATCCTCACTTCATTTGTTTTCTTTTGGTCTCAGGTTTTATTTTGTGGATTTTTGATTGCATGAAGGAAACTATGTTTTGATGTTTGGATTTTTGGATAGGTGTAATTAGATCTGTATGGGATTTATAGTTCATGGATTTGGGATGAGTTCTTATTATTGATTTCTAATGTTTTAGGCATGGGTAATTTTAGTTTCCGAGAAACTATTTTTTATCTTTTATATTTGTGTGAGGTTCTTTCCACCTTAATAATTTTAATGCTTGTTAAATCTAGTGTGAGCTTATTGCCTCCATTATTAGAGTGTTCCTACAATGTAATATTTTATAATATTTATATATGCCACTAGTTTCGTAATCATTATAACCGATTATACATATTTGATGGAATTATAAGCTACATAATTGGTAGTAGACATTTTGAACTTGAGTTATGTTTATAATAGTGTCCTCCATTACCATTAAAAATGAACTATTTTAACTATGTTCATGTTTTAAGCTTTGAGGAATCTTTTATGTTTTCCCTTAGTAATATTCTCTCCTGATTTTTTTGTTTGAGCAAAACTATTATTGTTTTTGTTTCCAACCATGAAACTATGTGCCATGTTGGAAACAACTGATTATGTTCCTTTCAATTGTTGGTTTTCTGGATAGTTCATGGAATCTTAATTTGATTATGGGTTGTTTAATTAATGTGAATTAAAGATAATTTAATATTTGGTTTGGATAACCACTTATATTAGTAAGAAAAAAAGGTGTGCTAAGTTTTCATTCCGTGCTCTGTGGGTAGTTTAAACAACTACATATATTGGTTGGGTTTTTGGTTGAATTCCATATTTATCGGGTTTTATCAACGGGGTTTCGGTTATGTTAGTCGTAGAATGTTAATGGTTTTATATTTTGTTCTTTTTTCCCGATGGGTGAATACTTCAACATTCATTTAAAAATTTGGTTTAAATATCGTCTTAGTTCAAGTATTACTATGGAAGCTCATTGTTGTGATCTGTAGCCATCTCATCCCATCCCGCTAGTAGACCATATCCTGGTGGAACTTTTTGTTATTATAATTTTGTAGTTGTTATTATACTTCCTAAATCCAAACTAACACCTTTTCATCATCTTTGCGCAGAATCTTTCTTACACCTTTGACATTTTGTTTTTTTCTCTTAAGGATTTTAGTCCCATATCGGGACCAAGGCTAATATCCTAAGGCTTTATAACCCTCCTTCCCACAACATGTAAATGTGGCTTAGGCCACACATTATGTGCTATTTTGTTGGGTTTGACAACCCTTAGACTGCCTTGATACTTTTCACCACGCCATTTGTGATAGTAATGCATCTAAAACATAACACAAGTAACTCGCTACGGTGAGCTAATGATCTAAACATATATGAGCTATGCTCAATTTGTTTTTCGTAAATATGCATTATAAATGTTTTTAATTCCTTTTCTAATAAAATTTTAATTTTAGTTTATTATTTTTATCTAATAATGGGAAATTCAATCAATGGTTTCTTTTATATTAGATAAGGAAGATTTAAAAAAACTATGAACTCATTTTTTACGACACGATAAGTAAGTCATGCTTTTCTTGTAAAACTTAAACAAAATTTCACTAACATTTCAATGAATCAACATTTTTGTCAAACTAATATACTGTATATCTAGAGTACTTGTTTGAAAGGTGTATTTTCAACGTGAAAAAGAAAAATCCATCAAAATATGACCGACATATACACTTGAACAATAGGGGATTGTTTCTAAAATATTTTTGTAATGTTTTTTCCTTTGTAAAACCCAATTTATTATCAAAAATTTGATCATACAAATTGTCGTAATAATCATGGTTTTTTTCTCATAAAGATTTGTTTTTGTCAATTTTAAAGGAGTAAATTATAAATTGTGTTTGGCATCAAGGGCGCTACCTCTCGACCTCACCTTGTATCACGAAAGGGAGTGCACCAGGCACTTCCCCTAGACCGCACAAGGGAACTACCCATCAACCTCTTTGGGGGCTTCCACCCCCATACCCTCGCTCCTTGATCCTATGTTCAGTACCATATATGAAAAAATCCTCACCTTTGTGTATGCAAGAAGTAGATCAATATACGATGTTGATAAATATTTATAAATAATAATGTAATTAATAAAAAATATTATTATATGCATATCAAATGACACTTGGGGACGCTTTGTGTTTGTATTGGAGATGTCCAATACTAATTGCATCTAATATATATTTTATAAGATTAATATGTTGAAATTGTTCAACATATTGGTAATATAACATGGTTAGTTGTTAAGCATATTATTATTTAAGTTGTTATACAACTTGTGTTTAACCTATCAATGTAATTTTTATAGATGGTTAAAAGTGAAATCAATAAAGATTTATATGCTTATTATGATGTCTATATGGATATTATGACTCTAACCATGCTGATGTTGTGTTGGATATAAAATATACATTTGGATATGTGTTCAAGTTTTTTGGTACATGTGCCATTACTTGAAGCAAGAAAAGGAAAGCGACAGTCTTCATCTCCTCTAATCGAGGTTGTCTTCATCTCCTCTAACTGAGGTAGAGTATAGAAGTGTCATGAAAATAAGCCATGTGACTACAAAAGCTATTGAAAGAGATGGATGTGGAAGTTGAAATAAGTAATCCTCTTCTTTAAGATAGTTAGAGTTTCTTTGCTTAGAATCTAGTTCAAAATCAGAGAACAAAGCATATAGAGTTTGATATGCTCTTTATCTGAGAAAAGATTCTCTGCAGTGATATAGATCTCCAGTATTGCTTGTTTGAAGATCAAGTTGCAGTTATGTTTATGAGCCATTGTGTGTTGTTGAATATTGCAAGTTTTGTGTAATGATTTTCCTTTTAGATTTTTCATTGAGGGGGAGTGTGTATGAAAATGTCACCTCCTAATGGCTGACCGTTTGATATCTCCTTATCCCCTATACTTCTGTTCCATTGCAAAGTACTGTAAAAGATCTTTATGATCCGTGTAAACTTATAACTCTAAGTTTACGGTGTATAGTCCATTATGTTGCATCTATTTTTAAAGGAAGTCCTTCTGTTATAAAAGGCTCCTAGAGATGTGGTTTGAGAATTTTACATGAGAAACCAAATCCTTCTTGGAGAAGTGACCCCTAAAATTAACTTATACTAGGAAAATTTTGGCGACCTAGTCCTAATTGCGTACCCTAAAAATTCAGCAATTTCAAAATTGAAAATCTTGAATACTCGTGAATTAATGAATATTTGCCACTAAAATTTTCCCTGACATTGAATGAGGGTAACCTATGTATGATATATTAAAATATCTAGTCCTTAATGTTTGGATAACAATTATTGATGCTACGGATGATTTATTTGGGATTCTCATGGTAAGGGTGCATTAGTTACAATTAGTTATGTAACTTCCTTACTTGTTATGAGTAAAACCATGAAAACTAAATTATTTGTTATTTGGGGTGTTAAATTTATTTAAAAATTACCATTATTTTATTTTAAAAAGTGGGAACTCCTAGAAAATATTAATTAAGCTCATAATGACTTTTGATTGTTTTCCAAACTAAGGTTTAAAGAATTGGATTTTGTTTCATGGAAATCCCTACAATGCTAGGTAGGTTTTGGTTAATCAATATAGTCTCGATAAATGAAACTAGTAAAAAGATGGAATGGATATAATTTTTTTAAAATCATAAAGTTGATTTGGTACAATTTAGTTTTAAAAACTTTATAGAAGGATTGAGAAATGAATTATTCTAAGTAAGATAACATGGAGGTTATGTTTGAATTCATGTAAAGAACTAAGGAAGTTTTTAAATATGTGCATATGCATGTAACCATAGGTTTCTAGGACATGATTATATTTGACAACTCCTAGTTTTCTAGGATAAGACATGTTTAACTTAATCCTCAATGTGGATTGTGAGGGTTAAGTAGTTCACCCTTTTGGTAATGATGTACTAGGAATGATATTCAAATTTATAAGATGAACATAAAGAATGTAGTTAAAGATAATTAAAATTACACATAACTATTGGAGCTCAAATTTGCACCCATCCTAAATCACAATAATCTAGGGATTTGAGGCAACATGGGACTATCTCCAAGTTGTGGGACTTGAACTGAGACAGACCTCTAGAGAAGGCTGGTTCCTCTACCTATTTCTAATACTAAAACTACTCCTAGGAATTGAAATGCAACTATCTAACTCTACTCTATCATTCCAAGGGACCAGGGTGAGAAGGAGATGCATAAAAATGAAATCCTACACTAAGGAGGTGATAACACAAAAAATAAGGGGAAAGATACTTTTAAAAGAGAGAAAATGGAACAAAATAATGATGGAGAGGGCAGAAATGACAACCACAGTCCAAAGCAACATCTAAACTCCCATTTTCACACAATGCACAATAGAAATAAACCCTGTAATATGAAGAAACATACACAACATACCTATAAGTAAATGAAAAGGCAAAGAAATGCAATAAATCACTAGCTAAGGCAGAATAGAGCCACAAAACAAGTAATTTTATTGCTTCAAGATGATGCATAGATCATTACAATGGAGGAAGAAGGTGTGAATTCATTACAAGATTACAATCCAAGGCCTGCAACTCAAGAAAACTTGTGCAACACTTTTACAATGATGCCCTTGTATTCCCAAAGTATCCAACATTACAAATGAGCATCACTTTACAATATATAGAGAATGGGGAAGAGAAAGAAGAGGGAAAAGAGGGAAACTCAAAATTCTACCTTCACCCACTAAAAAAGTGCATTAAATTTCTGGAAAGAGGCATGGGAAACCTTGCAATACCATTCCCCCATTGTACATTTCTTGTAGGAGAAAGAATGGGCACCATACCTCATTAATTTTGGTTGTTGAGCTACCTAGAACTGTTTATTTCAATGTTGGAGATGTTTCCCACTTTTCACCATGTATCCTCAACTAAATTAAGAAATAAATTTTCCATGGTGTAGAGTATGGTGAGATATTTCCAAAAAGTCGATTTTGTGAAAATTGGAGATTTGGGTCAAACGTTATGACCATTTGAAGTTTAGGGGGTCGGGGTTCCACTCGGGCTCCTATAATCCACGTTTAACTATTAATTTTATATTTTCCTTCCCCCCAATGTGTGTATTTCAGATATTCGGGATCTTGGTGGTACTAAGGAACTAGGGTCTTGAGTTCCCCTAGAAACCAAACTCTCCACACTACATTGTGTCTCTTTAGCACTTTGTGGATATATCGCTCATGTGGGGAACTCACATCCCCATAGAACCTATACCATCTCGACCTCAATTAATCCACACTAATCCCTGCTCCGCATAGCTCTATCTTTGACACTCCCCTTTATCTACAAATAATTTTGGAATGCAAGGAACTCATGACCCATGGGAACTTGTGCCTCGTGTTACCAAATCTCTACCTCGTTTGTTTTATGACTCCTAAGCTTACGTAAGGAACAAGTGGTTCATGAAAACTGTTCCTTGCCCACACATGTTCTTCACAATGCCTCATGGCCTACACTACACTAATCCTTTTTATTTCAAAAAAATCATAAAATCAGGGAACCTAAGGTTCGAAATAACTGTTCCACCTGTTCCACCCATACCCGTAAAACACTAGAGATGATCCAAATTCTTCAAAATTCTCAATTTTTTCTAAGTGTTTGAATTTCTAAGGCCCTGAAGGAGAGAAATGAATGAATCAAAATAATGCTAAGTACCCCAAAACATGAAAATACATGTTTTTCCCCATTTCCTCATCAAGGTCTTATGAAATTACCCAAGACCCGATTTATGAAGTTAGCCAATTTGCAAGGGGTACAAAATTGGATAACAATAACTTCAACCATCATTTTTTATTAATATTAAATAACTATTACATCATTCTTTCACATCCATCTTACACACTCTCATCACATCAATATTCATACTTCCTCATACTTGTCTTTTATTCTATTCTCCTTTGTTTTCTACTCGCTTACATCTCTCTTTTACTCTCTCTATTCTCTATTCCAATATTAACTATTTTTATCTACATATATATGATTGAATTTAAATAAATTAAGTATATATCTTTACTAATTACCCAAAAGACACTTCTTTTCGTGGCGTCTCTATCACATGTGTTCAAATTTTGTTCATTATGTGGATTTTTGTAGTCTTATGTGGTTTTGAGTAGTTTTTTGTGGCTTTTGATGTTGTTTCGTGGCTTTCCCTAGTGTCCGGTAGATTTACTAATGTTCTGCACTTTCTTCAATGTCCCATAACTTCTAAAGTGTCATGTAGATTCTTCCTTTGATTCATGGTTTTCCGATTTCTACTTGATTAGTCTACAAAATTTGATGAAGAACCCTTCCAACATCATCCGTGGACTTCAAACATTGTCTCATCCTTGAGATAACCAAAAGATGAAGAAACCTGTCTCTTTCTCAATTTACAAACACTGAAGTAGATGAACTTTCTTGAAGTCCTTTATCTATTTTTCTCTGCTTAGAAAACCAAAGCATAAAATTACCAGAACTTAGATGTCTGGCATAAGGAAATGTTCCTTTTCTCGACTTGCTCGACTGGATTCACAGGACATGATGGATTTTCCAAATTTTTTCTTATCTTATGAAGTTGTGTTTGGGATATAATTGGCATATTTAGCTGTAATTTTCCCTTGAAATGTGTGCCATTGTTACGGATGCTCTTTAATTTCTTCTATCCACATCCACATTTGAGTATTTTCTTGGACTATGAGGTGTATCTCTATGAGTGACTGTTTTGATTGAATTTGTATGTATCTATTTCTTATTGTTGCCAATTTATATGCATCTTTGTCATAGCCATGTCCATGGTTGCAATGTATTTTTGCATATCTCCAATATTTTTATCCCTCTATTTTTGTTTGGTTTGGTATTTTGTGGGGTTCATCATGAAATTTTGGAGCCTAATCAGAGAAATATAGAAAAATGGGAATCAAAGGAAGAATCCAAGAGACACTGTAGAAGTTGTGGGACACTTTGAAGAAGATACATGACATTGGGAAAGGCACCATACACTAGGGATAACCACAAAACACTATTGGAAGCTGCCAAAAACTAAACAGAATTGTGAAAGACCAAAAAAATTTATAGAATGAAAAAAGTTCAACACAACCAATAGGGTCACCACCAAAAGAAGTACCTTTTGGGTAATTAGTAAATATATATACTTAATATATCGAAATGTAATCATATATATGTAGAAAAAAATTAATGAAGAGTAGAATAGAGAATATAGAGAGTAGAAGAAAGATGTAAGTAGATTAGAAAAGAGAGAATAGAATAGAATAAAAACAAGTATGAGGAAGTATGAAGATTTATGTAATGAGAGTGTGTGAGATGGATGTGAAAGGATGATGTAATATTTTTATATATGAATAAAGAATGATGGTTTAAGCTATGTGTAATGGTCATTATCTTTAATTACAATCTTTGTTCATCTTATAAATTTGAATATCAATCTGGTACATCCTTAGTGAAAGGGAAAACTACTTAACCCTCAAAATCCATGTTGAGGAATAAGGTAAAAATTTTTGTGTATGAGCACAAGTTATTTTTGTTACGTGGATGTCCAAAAATCTTTCACCGCTAGGGTATTGGAAACTAGCAATAATAGAGATTGAGGATTGGTGACAAAATCAAATTAATATTTTCATTAAAAAGGAGGCAAAGAGACTTAAAGTATCTTATACAGAACTGAAGCTAACTTATTGAGAGGATACAAAGAAGAATTTTTTCCTCAATTTACACATATATTGTGTCCTTAAATTTTATAAAAAATAAAAAGAACATGGTGGTCATGGGTACATTTGTTGCAACCATTTGAGTGGAATCGAAGAAGTTATAAATACTCAGAGATCTTGATGAACCATGGACAAGAGAACTAGATTACTGGTTTGAATTTGGTACTCAACTATCAACTCTCATCTTTTATTTTTCAAATTCACTACTTCAACAACCATATCTGATAGTATTCTCAAATCTTTCACCTTGGCATTTCCTATGGAATTTTTATAGTCTTGTGCATCCTCACTTAGGCTCTTAGTATTTCTTGGATCTATTCACTTATTTTATTCTTATAAAATCTACCTCATGGTTTTTTACACTTTTCAACATTGTTATTTTCCTTTGGGATAATCATCCATTCTTTCCTCATGTGCACCTTTAGGTTTTATGATAGTACCTCTTTTTAGCTTCTACCTTATGGTTTTTGGGATTTTCGGTGTTCTTACCGCTACTTAGCTTTGAAACTATGACACCTTACCTCTATGATCCTATAACATGACATCCATCCCATGGGACCCTAGCTAGGTGATTTATGTATTATTTTAATGATAATCCTCTAGTGTTTACTTTCAATTTTGATTCTATAGAGTTCCAACAACATGGATTTTTCTCGTACATGACAGATGACTCACACTATCGTCAGTGATTGGTGGGTATATTTTATTTTAGATAGTAATTTATTTAACTTCAACATCTACTTTCAATTTCTATGTTATGTATAATTCTTTCTACTCACTACCCCATGTTTTGCTATTGAAACATGTGGTAATCAATGACTAGGGCATATGTATACACCTAATTTTTCACGGTTTTTATTTTCATACATGTTACACACAATTTCTCTTCTAGGTTAGAGTTCACTAATGTATATGTTTATGGGAATGGGCTCCTTAAGGGGCTCATTTCGATTAAATAAAAATGTGGATTTTAAAAGTTAATCTAAGAAGTACAACAATGTAATAACTAAAATAAACTGGAAATATAAGTGCTAAATAATTTATTTGATATTTTAAATGAAATAAAATAATTGAAATAGAAGGAAAAGGTACTAACCTAAAAATGACTTACCTTCATTGTGATCTGGGACTGAGCGGGATGATGAAAGGACAAAGCAGAGTAACACAAAACACCTCGAGAAAATGGCAGCAGGGGTAGATTTAGCTAGACTAGGGCACCTAGGGAAGGATTAGGGAACATGTGGGTGCCTTGGTTTTGCAGTATGTGTGACCTAGTTTGCAGAAAAAATCAGACACGAGTCCGAATTGGTCGCTAGGTCTTCATAGTAAATCACCTTTTTCTCATGGATGTGACACTAGCTTTACCGATGAAACCATAAACTTGCAATAAAGAATCACATGTAAAACCCCATATAAAGCATCAAACCCCTAAAAAGAAAGATGCATATGAAGGGGTCTGATTGTACTTAGAGGCAAAAATGGTGGAATTAAAACTAAATGCTGCAATACATCTCAAATCCAATGTAGTTCTATGTGATTATGTGTGAAATTATGTTCCTAGGGTTCCCTAGTGCCAATGATGCAAGGATAGAGGGAAATAGCTAGATAGAATGCAAAATGGTGTATGAAATAGAATAGACTTCCCTTTCCTCGAAATGTGTGATGAAAATAGTTCCCAAATGCAGTCCCTTGCTTTGTGTAGATAGATAACCCTTAGTAGAAATAGTCTCGCCCTAAGATAATAGGTATGTTCTGTTTATATAGGGATATCTTGCAAACATTTTGACACTAATGACTGACGACATGCCGAATAGTACCTAGGGAATGGGAGAGAAAATTACAAATATTTACCTCAAAACTCTAAATGAGACCCAAATGTAACCGAGACCAGGGTGCCTAAAAATAAGGATCGGGGCACCCAAGGGTGCCCTAATTCCACCCTATTCACCCTAGTCAAAGACTAGAGATGACAACTGAGTAATTAATAACAATTGAGACTCCTAAGAGACACACATAAATATGCAAGTAATTGACAACCGTGCAAAACACTAAATGAAAATGACTAAATAAACTGATGACAGACTAGGAGATTGTAGTTGGTTCATATTATCACACTCCTTCCATGCCACATGATTCCACCACTTCATGCCACCTTGGTCTCTGGTAGGTGATTATTATCACCTTACCCCTAATGACACACTTGTGTTCTTATGGTTCTTACATGACTGTTGAGGGTTTTGATCTAAGAACCTTTCATCACACACTTCGTTGTTTCATCTAGTGCACTCAATCATTTCCTGATGATGCAATCTTGCTTTACGCGGTTCATTATTGACTATTGAAGGGTCTTAACTAAATGAAACTAATCATCCATAATCTCGGGCGCCGCTAATCTTCTTCCCCCATATTCATCAAACTAACATATTATGATCACATTACATTATAACATCAACACACATCTATCACAACACGTTAGTTTGGTAATCGTACATTATCTATTTTTACATCCATTTTACTATCATCATTACACTAACTATGCATTACGAGTTCCATTAAAAAATATGCATTTTACTCAACTCAACACTCAACTTACATACAATATATATCATAATTCACATTACAAATTTTGTCTATCATTATCAAAGTACGTGTCTACATCAATAAACATGAACAACAATATCCAACACATTACATACATTAGAATAATAGTTCTTGTATCATACTTCATCATAAAATTATATAACAAATACATGGAACACACATTGCAAAATCATATATCATCAATCAAATTATAACATCAATACACAACAGAAATAAACTCATCATATATCAATAAATCTGTCAATATATATCAAATATAATAATCATTACAAAAACATCACATCACTAGGGGGAAACTTCCTACATCATATAAAATAATAAAACTCAAACCTCATCATCACTATTTCTCTTGAGTACTATGAGAGCCCTAGAACTCAATGCCTCACCACTAATTCTTTGTTGCTGGTCATGACCTCAATACCTCTCTTCTGTATCTCGTAATTACGTATTATCCATAGAATGCTCCACGAAGTGACTCTATAATGAGATAAATTGTTTAAACACATACTGCACCAAGGGACCACCACCGCGACCTCTCTCGGCTTGTCGAGTGCGTGCCTCATCCCTCTCACATAGAAACAAAATGTACATCCCTTTTTCTATGTAAAATAGCTCAAACAAATGGGCATGCTCACCTATAATTTCATCAATGCGCTCTAGCATCCCTCCACCTGTGAGTACATCGATGGGAACATTTTGCGTCAATTTGCAGATGGACGTGTCCACTATTAAGGACCAATGTGCATCACCTAAAAAACAAATAAGACAACATATTAGATAACCATTTATATTACATAAGAAACCAACAAAAACACAACATAGATATACATAGATACTCAAGCTCTGTTATATCCACTAATACATTGTCAAAGGAATGTGCTTACCCCCTCTCCTCCTCCCCATGGTAATCCTAATGTGTATGAGAACAATGGAAAGAAGTTTACCCATTGATGTACCACTTACTAGGTGTGATAATCCTTTGTACATCCCACATCATTTGATTCTATAGGTTCTATCACTGCGTCTACCTCATCCGAACTAGGAGGTACTAGATGCTCTATTGTGGGCCTTGGTATAGATCTAGCCCTCTCGAGGTGCTCTAATGGATCTCAACCATATATATGGCTCTATGGGAATTTCTAGAGCCATGCAACATTGTTGTAATACCATCTCTACTTGAAATAGCTTGGCCACTCCCGGAAATTGATCCTCTAACCACACACGTCCTACGTATATATCACAACTTTATAAAATCCTCGGCCATCCTCCATAATCATGGTATTCCCCCAAATAACTTCCTTTGGTGCCATCCTATCTATCAATGCCCTATAAGTATTAGTGTCCATCTTACTCCCATGCACATTAATCCACATCCTCAAAAATATATCCGGCCTAACCCACTTTTCTTTTGGACCTCCAACTCACCTCAACACCGCTATGTGCTCATATGCCCATACATGAAATAGCATAGTAGTTCCTATCCCACCTCCATGCTCATCACGAGTAAATTGGTATAGGTATCTATATAGGTGGTCTAACACACACCATACCCATGCATATCTCGGTACTCTCCTCCTCTATATGGCGGAATACGTTGTGCATCTTATACAAGATGTGTACACCACATCCCTCTATTGTGATAGATGAAGCAATAACCATGGAAATGAAATTTGGTAAAGGTATAACCCTAGACCTCAAGATAACATCCAAAGTGATATGAGCCTTGAGTTCCCACAAAATACCATCTAGCAGATCACATCTGTCTCTCAATATCCTCCAATGGCATAACATGTACTCTCTCCCCAACAAATATCAATCGTAGTATGTGATATACATCCTCTAGCGTGACAGTCATATCACTAGTAGGAAACCAAAATGTACAATTATTCGCACACTACCTATCACATAGTGTTGTCAACATAGGCATATTGTTGGGCACATCCCCCATCTGTGCTATGTGCCAAAGCAAAGAATGGTCTATAACATCCCAATCATCATCTGACAAACCTAACCTAAGAAAATTACTCATATGAAGACCCCCACAATACTTCCTTGAGTGAATATCCCTCTGCATAACACAAAATGACAACAAACACAATGTTAGAACACTATATGAATCCAAACACACTTTTTTATGAAATTACTATACACTAGAAATATGACTTTTACCATTATAGACCAAATACACACTTTTTGGACAAGGGAACCTAGATACGAGATCTGGGATGCCCAAGAGTAGGACACTAGTTCCCAAATATAGGAACTCTTGTCTAGGGGTCATTAGTGCCCTCACTGCTCTTGTCTAGGTCTAAAACACCGAGAAAATAAAAATCTCAATTTTGTAAAAATTCAACAAAAACGACTAAAACACATACATTTTTCACAAAAATATTAGAATTATCACCTCTTGTTATACGTGATGTTACGACATTTACCACCATCTCAAACCGAATAGGATGTGCTACTCTCACTTGTGGCATCCTTACTTACTCAAAGCTCACTATCACACTCATGCCAAATAAAAATGAAGTGACTAATCACTTTTTCACCTTACTATTTATAGTTACTTTTCATCACCCACTTTACTATAGTCATTATTTCACGTTTATTCTAGAAGTTTGTGGCGTTCTTTTATGAATTCTACCTATTATCATACTATACACATTACACATGTTATATCTTGCCTTGACATATTTTAAACTCAATTTATACACATTTTCACATTTTCCATCACATTCTATCTATTTAGGGTTTACTTTTGTCTCAACATTCATTCTTATCATTACTTCCCCTTTCACCAAAAGGGGGCATACAATTGGGTTCATCTTACAATTCCCCTTATATCACCATGCGTTCAAACAAACACTACCGATTCGAAAATTCCAAACATTTACTAATCAACCATGTGACATTTCACCATCAATTCCCCCTAATGACCTAACTTGGGGAACAAACATACAATTCCTATATGTGACATTTCATCACTTCCCCTAATGACCTAACCTAGGGGAAACAAGCGTTAAAATATTTCCATGCGATCATTCACTAATTTATATTGATTCCCCCTAATGACCTAACCTGGGGGCAACTAGCGTAAAATATCTCTATGAGTAACCAATCAATCAATCAACGCATTCAAATATCTAACAATCAAAATCATATCACTCAATCAATACAATATAACACAATTGGCCTCCCAGATGACCTAACTTGGGAGTTACATGCGTTACTTTCCTAGATGACCTAACTTGGGAAGTTATTCTACATTTCATGCTTGCTTCTAGATGACCTAACTTAGAAGCCATCATACATTTCATGTTTTCTTCCAGATGACCTAACTTGGAAGCCATCACATTACGGAAACACATGTGGAGTGGGGAAAGAGTTCCTTTCGTATACTACTCCTATATGGGTGTACTGTTTGATCAAAATTATTTTGATCCAAAAACCACAAATGTTTGATCTGATTCCGTTTGCAGTGGCTAGATCTTGAGGATGTAGTTACAAGTTGGAGAATAACACACCTTTCTCCCTATACTCTTCCTATGATGGAAGGATGCCCAAATCCTCTAGTCGATTATTCATATACACACAATCGGATTGGGAACTGATCAAACCCTACCCCATATCATCGTCATCATACAAAATTCAAAATCATCAATAATCTAACATTATAATCACCACTTGCATTTAGTGCACTTCATCACGACATTATGTTTCTCGCTACGTTGCATGGATCAGCACACATGGTTTGGCATGCTACATGGTTCATTCAGCACACTTTTCTACCACATATGTGTGTTCTACTACAACATGGGTTTCTACAGATTTCTCTCAAGTACGAATCTCTATCTACTTTATGTTACCGAGCTTTCCTCTCAACAACATAAAGTGGGGGAAAATGTAGTCACAAAATCACGCACTTACTACAATATTATACCCTGCCAAGTATGTTGTTTTATATATGGATATTACGTAAGAAAAGTATTCACTAATGGCTTATCCCCTAGTATTTTCATTAGTTGCATGAGTCATTGTCATTGAGTGTTTTGCATAGTCATTAATTACTTACATAATTCGTCAGTTGTCTCTCGGGAGTATCACTATCGTTAATTACTCGGTTGTCATCTCTAGTCTATGGGATTAAGGCACCCATGGGCACCCGATCCTTATTTTTAGGTTCTTTGGTCAAATAATAGAGAAGAAAACTTAGTAATTAATGACATATGAGACTCCCAAGAGACAACCAAAACCTGTAAGTAACCAACGACTCTATAAAACACTCAATGACAATGACCGATTAAACTAACAAAAAGACTAGGGGATGAACTATTAGTGAATATTTTTCTTACACGAGATCCATAGATGAAACAAAATACTTGGTGGTATAATTGTGTAGTAAGTGTGTGATTTTTTGACTACAATTTCATTGAACCATTGGGTTAGGGATGATACATGGAGAGAGAATAGATTTTGGTCCTATTTATCCACCTCTTTTACTATCATATTCTTTCTTTTCTTCGCATTATTTTGACACCTTACATGATCATGGCCATATTATTTCTATCTTGTATTCCCTTTGTCCATCACGATACATTGGACATACATATTCATTTCCCTCCCTAGCAAATGCCATTACTCATGGGCTAATGCGTTAGTTATTTTTCAAAATATTAGGTGACACATTTACATGTGGGTGATGGCATCGGTATAAATGCCAAATACAAACCTTCACCATACAAGATATAACATACATTTCACACGAACTTGCAATTATCTTTTCTCTTTTAAGTCATCTTGCATATACTCTCTTAGCTCTTGGATTTCTTGCATCTTAACTCTTGGCTTGGAGCTTCTTCTTGATTGGATTGGTTTTATTGCACTTTTGGGTCACCTATAGTGAGTTAGGACTAGATTGTTTCCCTTCTCCACCTAAAATATATTCTCTCTTGGTGTATGGTCCTTTTGGGAAATAGATGCATCGGTGAATATCCTCAATAGGTAAATCAGTAACTAACCTTTTCATTTTGTATAGAGTAGTATCCTATCTTTTCTTATTACTTTATGTTAGCTTATTATTTTATGCACATGCTAGGTTAGCATATTATATCCATATTCTTTATTTCATGTTACATGACTTACTTTGGTTAGCATAGATATTTCATGTTCATTTTTTATGCAATGGAAAAGTTGCAAAGCTATGGAATGAGGCTAAAGAACCTCAAATCTTAACTAACTCAACCATGCACCATGAGATAAGAGCTAAACAAGAGTTAATCCTATACATGCATCATAACTTTGACAAAAACATCAAAACCTAGCATATATACTACTCTAATCTTTAGATTACTAATTAAACATTAAACCTAAGAAGATCAACTTAGAAATCAAAGGGGTGATTTAGATGTTTATGGTTTTCAATATTTCAAGAATGGAGTCTCACCATTAATGGCTTCAAGGCCAATGGTTCTCTCCATATTACTCAAAACTTGGTTTAAGGATGCAAATGGAGGCTATTAGCTCAACAATGGAGGAAGGAAAGATTTAGATCAAATGTCTAATTAGCTTAAAGCTAATACAAATGAGATCCAAACTTTTTTAGGCTTGTTTTGGTTTTGTGTTATGTAAAGTTGTGTCTTTGAATGGGTAGGCTTAGCCTTGTATTTATAGTTTTCCAAATGGAAGAGTTTTAACTTTGGGTGCACGTGGGACTAAAGTCTAAAAATCACTTTAGGATTAGGAGATAAGTAAACATTCTTTTAGACTAGTTAAGCTAGGATTAGGCTAGTTAAACTCAATTAACAAGTGATTGGAGACTCATCGAGAGTTGAGAGGAGTCTCATTAATCAATTGTGACTAATAGATAGCATAAGAAGTCAATATAAGTGATCTAGAGAGAAATAAGAAGGTTCTGAATGGTCTAAAGGAGGAATTTTTATCTAATAAGAGAGTTATTAACCTAATTAGATGATTATAAGAGGAATATGACTGAAAGAGGTGTCACAAATGGGCATCCAAGAATGGAGCGAAGAGTGGGAAATTAATGAAGTGTCATCAATTAGATGAATTAGAGGAAATGCTAAGTGTAAGAATATTTTAGGTGTCTACATTTTCCCCTCTTTGGGGTGGCGTAAGTGACGTCATTCCAAAGAAAGTAGACAAGCATAAACAAGTAGAAATTTTTGAAGTGATAGAATAAAAATGAATAGAATGAAGGATGCCCCCTCGATTGTTGATGGGGTGATAGAAGAACTTGATTGACAATAAAAAGATGACATAAAGACAACAGAAGAAATAATAGTTTGAGGAAAAGAAAGGGGATATAGAAAAAAGGAGTATGAGAAAGGGGGAATGAGCTAACATCCATCCAATGCCTTTTAAACAACTTTATTTTTCATCATATTTCTAGTGATCTTCATCATCGGTCCTTATTAAAAAAAATAATAAAATGTGTGTTATGACATGAAAAGCCATATACGAACAAATGTCCATTGTTAAAAAGACCAACTCCATGCAACATACAAAATGTAATGAAATATGAGAAAGTAAAAGATGCCTAAATCCATGCAACATACACAATGCAATACAATATGAGAAAGTAAACAAGCCAAACTAATAGAGAAACATAATGAAATGTTTTTTTATCGAGCTTTAGTTCCAACCTATTTGAATTAATGAAAAGGGTTAATGAAGGTGCCCCAAGAAAGGATACATGTGAGGGGAATAATGGAGGACACTTGGGTCTAATGAAAAAGAAATGTGCACTACGAAACAATACCAGGAAACTCATTGTGCCCCAGAGTACAGATGAAGTAAGCAACCTAAATTTGGTTGATGGAGGTAGATCAAGATGATCTATGAGTCACGCACATGAATAGGTGAGAACCAAAGAGTGAAGTTTTGTAGGATGATTTATATTGTTTTTCAATGTTTCTTGAAACATATTTGACTGTTTTGATTTTTCTAAAATATTTGAATGTTTTTATTTTGAAAGTTTTCTAAAGCTATGTAAAGGAATATGAGAAAGCATGGATGCCCCTAGTGATAGATGGGATGTACAAGGGAAAAATGCCACGTGCGTATGAGAAAGTTGAAGATGTGAAAATTCCCCAACGGTTAAGTGGGAGTATTCAAAGGAAAACTCTTCACGCATAGAAGCGGGACCCAAGGCCATTATGGATAGGTTCAACATGATGATGAACATAAACCAATGAAGTATTGGGAAGAAGCAAGGATTACCCTAGTGTAAGCTGGCTTAAAAGCACATGATAGAATGGAAGGGGTGTGCGAGAAAGGTGAAGATGCAAAAATTCTCCAGGGATTAGGTTGGAGTATTCAAAGGCAAACTCTTCACGCATAGAAGCGGGACCTAAGGCCATTATATATAGGTTCAAAATGATGATGAACGTAAACCAATGAAGTTCTAAGAAGAAGCAAGGATTCCCCTAGCGTAAGTTGGCCTAAAAGCACATGATAGAAAGGAAGGGGTGTGCGAGAAAAGTGAAGATGTAAAAATTCCCCAACGATTAGGTGGGAGTATTCAAAGGAAAAATCTTCATGCATAGAAGTGAGACCTAAGGAAATTATGGATAGGTTCAACGTGATGATGAATGTAAACTAATGAAGTCTTTGGGAAGAAGCAAGGATGCCCCCAATGTAAGTTGGCCTAAAAGCACATGATAGAAAGGAAGGGGAAGATTGTTTTTATGAAAATGGAAAAGGTGTCCGAAAACAATGGCAAAAAGGAAATACAATACAAATGGATGTTCTAAACAAAGTATAAGAATGATGTGAATGATATGAATGTAGCTTAGAAGCCTCACAACGAAAAACTAATTAACATAAGGCACAAATCATGAGATGAGATATGTAATAAAGCAAGAGTTTTAACAAGGCCCAAAAAAGACACTTGGTAACATACTAATCCTACTTTTCTCATAGAGATCCAGTGTATGTACATGGAAATTAATTACCTCTTGAAGGAAAGAGTTAATAGATAGTAAGTGTAGATACTAGCCAATGTGTAGGAATGATTGATTTTAAAAGGAAATTTGTGAATGGAGGGTAAAAGGAGAGCCGTACATTGCTCCGCTACCATCCAAGTGTCCATAGCCCCGATGTAGATGTATTTGATTCTAATTGCAACATTACTCTACTACCATTCAAGTGTCCATAGCCCTAGTAGATATTATTGGAAATACCCCAAGAGAGAGTAATATATCAATTTTCTTTTGCTTTTAGCTTTTATCTTTTGATTTTTGATTGATTTTGATTCTTTTACTTTCTGAAAACTTATTTCAGCTCTCTTGTTTGACAAGGGGTTAAGAACCACTAATGGCTTGATGAAAGGAGGTGGAAGTGATTGTGATGAAGACATTGGCTAGTGTCAAAAAATATGTCCAAAAGTTCTTCGCAACAAGTTTATTAGATGTTGAATGTGATAGGATCTCTAAGAGGTCAGTCATTTTTTAATTTACCAAGGTGATGAAATACCAAGGTCAAATAGATACCATAGATATAAATGTCACAAAATGTGTGTGAATATGCTAAATAAAATATCACAAAAGGGATGAAAATGGTAGGAAAACTTGCAGAATAATAGCAAGGAAGGGAAGAAAGAAACATCCATTTGTATGCAACACCTGATTGCAATGTTATATCTTTGTACCTTTGATTTTGTTATGTTTTCTCAAATTTTTGTATTTTTAATTTTTTTATTTTATATTTTTGATATTTTTGGAAAGGTGAGAATAATAGAGTCACTCTATGTTGTAAGATCCAACAACAATGTTTGCGACTTCCTTAATAAGGGAGACTAGGTGCATTTGTTTATCAAGAGTCATATTATCCCGATCTCAATGATCGAGGTGAGATCATACTCAACAAATGATTGTGATTTATCCTGAAACAAGGATTGTTCATGTGGGATCTTGAATTCTGATTCATAGGTTTCTATACTTCGCGCCATATTTGATGGGTGCATTGGCGCACATTCTTGAAGCGTGCTCGATTTTTAACCTTAAGATCGTTGGAATTGTTAGGAGCTTTAGAGCTATTGGAAGTTTGTACCTGACCTTAGTTAAGAAACTGTTTGGGTTTTTGTATAAGCTAACGTGTGACCTATCCGATCTCGAGAAGGATAAGAAAGTGAATGTGGACATTTATAACTAAAGTGAGAAATGACCATAGGCTTGCCACAACCATTTATAGAAGAAAGGTATGATGGATGAAAAGGATACGGTCCAAGAATTGAAGAGGATGGGCTACCAGGAGGTGAGCCACTGATAGAAGATGATGAAGGGCTGCTAGAATATGGCCCTAAGATGGAATAAGTTAGGCTATGAGGACATGGCCCAAGAATAGAAGAAGATGACGAAGGGCTGCTAGGATGTGGCCCAAGTATAGATGAGGAGGGACTACTGGGAGGGGTCCCATAGATAGAAGAGGAAGGGATACTAGGATGTGGCCCAAGAATAGAAGGTAATGGGATACCAAGAGCTGAACCACAAGTAGAAAATGGAGGGATACTCAAGGGTGGATTAATTATATAAGAAGACAACGTGCTACTTTAAGCGGTGACCCAAGGTGATATTTTGATTGAGGAATGATGATAGATAAGGAATGATTTGGTAATGAGAAGATAGGCCACAAATCAATGCTAGACCCTGACATCTCATCATGCTTAGAAGAAGGTGAAGATGGAATAACAAAAGAAGAATTAAGTTCCATGAATTTAGGATCTTCCTCTATGTTCTATTGAAAGGGATCAATTTCTTCTCCGTAATACGTGAGCATATCGAGTTGTATAATTAATCCTTTTTATAATCCTCTAAAGGGATATCTTCGTGTAGTCTAATTATTCCTTCCTTTTGAGAGAAATAAATCAAGAAACGATGTTCGATGATGTAAATGATGGGAAGGCTTGACCTTATCACTCCCACAAAGAGCTTTGATAGTGATTTGAAAAGATATCTTAGCACATTATTTCTTTCTAATGGTTTGATGTAGTCATAGAAATTAATCTTTAGGAGATGGATGAGGAAATGGTATGATATGGTTGAAAGGGCTCAAGGGCCGAAGAGGGATTGAATTTGGTTTGATAGTAGAAGACAAATCAAGAGAGGAAGTAGGCTTGGAGGTAGGCATCTCATGAATGGATGATTTGGATCCGGACCTAGATCATTTTTCTAGAAGATGACATAATGTAGGTTAGAAATTAGGATTGCATAGCCATCCATTAAGTTATGATGTAGGAGTTAAGTCGGATGATTTACTAGAGGGAATTTGAGTCATGGAACTCTTTGATGGAGGAAGAGGTCATCGAGATGACTGATGAAGAAGGTCGTATGAAGAAAGGGAGGACCATGACTCAAGAATTGAATTAAATGTTTGATCGACAGAATGTGGAGTTACACGAATCTTCAAAGGAGGAAGACATCATTGAGGTGATTTTTAATAATGGTCCCTGTAAAGGAATGGAGGACTGTGATTCAAGATTTGATCTAGGGGTACTTGAATAATATTGGGATCCAAATCTTGTAAGAAGAGTGAGAATACGAATGGTAGTTTGGATCTAAATTAGAAGAAGAGTGTGGGGAACTTGAATAATAATTTGGATCAGAATCTTCCAAACCATACTATTGACTATGAGATGAAGGTGGGGAGTAGGGTACTCGAATGGGCCCTCTAGCACAAAGAACCAAACGAGGCTTAGTCGTAATGGGAATATTTTGATTTGAATTCCTAAACCTAGGTTCCATATTTTTGTAAGTGTGATAAACTGTGCAATAGGCAGTCATTTTTGGCATCATTTAGGTACAAATTCCTAGATTTATCTAGTGCGATAAAATTCCTTCAAAGTGAAGAAAGTTCCATGCCGATTCGGTAGCATAACAACAACTAAATAGACTTTGTGTAAGTATATAGATGCGTGTGTGGTTTTTGAAGAAGGATAAGGAAAATAGACACCGTGATGATGTAATATCGATGAGATCAAAAATATTTTCCTAGAAAACAAGTTTTCCGGATGAATGATCACAGGAACAATCACGCAAGTGTGAAATGCAAATCCAATAAATAAGGAAATACTCCCTATGTAAAATGTGTGCGCAAAATGATAATTCATTGAAAATATGATCAACACAATGTCAATACTTATGTCAAGTTTGAAATGAACAAGGTATAAATATGATTCCCACTTACAGGATACTACGACCAGTTTAGAGACAAGCAAGGCCTAAATGTCAAAGGAAGAGGATTACAAATATAAGCTACGTAACCACACCAATTGGACACGTCTATCAAGATTCACGGAGAAGAGAGATATTAGTGTCAAATTGGTATTGAAATGACACAAAATAAAACAAGTGACACCTGTCAAGATTTGGAGAAATGTTTGAATTTAAACCAAGTCAAAGTATACTAAGGATGTGCTAAAATGTATGCATAGCATAACACCACAATGTGGATACTTAGATCATGTTTACGAAAAACCCTGACGTAAGTATCTTAATTGTGTCAAGGCAATGTGAACAAGGTAACACGTCAAAGGGGATAAAATGATGAACCAATCCTAACTATGAAGACAATCTTGAAATCAAGATCAAAGGACTATCAAAGATACAAAAATGCACTTGTGTACTCTAGATGTTTAACAACCCGATTTGAAACATGGATGGGTGTAAATGGACAAAAAAGTGGCAAATACCATCTTTGATAAGACTCATGAGGTATGCGTCCTTTTCAACCCGATAATGGGTGGTGATAATGCAATGGTATAGATCAAAAGATGAAAATAAACTAAGCGCCACTTGGGCGAGTTTTGCCTCATCCGAAGGTGATAATGAAACCGAGATAAGTAAGACGTCATTTTAATTCCGTGATGAAAGACACTTAGTTCTAAATTACATGGGATCTTTTCCTTGTTTGAGAAAAAAGGTTTAGACTCCAAGTGATTTGTCACTTTGTGATGGCTTTATGGGACAATGGAATAGCAAAGTGGAATCTAAGACAGAATGGCTTCCTAATAATATCTCTCAACTAGGCGTCACAAGTTGTCTGCAGAGAAAGCGCAATTTACCCAAAGAGTCACATTGAATGATTTGGGATTATCTCGGCTTTACTTTACCCCATTCTGATACAATGAGCAACTAGTGTGTTCAGTTGTACCATCATTGGGGTTGCGATACATACAACTTTGACTCTAACTTACAGTGTAAATCTAGTCAAGTGGGTAAGCGAGCACTTCCTATTTCATCCATGAGGTTACTTAGTGGTGGATTACTTTAGGGTTCTTGGAACCACCCCCATTGTTGTATCTTAAGGAATTATGCCAAAGGGGTTATGTTCCAGTTGAGTGGATAGGGACGTACCCTTTTCTGAAACCTACAATACAATGTGAAGTGAAATAGTGTGTTTTTATCTTGCTTAACTTAATGTGGTTTTAAGTAGCACACCATTTGGCAACCTACATGAAAACACGTATTAGAAGGTTTAATTTAGTCTTGAATTCTCCTTTCTTTGACAAGTGTTAGGCCCTACAGAGACAAGGAGTTAGTAATTTTCCATCAAATAAGAAAGAGATTTGCATGTTGTTTTTGATTCCTAAGATCACCAAAAAGGTGTGAAGGAAGAGCATACCAACACATAGACTACTAAAATAAGCCTTTATGAAAAATAATTCAAAAGGAAGAGTAAATTTATCCAACTTTGAAAGATCAATCCAATTATTTAAATGTAAAGTAAGTGTTTTTTAAAGTGATAAGGAGGTTTTAGAAGTGTTTTTGATCCAAAGATCAGCTAGAAGGTGTGAGATAAGAGTATACACACTTGAAAATCCCCTTTTAACTAAGAAAATGAAACACTTAAACTAATTTAGTCAAATAAAACCCAAAATAATTTTCAATCACTTGTTAGAACCCTACAAAAAGTTAGAAAACCAAGAAAATTGGAAAATTCTAGAAATCTATTTTTAGTAGTTTTTAACGGTTTTTAGTATTTTGCATTTTTGGAGGTCTCGGGGAACTTTGGGAGTTTGATGATAGAAAAATGATACCAAAGGTATATTAATTTTGGAACTTCCCTCACAAATTTTTCTTTGTTCTCTTTCCGATGCCTATTCAAACTCCGAAAACGGGTCAACGGGTCAAAAGATATGACCAAAACTAGGAGCACTAAAAATTATATAAACAAATCCGGATCAAACAAAGATACATGTGCCCCCTTCAAGGTGTATGCATTCCATTTTAGGCATGTGCGTGTGGGTTATGGTGCCTGTGCCACTATGTGTAAACCTAGCAGATCTATAGGGTACATGTGCTACCCGAGAGATGATGCTTGCGCCACCGTAAGTGCTGCGCTAGAGAATATGTGCCTGTGCTAGTGAAGAAAGAAATGGTAAAAACTATGACAATGTGTGTGCGCTGGCAGAGGGGTACTTGTGCTAGCAAAAGGGTGTATGTGTGCCTGGTAAAATATTTTGACAGAGGGCCGAGAATACACAGGGTGCTTGCGCGTGGGTTTGGGTGCTGCGCGCCTAGTAAAAATGATAGGTTACGGGGGTGTCTACACTTTGGCGTAAGGGTGTATGTGCCATGATTTAGGTGTGTGTGCCTACTATCGGGTACTTGTGTGTGGTTTTGGGTGCATGTTCCCCTTTGCTAAAAATGACAGTCAATACGCCCTGCGCTGCGCTAAGCGAAAGGTGTAAGTGCCCTTGCCTAAAAACCACCAAAAACATGAAAAATGAAATTTTAAAAGTGTCAACAGGTTAGAAATTAGCCATTAAATGCAGTTTATAGCATAAACTTAACAAAGAAGCATGAACATGAGGATTAACTACATAAAACCTAGCTAAAAATCCCAAGGTAAAATATTTTACCCTACAAAAACATGTAAAAAGTTAGAAACTAAAATAAAAGCTTCAAAATGACCCCATTAATGAAGGATGGACTAAGAGTCCCACCAAGCATGCCAAATGTATGCCATGGAAAAGTTACAAAGCTATGGAATGAGGTTAAAGAACCTCAAATCTTAACTAATTCAACCATACACCATGAGATAAAATCTAAATAAGAGTTAATCCTATACATGCATCATAAATTTGAGAAAATCATCAAAACCTAACATATAGACTACTCTCTACTTTTTAGATTACTAATTAAACAATAAACCTAAGAAGATCAACCTAACTAGTATTGTAAATCTAACTTATAATCAAAGTAAGAGACAATAATTTGTTGGTGTAGTGACACTCAATAAACATTGTTAATTATCAAATACTTTCCTGAATTGGAATAACCCAAAATGACCTTTGAGACTACATTTATCCACATAAACGACTAGGGTGGAAAAGTCCATACTTACATATAGGAAATATGTAATCCTTCCCATTTTTATCTTGATATCTTGTTGAGGAATTGGCTAGTGACTGCTAAGCTTTAAATATCTTACTTACATATGTTAAAGACATATAATCCTATCATGCCATCTATGGAATGTTATAGGTTGTCAGACTCAAGGATAATCCTTTCAAAAGGTGAAAATGAATGTTGATCCTTTTAATGTGTGATAATTGGCTAGAACACTTTTGGATGAGTTCTGTTATTATTAATTTGATCCACAAAAGATGAATTACTATAATGAGCTGAATGTTAAATATCATGTTTAGTTAAGCGGTATCTAACCATTAAGTTAATTACTCTCCAATGATAAAAAGTAAGGAACTCTAGAGGTGACAACCACTAGGATAATACATACATTCCTTATCAGACAATGTGAAAAAAACATTTTATACTTCACATATGAACTAATTAATAATGCATTCTATTATTATTATAGATAAAACATCTTCCATTGTTCGCACTCTATTTTTGATAATTCCATTCATCGAAGGCACCGAGTTTTGGAAGAAAAGAGATGAGGAATGGTTTGTTGAAATCCATTCCCGAAAACTACCACGTTGACATGTGGTTGTTTTTTTGTTATAGATGACAATCAAAAGGAAGTCAATATGGTTCTATCCTCATAAGTTATTGGTTTGGATAGATTGTGTGTTCAAGTTGAACACAACGACTCTAAAAATAATAAGTTTCTTATTTTGGATACGGAGTTGGAAGTTTCTTTATTTAGGAAATGAGAAATACAAGCTTTAATAGACAACCAAATATATTCTTGTTCACAATATGGCTGGAATTTTTGGATGTTTACATATTCCAACAATACTAGTTGTTTAAATGTCAAGAAATTCATAATGACATGTTTATAGTATTTAAAAAATTATATTAAAACAAAAAAACCTATTCTGTTTTTCATTATTTGAATAGAAAATGTTTTCTTTCACCTCTAAAACATGCCAAATTGATTACTATGCTGAGGTGAACATATTTTTCTAAATTTAAGATCGACCCATCTAAATCAAAGTTTCATGGGTTGAAAAAGAATACTAATTCAGATACATTGTTGAAGAAAACAACCACTATATTCGAGAAAATAAAATCTTCAACTATTCAAAGTAGTTTCATTTGGTTTTGTTTAATGGTGAAGTATTTTCAATTGATGTTTTAATGTGCCACTTAGTACCTCCAAAATATCAGTATCATCCTCTAGATGATGAGAATGTTGACATTCTTATCCACTCCATGTTATTCCTACACATAGGAACAACATTCTTGTTCCCTTCTTGCAATCTATGAATATAGTTACGAAAATCGAGGATATGAAAGACATGGAAAGGGATGATGTGAAATTTTATATACTTCACAACCAATATATAATATGTGCGCAAAAAATGATTTTGGGTTCAGAGACTTACAATTATTTACATTTGAGGCTACTGTTTTGAAAGGCTCATACTCTATCTACAAAATCATCTACTAAATCCATTGATAATATTTGCGAACAACAAAATTAAGTAAAAAAAACTTGGATAGAATTTTTTTATTGATTTTTTTATACAAAGCTAGATTAGTTTGGCAATCGCTAGGATGTCCTTAACAACCTAGAGTGAAAAAAACAAAGTTAGATGAGTGGAGGGTAATGGATTTTAATTTTATTGCATTATTTATTAACATTTACTTTTGTGATATGAAAATATAAAAATATGTTTGTCCTTTGAATGTAGAGCTTTGAGAATTAATGCCTTTCAATTTTCCTTGTGTAAAAACTAGAGAGTCTATATGAAAAATGGAATTTTCTATTGTTTCTTGATGATATATGGACTAAATGGAAAATAACCTTTGAGTTCTTTAGATCAGGTGGCCTTCTTTGATGACCTTTTAAGGATAATCAAGTTAACTTTCAGCCAAATTCACTGGAAAGATTCACAACCAATTCATTCAGGGTTGCTAGAGGAATGATCAATGAAAAAATATCAGTACTAGTTGATAAAGTAAAATTAGGGGATGTATGTTTAACTAGATCTATTGATGTCGAAAGCATAGTAGAGAAATTTGAATCTTACTACTGCAGAATAAAAGGAGATAGAAAAATTAGAGTAAAAATTCTAAAATTTTGAAAAATAAACATCCAGATAAAATTGTATTGATATCATGCAGTGAATCCAATGTAATTTATAAATTTAAATTACAGGAATCACACTACCACTAGTTGTCTATACTTTTGGGTGAAGAGAGAAAAGGAAAAATAAAATTTGATTACCATGGATGTGAAAAATTGGCGAAACAAAAAAAAATACCCTGAGGTGGAAGAAGTTCTTCCCACCGAGGCTTAGACAATATTAGAAAACTATGTGATGTCAATGGAAGGAAATATACCAACAAGGATGGAAGAAACAAAATATTTTACTTGTCAATGTGCATATCCATTCCATCTTCTCTTCAACTTTATCGTTATTCCTTCGACTAATCCTTTCAATGTTGAATGTGTGATTGCTGATTTTTGTAATTTGTCTAGCAATATTTCTTCTAATGTAATAATGGAGTTGCTAATCATTTTTAGAACAAAGTGTGTTGAATTGTATTATTATTATTCTAATACTTGATTGATTCATAAAAAATGTTAAGAGAAACAATAAATAGATATATAGAAAAGGTTAAAGACAATAGAAAATAAATTCTGGATGGATGCTATAGATTCTATGATAGCAATGAGAAATTTAAAATATTATGTCTTATGTACACAATAAATGGTGTGCAAAAATTCTACAATAATGATGATGAAAGAGAAGAATTCACTATGGATCGAATGGATCAACTTCCATATGAATTGGTAACTGCAAGAAAAATTTTCCTACAAGGAAACATCCATCCTTTTCCTTGCGAATGATGAGTTCTGGTCCGATATGTTTAGTTGATGTTGTTTGAAAGTTATATAATAATAATAATTTATAGAGGTAGTTTCACATTGTGTGCATTAGTTGATTCCAATGTAATTGTTATTTTTATTTTTGAGACACATCATCAAGAAATGTTTTGAAACATTACTATTCTCATTTGAAAAAGGTTCATCTCCAAAGACAAATTGAACAAATGATTTTGTTTAATGGATTTGAACTAATATAATCTACTTATACATTCAATATTTATGCAGAAACCAAAAATTAAGGAAGTAACCATGATCTCTAATCATCTTAAAATTATAGGAGCCAATCAAGCTCCCGATGTACATCACTTTCAACTTATTTCTACACAACTTGTTAAACTTGGTGATTGAATTTCAATCATTTTTATAATTATTTTAAATGTGCCATGTTTTCAACTACCATGGTTTTCGTTTATTTAAAAATACTTTTTTACATTTTTGATGATATAGGTGTACAACGGGGCACATCTCTCATGAATACACAATCAGATCTTGGTATGTTAGTCATGTGCATTTATTAAAAAAATGGTAATAAGCCCCACAAATTTATAAGACATTAAATGTTTATGCGAGACAAAAAATAAATGAAGAAATTAACTATGGAGGGCGCACGGGGTACCCAACATGAATAAGCAGTAAGAGCCCGACATGTTAGTCATGTGTATTTTTAAACATAACCATGTATAAGGACCACAAATTTATAAGAAACGATACCAAATAACTCTAGAAGATAGACAATTTTCAAAGGAGGAATAACTAAATAACCTATTTCAAATGTTCATGGTGGTATCTAAAGCTCCACAATTTGTAGTTACCATTTCATAACTAATAGACATTAGTTTCGATGCTTGGCATACAGTAGAAGATAAAGTTTAAGGAAATCCATTTGTAAGCTATGATAATAATTTAAGATGAACCATAGAGCTTAGCGGACTTTGTGCATCCACGTTTGATATAGTAGTGGTTAGAATAAACAACCATACTAGTTAATTACATTGATTTTATATTGTGGTGCCATATTGTGGTCAATGAAGTGTAGTCTAGCCAATGATGGCATAGCCTAGTGGTTGCTAATCCACATCAATAGATAGAATTGTTTTTGCCAAATGGTGGTTCATTGAATAGAAAGCGTAGCCTAACGGTCACTAAAATTCATTCACAAGATAGAAAACAATTGATATTGTACTTACCATATTACCATGGAGACCACTATGCTTTTTCAATTAAGATTTCATTTTCCATAACATGAAATCAATTATGAATTGATTAATGTTTATTTGAAATACATCTTGCATCAAAATAACCAATAATGGGTAAGGGCGATGTAAGCCAAATTGCAAGCTACCATGGAGACCACTATACTTTTTAATTAAGGTTTTATTTTCCATAACATGAAATCAATTATGAATTGATTAATATTTATTTGAAGTACATCTTGAATGAAAATAACCAGCAATGGGTAAGGGCGATGTAAGCCAATCTACAAGATCATTGGTAAATGGTAGCCTCCTAAAGTTTTGAAATTGAACTCGCCATATTACCATGGAGACTACTATGCTTTTTCAATTATACTTTCATTTTCCATAACAATAAATAGATTAATGTTTATTTGAAATAAAACGTGCATTACAACAATTGGAAATGGGTGAGGGTGATGCAATCCAAGCTGTAAGCTCAATTGGTAAGTGGTAGCCTCCTAAAATTTTGTTTATTTCAATTGGTTATAATTGATATGTGTTTGATTAAAATAAAAAAAATATTTACTTCCCTGCAGTTATCCACAAGAATTATTTACTTATTCTAGATTTAGAGGGCTTGCTATATGAGAAAAACCAAACATACTCTAGGAGATGGCATTCAAGTTCAACAAGGAGACTATCAACCGTGAGGTGGCCTAAAAGAATTTATAAAATTATTATCACCAAAATTTTAAGTGGGATTCTATTCGACAATCTATCTTTTATTGATATCGAAAAGGTGACAAATGCCTTCAATAAAAAATTATCGATTGAATTGAATCCAATACTCACTTGGGGAAAGGAACATTGCAATATAGTCGATGGAATTGCAATAAGAGATCTAGAAAAGGTTTGGAGTAGAAACGATGTTTCCTTCATTCTAAAGACACATTGTGTATTACATTAGGTGCAAAGGGAAACCCTCTTGAAAATTTATGGTTGGGATTATTGGTGTGTGTTATTTTCCACATCATTAGGTGAGTCATCTCGCTTAGGTGAGATCGTAGGTCCATGTGTCATTTAGGGGTCATTATGAGATTCTCTTATGCGTCAGTGTGTCAACACATCAGTGCGTCAGTGCATCATATGCATCATTGGGAGTTACACTTCTATTCTGGGAATGTAACTCCCCCTCTCTACTTGAGTTGTCATGATTGCAGCACTAGGGGTTACTCAACACCTCCTATATGTACAACCCATATGATTTATGAGATAGAGGAGAGTTTATGGCTTAACTAGGTTCTGCTCATGTTTCAAATCTTTGCATGCACATTCGGTTGATGCTCGATCCTCTCGAGATCTCTTCACACTGCCATTCACACGTCTCGTTGATGTGCACGTCGTCCCTCATGATCCTCACTTGTGGGTTTTAAACCCTCATTCATGGTATCAGAGTGGATCTTATGGATCCGTGTACTCTTCGGTGTTCATCATGCGTTTTTTGGCTTAGGCGTGATATTGATTCTCATGCGTGTGTCATAATGGATATTATGAACGTGCTCTATTTGTATTGATTCGGGATTCATACCTCTATCTTCTTGTTCATGGTTTCTAGTTTTTTGGGGTTTTCCATCTTGCATGTAGTTTTGGAGTAATTCTTTGGAGTTTTGTTGCAGTCTGAAGATCAGATCTGAGTTTAAAGCATGTTTTTTAAGGGGTTTTGGAGTTGGTTTAGAGCCCAACTCAGCCTTGCCTCCAAGCTGGGAACCGAGCTTGACTGCCAACTCATGTATTTCTCCCTCTTCTCCTTAGTGCTTAACTCGGTATGCATAATCTTGGAGCTTCATTCGGGTGTGCATGGTCTATTCTGCATTGCCCAAGTCATATTTTAGGTGCATGTTGCATTGCACGAATTGTCCATTTGGCCTTCATACTCAGGAACCTCTTCCATAACTCTCATGAGCTGCTTAGTTGGACTTGCTGCATTGTCTTCAACCCACATTTTGTAAGCTTGACATGCACTATATTTCACCTCTATTTCTCTAGCTCGTGCATTCTACATCAGTTATCTACTCTCAACTTCTAGATCTCAGTCGATCGCACTCGTGTTTGGTGTGTTCGGCTCATCTTCTAATCGACCTACCCCTACAGTTTCTCTGCCAGCTCTGGTTGATGTATGTGTTTAGTCATTACACGCTAAACACTCAACTTGATAGCTCAATAACCTCTCATTTTGGCATCATCCGTTTCTCTCTCTCTATTCATTCTAGCATTGTTTGGCCTTCACTATTTGTTGTGTCAAATCGTTACACATTGTCAGTGGCTTCAACCACCTCACGTCATTTCAGCTCTGCAGTGCAGTGGAATCCTTCCTGGTGCACTATCGGTTATCCTACCACCACTTCTCGAGCACGTGGCCATGTAACAACATTTCACTCAACAAGTGTCAACTATGTTTGGGCCTCCTTGCCACAGTCAGCTTGGAAGGCGTTCACCCACGTGACTCAACCTGTGGACATGACAGAAACCTTACACAACTCGGCTGCATGAGTTATCTCAACTTGGACGTGCTAGACCCCTCGACTTAGTGCATTACCTCGGCGAGCCAGTAAGCCTCACAACTTGGCCACTCGGGCAATGCTACTAACTCACCAATGAGGTCCATTTCATTTGCTCAACACACATGACGTGACACCTCCTTGGGCCCACTCCCTTTTAGTATTATTTGGAGGTTAAAACAATCATTTTTAATGTTTTGAGGTGAAAAATTTTATTCCATGGTTTTGTAATAATTTAGGCTTCATTTTTCTTGTTAATTATTCCCTTCCTACGTGTGTCGAAGACGGAGGGCGAGGTCTGGGGTTGGCAGGAGGCTAATCCCCCTCATAAGAAAAGAAAAATATGCCTAAAATTTGATTCTGTTTCCAACGGGTACCCACATGATACCCTTTGCACCCATTTAGGGCACTTTTCTAATGCATTTGCAACATTTATTGACATTTTCCATCGATTCTATGGGAATCATTTTAATGCTATAACTTTTGACTCGTTGCTCATTTTTGAGTTCTTCTTTAGTCAAAGTTGCATGATTTTTTATGCATTATGTGATGACATTATTAGTTTTCTAAATGCACTAATTTATAAAGTTCCACATTCTGGGGGGGTTGACTAGCACTCTTGGGCTTTCACACGTAGACGCATTATCGGCCGAGTCCGACATCTTGCTTTTGTGCATCTTGCATTTTTTCA
The DNA here is from genome assembly GCA_018340775.1 of Taxus wallichiana var. yunnanensis. Classification (NCBI taxonomy): domain Eukaryota; kingdom Viridiplantae; phylum Streptophyta; class Pinopsida; order Cupressales; family Taxaceae; genus Taxus; species Taxus wallichiana. The sequence goes on from CM031244.1 coordinate 40,144,229, forward strand.
TCATGGAGATTGCTCTTTCCAAACTTGAGCATCGTAGGATCACCTTACGCTGATCTCCACCACTTCTCACCGGGAGAGGGAACTATTCAGCTTGGCATGCTTCCATGGAACGTTACTTCGCCCACAAGGGTCTTTTACCCTTATTTCTTGGGCGATTTTGCACCCCACGATCATCGTCATTTAGAGGACTTTCTTGACACTTGCGACCATGTCTTTAGTCACATGATGATGCATGTCTCTAGATCTCTCTGGTTTCATGTGGCAGACTCAGATCCACCCCACCGTGTCTAGAGCATTCTTCAGTCCCTCTATGGAGACCCTTCACATACCCGCCATTGTTGCTATTGTTGATTCAGTTGTCTCCTCTATTTCTTCATGTGATGACAGTTCCATTGACACAGGCTCACTTGGTTCTACTTCTGATGATGAGGATTGTGCACCTAGTTCTGATGTTGAGAGTACTATAGAGGACTCTTCTCCTCCTTCTCTCACTATTCCAGAGAGTGTTGACACATCCCACATCTCATCATATATTGAGCAGCTTCCTTCTCAAAGATCATACGAGTCATCACACCCACCTCCTTTCCACTTCTAGTATGCAAGGCCACTTCCATTCCTCTACCTTCATTGGATGACTCATACATATCTGACATCATTCTTGTTTGTTGAGCCCCTCATTGGGACAAGTATCTACCTGACCTTAGTTGTCTTTTCATAGAGTCTACTTGTGATGCACTATAGGTTCCACATCCATCTATAGATATTTCAGAGGATTTATTCATCTCCGTTGTTGAGAGTGTCCCTCTCGGGACTCTTATGTTAGGTTGTGGAGCCTATTTTCATGTGTGAAAGTGTTGAAGACTATACACTAAGAGTACCGTACACTTTTTTGGGACTCTTATGTTAGGTTGTGGAGCCTTTGCCCGATATATCGGGAAATGTGATTTTCTCATATGGGTGGGATTTTGACCCATAGGTTTATGGGACGGTTTTTCCCATGGTTTTGATACCCACGGTTTTGTAAAACTACTTAAGTAGTTGTCTATTTATATGGTTTTATGCATATGATAGATGTATGAAAAACGTTATAGATGTGTTTTGAATTCGGCTGTGAATTCTATAGAGTTTGTTGAGCATAGCTCCAAACAGATCTGGGTATTGTATTGAGAGAGCGGTGGCTTGTAATAAAATATGAGCAAGTGATTCTTGGTGGATGTAGCCCAAATTGGGTGAACCACGTTAATCTGTCTCTTTGTGTTGTGTTATTTTATTCTACACTTTTATTCGAGATCCGTAATATTTTCGCATATTAGTTTCTATTGTTGCAATTATGTGAGGGATTATTTCGTATATTTTATCTCTTATTCCCTAGCATCTTACCACTTCCACTTTTCTGGAGACCTTCATTGATCCAACCTCAGTTGTGGATCCCTTTTTTGTTGTGGAGGATGTTTTGTTCCCTTTACATCACTTGGACATCCTTTCTACGGGTGTTCCTCTTTTCACTCGCGAGTTCTACACATGTGGCATTATCTTCAGTTCCTTAGCACTCACTCACTAGACCTATGTCACACTTCCATGCACCAGACTCAGAGTTCTTCATGTTGCTACCTTTAGTTTCCTTTGTGGAGTGGGTAGACTTCCAAAGATGTCATTTCTGTCCTTCCCTAGGCGGGCACACTTTTCAAAGTGTGGGTGGCTCTTCTTCAGACCAAGAGGTAGAGGATCTCATGATCGACATTATTCTAGGAGACCTCCTAGAGCTGCAGAGTTCTAGATCCATCCATGGCATCTTCTGCATTCCTCTCATCTCCCTCTTCTTCTCTCTTCTTCTTATTTTTGAGAGATTGCCTCTTTGTACATGGGTACCTTTTCATGCTCATCTAGAGTTGGGACCCATATTTGGCATCTTTCTTAGATTAGAGAGTGTTTTGTTCTCTTGTGGTGGATTTTTTTCCCTTTGGGCTTTCCTTCACCGATTGGGACCTTTTTCTTGTATTTGGGTACCTCATCGGGTTTTGTACTAGGACCCATTTCTCATTTTTGACTTGCCACCTCATCCTAAGTTATGATGAAGGGGGTGTTGGTGTGTGTTATTTTCCACATCATTAGGTGAGTCATCTCACTTAGGTGAGATCATAGGTCCATGTGTCATTTAGGGGTCATTATGATATTTTCTTACGCATCGTGTATCAAGCATGTCGAGTGCATCATATGCATCATTGGGAGTTACACTTCTATTCTGGGAATGTAAATCCCCCTCTCTACTCGAGTTTTCATGATTGTAGCATTGGGGGTTACTCAACACCTCCTATATGTACACCCCATTTGATCTATGAGATAGAGGAGAGTTTATGGCTTAACCAGGTTCTACCCGTGTTTCAAATCTTTACATGCACATTTAGTTGATGCTTTCTCCTCCCAAGATCTCTTCACACTTTCATTCACACATCCGTTGATGTGCACGTCATCCCTCGTGATCCTCGCTTGCGGGTTTTAAACCCTCTTTCGGGGATGAAAATCAGAGGAGAAAATTATTCAAAATATGTGGTTGATGACCAATTTGCATAAAAATATCACTAATAGTGTTTCAGTGGATTGAATGTCATAAAGGGCATCAAATATTTAGAGTAAGAAATCTGCTAAATAACTATTTATTAAAGTTATTATGATGGTACTACTTAACATTATAAAGAAGATACATTCATATGTTATTATGAAGGTACTGCTTAACTATTTTGTATGCTGAGATTGTACAAATATAAGTTGGGAGTATTTATATTTTCACTAATTATAAGTTGAGAGTATGAATGTATAAGTTGTGTGTGTAAATTATCAAATTTTTTATTGTAACAAAAATTTGAGCAATTTTTATTAATCAAATATGTATTCCTAAATTAATTATGAGCATGCTTGAATACTATTTTTTTCTTCCAAAATAAAAATTGTATACCACATTCATATGAAATGAAATAACTACAATACAATTTGTAAAGATTCATTGCCCTGAAACATTACATTTGATTCAAAAAAATTTCAAAAAAATCCTAGTAGAATAAGAAATGAGGAACACCCTTTGATTTTTGACCTAATTCACCACCCACAACCATTTGATTTTTGATATAACAATAAAAAAGGGATGTGTTTTTATTTTTGGATTAATTCAATGCCCTCAACCATTTGATTTTTTTTTTCTTCATTTGCATATAAGAACACATGTAACATGAAACTGATAATATTCGATATAAACGGTGTTTTGGAACACACCATCCATAAGGTTGATTCATCACACAAGAAGTTAAAAAAATTGGTGGTGTCGAGCTCAAAACAAAAACTTATTTTCTTACACCAAATGTGAAGGAGTTATTATAACCTTGCAAAAACATTTTAAAATAGCACTATGGACATCGACGAGAAAGTCAAATGTTGATGACATGATGTCTTCATTCCTTTGAAACATTGTCTTAGAGGTTGACAATCTTGAGTACATATTTACACAAGAAGATTATGTCAAGTCCAAACACACTAATTATCAAGGTTATGGGAATCCCAAATTATATCTCAAGAATCTTAACTCTGTTTGGTGGTAGTTTAATGCATTGTACCATTGTAAAAATATAGTGCTTATAGATGACTCTTTAGAGAAAAACAAGTTCAATGATGTGGGGAACTACATAATTGCTAAAACATTTAACATATATTCTAATTCAGCAAAAAAATTCTTGTTAGATGAGTTGTGGCATTTTTGCAACCATTGAAGGATGTGGAATATATTCGGGATGTTATTAGATCAAAAACCCAATTATAGCGAGCTTATTTTTTTGGAAATTTTCTATAATTTATTTTTTTAATTTGGGTGCCCATCTTTGTGAATAGTGTTACAATAAAATTCAAAAAATGCTTAATTTTTTTTAATATAGTTCTACCTTTAGTTAGGGAATTTTAATTTTTTCATATCTATATTTGAATATGAAATATATCGGGATGGTTTTATAGTTAATTTTATATCCATATTTAAATATAAAAATATATATGGAATGGTTTTACAGTTAATTTGATATCCATATTTAAATATGAAAATATATATGGAATGGTTTTACAATTAATTTCATTCTCCTAGTCTGGATTGCTGCCCTCTGCTAGTTTGTTCAGAATATCTTTAGTAATTCACTATGGTTACACTAAGGTTCAATCACATCATACTAAATGAACATGGAAGTGTCTCACATCTCTTGAATGTCATTAGCCTAGCGGCCACTAGGCCACAAGGCATTTTAATTATTCAAATATGCATAGTTTAATCTTAAAGACATTTTAAAAATGCTAAGAACCATATTATAACATAAATAATGCCTAATGGCCACTAGCTAGTATAAAACATAAACATGTTTTGTTTATTATTTTTCATATCAATTTTGGTTTCCACGAAATCATTAAATGATTTTACAGATTCATTAATTTAATCCGTAATCTGATATATTGGACTCCGGAAGGAGGTATAATGGGTTCCAATATTTTTAATTTTGGATTCCAATAATTTGATTTTTGGATTCCAATATATGGAATTTTGCAAAATAGTAAATTCCAATATACGTGATTTTAGATTCCAATATATGTGGTTTTGGATTCCAATATATGTGATTTTGGAGTATAATAAACTCCAACATTTAAATTTTGGAATCCAAAAATAGCAATATTGGATTCCAATACTAGCTATATTTTTTAGCTGCTCGCACCGAAATAATTCCAAATTTAGTGAAATAAGCATTAATATATGATTAATTGAAAAGGAAAGGGTTATACACTATATATCACAAGTTTTACTAGCTAAGGAACTACTATTATTGCTAGTTTTTATTTGCAATATTACACACCAACACTCACACATGGATATTGTCCCTCAATGATTTTCCTTGACTTCACCTCATGTCCATTCTTCCCAAGTTTCTTCTAGTGATTCCAAATTTGAATACCAAAATGATTAGAGATAAAATCATAGACATTTATTGAAGTGTTAAAAGAAAAGTATTCAGTTGTTTTTAAATTATCCCCATGCCAAAATCATATTTCAAGTATTTAGAGGCTAGTAAAATTTACATATTGCATTCATAGGAAGTGATAATAATCAAGACACATGTATCAAAAAGGATATATTATCCACAATAGAGTACCTACATGATTGAAATAATCTTCTTTAGGTATTCTTCAATGGACTATATATAGGCATGTTTTGAACTATCTATTTATGTTGATGGTCTCCCAAATTATGACAAAATATGTAGCATTCAAAGCTCTTATTTCTTCAAAACATTTTGATTATTCCTATTACTTATAATCATATCATATTAGACTACTATACTATGATATATGCAACTAGTTATATTTTATTTATTCATATCTACTTAGGATGAGTTGTAATATGTTTTAGTTATAGTTTAAAGTTAATGTCATACAACTTTACACATGTATTTTTGTTAAGACAACATGAAACCTTAAAAAATTTCTTCCAATAATCTTCCTTATCTTATTTACATTCCTTCCTCTATGGATATCATGGTATAAAATGTTCAAAATTATTATATTCATTTATTTTATCATAATGTGATTGTTTAAAATGTTCAAATTTTCCACCCTCTTAAGTTTTATCTACTCAAATATATTCTTGAATTATTCTATCCCAACCATTTATAGTTTCTCATAATTTTCTATATTCTAGATATCCCATTATTTGCACATTTATGGTTTTTTTTTATTAGAGGTAAAAAAGGGTTGAGGGGACCCTACCCCATACAAAATGTTACCAGTTCCTTAAAAAAGGCCAAGGGATATACCATTGAAGCCCTACCACAAAACCAAAGCAACACAAGACCAACAACAAGGAAATACAAACATAAAGGAAAGTATCCAAACAACAAATAAACTAACTAATAGTAGCAGAACCAAGAAACTAACAACAAAACAACTTAGAACTAACAAAAACAAGACAATATCCCATATACGTAGTCACTCTTTTATCAGGTCCCCCACTGAGTTCATGCATCCATTCCATTCTTTGACAAGGGAATCAATGGTAGCTTTCCAAAACTTGTAGTTTGGCTCTGGGATCTCCACTTTGGGGCCTTTACCATCTTTTTCCCTTTCCTTAGCAAGTTCCATGGAATGAATCATCTCAGCTAAAAGCTTGAGATGGTGGATGGTGCTCTTAATGTTGAGGAGATGGACATCATGAATCTGGAACACAACTTCTTTCATCTTCACATATCCTTGGCCATTTCCAGGCTTCTCTCATTGGCATTCTTGAGCTGTTCACTAAGGACCAATGAGGATAACTTTTCCACTTTATCAGTTAGATCCTTCAAGTCCATGGAGACCATACTAATCTTGTGTCAGTAATGTCGGTATCAAGCCTACAATGCTCGAATTCCCACATGAAAGAGTGAGACTTGATAGTAGAGTCTTGAGCAGTAAACAATTTAGATTGGGCGTTTTCAGAGCATGCAAGCTCTCAATGGCATCCTCCGAATTCTTGGAGCACTTATCATCTATAGAATCTAGAGCTTTCTCTCTCCCCTCATCACTGTTATCCCCATCAAGTAGCAGCCTTGTCCAAACTGGAAACTAAAAAGTCCGGATTCCCATCTTGGTTTTCCCCGAATCTAAAATCTCCACTTCCTCAACCTGTTTAGGATCCTCCTCAACCTTGCTATGTTTTTGACAAAGCACCATGACTCATATTGGATCTGGTACGCTTAGCCATAGGTTTTCCAAATGGGTCTTCACTAAGACTTTCCTCCTTGGGCACCGAGCCATCAGCGATGGAGGCCCCAAATTTTTCATTTTTCCCCAAAAGGGGAGTACCCATCCTGAGTAAAGATTTAATGAGGCCTTGATGTAGAGGAAGGGAGAAGGTCCCTTTCTCAACCATACCAATAGATTTCTCTAGGGAGGTATACAAAAAGAAAGGGAAATTGTAGGCCTTTGCATTATGCACATGGTTCAACATGGGAAAATGGTAACCATAAATCACTTTATACCGGCCTTCTAAGGTGATGTATGACATAAACAACTAAGCAATTTCATCAAAAGGATGGGGCATATTTCCCGAGCATACCCATTATGAAGAGAGATAGGCATACCCTTACCTTGCATGAAACATTCAATCTCTAGACTATAGTCGACTTAGGCTTGTAGATGCATCTACCTTCCAGAGCTAAACCCGAGACTTTGGAAATAAGCTTAGGGGAAATGGTAAAGGAGAAATTGCCAACCTAGACATGGCCCTCATTCCACATTTTCACCACAGCTTCACTTAGCTTCTCATCGTAGCCATCAAAAATATTGAAAAAGGGCAACATACCCACCTTTTCGAGCAGAGTTTCTGCCTCAACAGACATCTCCTACCTCTTGTAGGGTTTAGTTCTAACTAAGTCTCCCCCATGCTACTGGCTCTATTCTTCCTTCTATTTTGTAAAATGTTACCTTCCCCAATCCTATCTTCACACTTCCAGAAAACAAAGATATCTAGTCCGCCCTTCGAGGAGAAGAAAATAAATTTAGCACGAGTTCAAGTAATCATGAAAGAGAGGTGTCACGAGTCTGAATAAATTTTTCCTCCTCATTTGTAGGAGTGTTATAAGTTAAACCTTCCCTTTTCATGATTTCAATAAATTTGGCTTGCATCACATTGGGATCCTCTACCACCTTTAGACCCCTAGCATTCACCCCCAAATTGGCCATGTAATCCACGAGAGAGTTTCCTTCACGGTACACATGATGAAAGGAAATGGCCTCAAAAGAGGATGCAAGAAGTTTAGTTTTATTTATGAAGTCCTCAATAGAAATAGAAGGTTGAGAATTTCCTTTCAAACATGAAATGATATAAAAAGAGTCCCCTTCCACTTCAAGATGTGTTAAGCCTTTCTCCTTGGCTAACTTCACCCCCAGAACATCGCAGCAGCCTCAACAACATTGTTAGATTGGAGGCCCAGTCAAAGAAGTAAGAAAGAAGAAATCTACCTTGGGAGTCCTGAAGAACACCTCCACCCCTAGCTTTCCTAGGATTACCTTTCACAACACCATCAAAATTTGAGTTTAAAGAAGCCATCCCTAGGTGAATTCCATTTAATCCCCAAATGAGGATTACATCTTTTGGGTTTAGGGTCACCTATAAGGTTCCAATTCTTAAAGAAATGAAGTTCATTGTCAAGGATTTCCATTTCATTTTTCCTTAGTATAGAAAAATTATTTCTAACAACCTGTAGGAGTTTGTTAATAGTCACCCTAATAGGAAGTTTCTTATTCTTGAAAATCCTTCTATTTATTTCTTTCCATAATTCCCACCATAGGTGACCCAAACTCATAACCTAGAGATTTTTAAGTCCTCAACTGAAGAAAGGACAACTCCATTGAATCCAAGCATCCTTGATCTCATTAGGAATTACCTAGAAAACCGAGAAGTAACCCAGAATAGAAGAAAGCATAAGATGGGAAAAAGGGCATTCCAAGAGAAGATGATTTACAGTTTCCATATTCACTTCACACAGAACACATCTATTGGCCATAGGAAACCTCTTTTAGCTAGATTATCAACAAGTGAGAATTTTATTCATTACTAAAAGCCAGCTGAAAACATTAACCTTTGGGGTTATGTTCTTGTTCCAAATCTTACCAGAATTTAAATCTTCTTCACTAGTTCCTCCCTCAAAAATAGGGAATAGGCAGATTTGACAGAGAAATTACCACTTTGATCTTTGTCCCAGACTATTCTATCTTGGTCCTTGTTGTTAGAAGAAACATATTTTTTAGGAAATCATTGAGCCTGCTCAAATGATCATTGGATTCCTATCTTTCTAGTTCCATGATTTTCCATGTCTGAAAGCTATCATCATCAACCATATAGTTAATGATTTTATCCCCATATTTATCTTCGAGCTGACTAGCTATTTGGGGGAATTGATCTTTAAGGATAAAATTCCTAGCCCATTTATCTTTCTAGAAGCTTATCTCATTTCCTTTTCCTATTTTCCACCTTCTACCCCTAGCCACAATTTCTTTTTTTTAGTTAATAGCTTTCCGTATGCATGAGCCATTGAAGGATGCCGGTTTGAAAATCCATCTCTTGTCATTAACATCCATCCAAGTATTTTTTCTTTAGAATTCTAGTCCAGAATCCATTTTCTTTAGTTAACCTCCATCCAATTTTTGCAAGAAGGGATTTATTCATTTTTTCCAAAGATTCGAGACCAATTCCCCAAGATTTTTAGGTTTTTATTTTGATGTATATATGTTTAGATCTTAAATACACTTAGCTGTAATTATTTCAAGATATACAATAATAGGAAATAATCAATCCTTGATTCAAACTAATTAGTTGACATGAGTATTTTCACAAGGTTTGATATAGAGGAATTATATAGAAACCTACATATGTTCATAGAGAATAATTGTGAGCCTACCCCATATTCTTCAATTAAACAACTTAGTGTAATATCATTGTTTTTTTTACTTTATTTTATTTATGATATCTTAATCTAGCATTTGATTTCTATTGAATCTTGAATTGCTTTGGTAAACTTTTGGTTATTATATTTCTTTTTTTTGATGTTACATGTTTATTTCATACCAAATTCATTCTTATAAATTATATTTGTGCATTTCATCACAAATTACATAAAGTTTTCAATCATCTAGACTTTCCTACTTTTTGTCCAAACGATAAAGTGTTTTTCTCCCATACAAAAGTTTTTCACCACATTTATAGATTAGTATAATGTTTTATGCATAGTGCAAATATGTTGAAACACATTTCAATATCTTGTTCTTGGGGACACCTTCAAAAATTATTTGTACATTTCTCTTTTGAACTAATGATTATGTCAAATTTTAAAGTGTTTCTTCTTGTATAAATTATTACAATCCATTTTAACTCTCTCAAAAGATACCACAAAGAAAAACAAATATGAAAACATGCAAAAATAGTTTAATTATTTTTAGTTAAATTGGATTGCTTGTGAACCTCAATGCTCATGCATAAAAATCTCTATGGAAAATAATACCTTTACTTGAAAAATAAAATTCAAGTAAAACTAAATACAATGTGGATAATCCTAAATAGAAAATATCCTCTAAATGCTTGAATTCTACTTTTGGAATTGTGATGCTCTTGGGAACAATAAACTCTACTCTTATAACTTCATTAAAACTCTTGTATGAATCAACAATCCATTATCATTGTTAGAAATCACAAATACAATTGTATATTTATAGATTTCTAGAATTAAAATTAAGACCTATGCACAAAAATGAAGAAAATATGTTTCCATACAAAACTCCATATTGAGAATTGGTTTATGTTGGAGAATTTAGATGAAATAGAGAAAGAAAGTCTTTTTCCTATTCACACTCATTATTTTTCCCGTATAGAAAACACCATTTCAAACTATTGTTGATTCCTCCATAAATAATTCTCTATTCCTCTTCCACATATTTAATGATGATTTTTATTCTTCCCTCATCCAAAATATATGTTCTTAGGGTAGTTTTGGATTGAGGGAATCTGCATACAATTGCTTTAATGGTTTGATACTATCAAATCTCATATCCCCTACCTCAACCTCATAACTTTGGATGTGAAAATTGTAATATGTTGCATATAAAAATAATTTTTCCATTGATTATAATTACATATCTAAAATTTTGACATCCACTAAAATCCTATAACCAAAATTTAGACATCCACTAAAACCCATAGCCAAACTTTTGACATCGATTAAAACCCTTAAACATTAAAGGTAAAAAAATGGATTATGAAAATAAATAAATTGATAGTAGGAATGCACACACCTTGTGAATCATGTTGAATAAATACCTAACTACATGAAGAGAACACAAAATGAAACATTGAAGAAAAATCCAAACATTAAAAATAGAAATCGAAGATACAAATAAGGGGAATATTAAAGATATCATAAAACACTATAGGTTATTTGAATTTAAAATATGATTGACCACACTGTGGGTTGTGGGATGCCAAAAGTATATATGGCCACAACAAGTAGGAAATAATAGTTTGACCATTAAAAATAGTAGATATGCTAATAGAAGGTAAAAGTGCCTAATGTTAATGGTGAAATAATAACCCTAGTTTCAAATATACCTATCAATATTATAATTTTAATTCCCCACTAAATACAAAATTTCAATCATAATATATATATTTTTATTTGGTAAAAAATATGGGATTTTAAAAGCTTCCCATAATTTTGTACAACCAATTTAAAAGATAAAAATTTGAAGCAAAATAAAAATACATACATCAACTTTATCCCTTATAGCCATCCCCAAACATCCCACCACAAAATACTATTTTAACATATATCCAAACCATCCATTTTTTATATGAAAATTTTTACACCCCTTCTTATTTCTACCTCTTCATTGTTGGATTCAATATCTTACATTTTGACAAAATTTAATTATATTTTCACTTGAAAAAACCACTTAAAACATCGATGAAATTTATTTTGAAGTTTAAAATATAAACCCTCAATATGTGTAATTTGATGTCTCCCTTACTTCCTTTTATATATAAATTTGTCACAAGAATTAAAATTTCTCCACTAATGTGATGAATCATGTGTAGTTATACGCTTGTCATTTAAATTTATTAATATTCATGACATCCATTCTCTTAATACAAATTGAATCAAAATGAAAAAAAAACCTCAAAAATTACACGATAACTCAACTATTGTTAGTTATGTAGTTCTAGTACCCTAGATAACATGTTGTTTCTCTAAAAACACATGCTAATTCATTGAAAAAAGATGCAATGAAAATGTTGAAAATTTAGGGTTTATTCATCTACGTAGTGATTGATCCTCCTCCTTATTACTCCATCTACCCTACCCTATTATATATTTTTAATAACATTTATAATTTAATCCTTTATGTCCATTAAGATGGGGTGATATATTAGGTCCTTTTTTACTAATATCAAAAATCCCAACATGAACTCATGTGTTAGGTATTTCTTTTACTTGTGAATCTTGTGTATATTATACCAAGTTACTTTAATATATTCCTTTAAAATAAGGAAACTATAAACAAATATATTAATATGAGAACAAACTCTTAAAATTTATTAATTGTGGTGAATTTCAAAGGTTAAGCCTTGAAAAATAATTTAAGAATAAAAAAATTATCTATTAGGGATTTTATGAATTGTACGGATACCACCTCTAGGTGTGCAACCTTTTCATATCACCTCCTATAATATTTTTCTCGCATGCACTTGTATTTACTTCAGTTTTTAGGCATTCCTACATTTATTAGACATTATATAAATGCCCTCTCGATCATGTAATCAAGTTATTTATAGCATAATGAACTATGATGGCACCTCTAGGGAAGATATTGAGGATTTTTTTGCCCAAATTATTCCATGAGGTAATGTTTTTCCCCTGATATCTTATTACCTATTTAAGAGTTTAATTTTACATATCACCGGCTTGAGAAATTTTACATGATAAGATAATTTGTTAGAAGGACTCCTTTTGAAAGAACGTTTGTCTCTTTGGTGTAAGTAACATGGTTTTGGTTTAGTATAAGCTAGACTTCATGAAGAATATAAAAAAGGGTTTTTCCTATTCCATTTTTCTAACCCCGCCAATTTGGAAGTGGTGATGAATAAGTCCACTTGATATGTTCATAGTTCCCTCATTATTATGTCCCCTTGGAATCACGAGTTCATGAATTATGAGAATACGAATCTTAAGGTCCTATTTTGGGTGGAATTTATAGGCCTTCCTATGCCTTATTATTAATTTTTGGACATCATCATTTCCTCTATTGGCCATGTCATTACCAAAGAACCGTTGTGGTTATATGATGTTAGACCCCAACAATAAGCCCGTGTCAAGGTCAAAATTTCTTGGGGCCTTAAGGAAACCTTTGACATCCAAGTGGTGGCTTCTTGATATACTCAATGAGTGTTTTATGTTAAAATTTCCAACACCTATTTTTGATGCCAATCTATAAACCATAAGGTTCGGGATTGACCATTGTTAATGAGCGTAGTTACAAAATTTGAAGCCCAATGTTATGCCTTCTAGGCCTTAGGTGAATATGGCTAAAATAATACGAGCCAAAAATAACCATAAAAATCCCTCATTCCTCACTCTTCTTTAGATACTTCTAAGATAATTAAACCACAAACTATATAATTGCCGGTTGTGCAGGGATCTTCCTAATCATATTAGTATTTTGTCTTTGAGCCTTTTGTGGCTTTCATCTTGCCATAATAAGAGATGGTTTTTGTTGCTCGACCATAGAATTATTCTCCTTCCGAGGATTCTATGGAGTTAACATGCTTTCAAACTATTTTAAAGGATAAGGGTGGTTTTAAATCTGTCTGCTCAAAACTTCCAGTTTCTCCCCACCTATCGGGAATTTGTTCTCTCTCGCATCTCTAGTTGTCCCTCGAGGAAGGTGAGATTGTGACTTCTACTAGATAGAAATACCATTATAATGAATTCTTGATTTCTAACCAAAAACAATGTTTGTAAAACAAATACGACACCCTTGGGTAGACACAGAAGGTTAGGGGTCAAATTTTTAGCCACTTTATAAATTTGTCCAAAAGGGTGTATACCCTTTGAAAAAGTGTGAAAGCCCTTTATAATTTTTTTCCCAAACCTATTTTGAATAGGTTCAAGAAATCCAAAGGAAAATGGTATGCCATTTTTACAAAAAAGGATATCCTTTTAACTATAAAGGGCATACGACCTTTGTAGAGAATAAAATAAAAAACACAATCCTCGCTCATATTTTTGCAAGCTTGCAACTTGAAAGGAGGATTTTGGAGCTCAAATTAAAATGATGTATGCCCTTTGCAAAACCTTTTTCCCATTTTTCTTCATCACACATGTGCCAACGTGTCTCCCACAGGATCACGTGAGTTTATTTTTACAATTTTTTTGTTAATTCATTGTTTTTGATAAATTAGAGGTTTTGGAATTGAAATTAGATGTTTTAATTTATTTTTTCAGAAATATCCATTAATGCGGGCATGTCCGAATGAAACAGGGGATGTAGAAAATATTTACAATCTAAAAGAAAACCCACCCGATAAACCTAGAAATCCATATGAGGCCCATAGACATAAATACGAGGAATTATTATAACGATATAACACAAAACAACAACCCAAAAATACTTATAAAAATTTCATGTGATTCTTCAACAAAAAGTGAACGTAGTTCTTGAAAATATTGTATACAATTACTTTTTCACTTTTTATCTTTCATACATGTTACTAAAAATTTCCTTTGTGAATATAAGGATCATTGATGCATCTATTTCTCGAGTGAGTTCCTTAAGGGGTGTGCCAGGAATGGGGAATGATTATTCACTTAATCATTATGGGTTAGAGATAGTACACATAAAGAGTATCGTTATGTGGTATCAATCTTAGTTTTCCTTACAATTGTTATCCTTGTCCCATTATGTCTCATACACATTACACTCTCGACACCTTTCTTGCATCTCACCACTTAGTGATTTGTTCATCCATTTCCATGATATATGACACCTATTTTCATGTTGTATGATATATTATCATCCTTAGCTGACACTATTTACCATGGAAAATGGTTTAGGAGTTAGGTTTTTCCCTATCCGACAAAATCACCCATGAGTGATGGTGCCGTATATATACAATATACTTACCAAACTTTGAAATTCATGAAAGAAGGAATCTGGATAATAGGAATTACCATCTTCTCTACTTTTTGCACCAACTTCAGATCTTCTCGCTCAAACCTTGGTTTATCTTACAATTGGCTTGGATTGGATTAACAATATTCTTATTGATTAGATTGTTTGCACTATTGGGTTATCTATAGTGAGTCTAAGAAAGGAACGGTATTCCCCTTATCCACCTAATAACAATTCTCTCTCAAAGTGTGTTATTTATATGGAGAGATAGATGTATCAATGACCACCGCAAAGGTAATTTTTCTAACTCTCTTTTTCATTTTTCATATATTAGTTTATTTCCCTTCCCTATTTCTCTATGTCACTTAGTATTAGATTTAAATTTATGCTAGTTAGAATAGCTCTTTTATTTGATTAGCTCCTTTGCTTTCCTTTATTTACATTTTAGTCATATTGTGCATACTTGCCTTATCCATTATTGATCTATACCTCTTCTCACCCATTTACTGATATCCTAGAAGGGTACTCTCCTCTATCTTGATTATGCAACCCTTGGAAACCCTAGGTTGATGTAGTGTAGTGATTACTACCCTCTAGATATGTAACCTTAGTGCTTGCTACTGAGACCCTTCAAATCTACCCACCGTATACTAGTTCATGTGTGTCTCCTATTCATTGCCTCAATACCCTTATAGAATGGAAGACTTAGGAGTGAAATCCATTGAGAAACATTCTTTTCTCGCCATAAATTTATGGTGAACCCAACATGAATCCTACAAATCTCTTGATCGAGCATAACTTGTTAAAATAATGCATCTTAAATATTGAACTCATATCAAACCTCCAAAAATAACAAAATCTAAAAACTAGTCACCATAGACACAATTACCTAGGGAGATCTTGTTTGTTTTAGCATACTTACTACCAAATGTTACCGGCCCCTATACAAGCCTCATTTACACGGACGATCCTTCTATTTTTATAAATTTATTCCTAGACACCATCAACCCTATGTAAACTTTTTCGCATGGATGATTATGTATGTAAGATCCATCTTATGACCTATTCTTAGCCAGATCATCACTCCATCATGAAGTATCTGGTCCCGGGGTCTTCTCGATTTTGTTGTGTAGAAATTTCCTAAGACCTATCATCCTAAAGCTGAATTCCCCTTTTGTATAGTTTGTTTTTTCGTAGGAGAACCTAGAAAGAAGAATTTTACCCATCGTAATGGCCCACCCAAAGAATAAGAAAACCAAAATGATGATACCTTTGATCACCCTCTTGAGATTCAAAATTTTCTCTCTCAGTTTCCCCAATACAAAAATGAATCAAAAGAAATGTTTACCAAACATCTTCTTGAATTAGTATTTGAATAACTAGACAATAGGATAGAAAATGGGAAAGGTCCCTGAGTAGGTTCATTGGAGAAAGCCTAAATTTTTTAACCTACTAATCTCAATCTCCAAATTATTGATAGGATGAGCCAAACATAATCTTCTACTATGGCTTAATTATTTCAAATACAAGCCAACTTGGCTCAACTAGTTAACCGTCATATAACAGGATCTTGGGAACCATGCCCTCCTTTTCCAAATGGGAATAATGGAATTCCCATCACCCAACACCCTATTCTAAATAAAATATTAAGAGAATTCCAACAAGAGCCTCTAGCACCTTACATTGCTAGCATGGGTATTGGTGGTATTGCTCCTTCTATCTCTTACAATGGGTCTACTAATCCCACCCTTCACATTAAGGCCTTTAGTAACCTTTACAAGGAATGGATCAAAACCAATTCATATGATGCCACCAAAATTTTGGCTAAGACTCTTACTAGAGATGCTCAATTGGTATCATACTTTACCTCCTAATTCCATAATTGAGCTAGAATCCTTAGTGACATCCTTGGTAAACTAATTTCAATATCATGATCTACCTAAGAATAATATCAATGTTTTCATCAATTTCAAACAATATGAAAATGAATCAACACAAGATTTCATCAAGTGTTGGAAGACCCTATCAACATAAGTAGAACATAGTATGCCTAATGATAGCCTCTTCTAGATTTTCTTACGAGCTATTGAACCTAACCTCTAATAAAAGGTGAGGTATTTTTCTCCCATCTCTCTAGAAGAAACATTTGAATAATCCAAAAGGAAATATTATCTTATTAGGGATTTCAAGAAATATCCTCCTAAAAGTTAACCTAACAAACAAGTATGAATCCTCCAACATTATAAGAAAAAGAATGTGACATATGATGGATTCTTTGATACTCTTCCTCTTGTCGCTTATTTGAATATGACTATTTTTAACATTGATAAACAAAATAGCAAAGTAGAAAAAATCAGTGTAACTATCATCAACCATTGAGTAAGGAAGAGTTGAAACATCACTTTCCTAATACGTTTACCATGATCTTAGAAACTTCTTAACTTGTTTCTCATTGGCATGATGAAATTAAGTTATATTAGTTACATTCTAATTGGGGTCATTATCATGAAAACTATCGTGCACTACTAATGGATACCATACACATTTTTCTTAGGTCCCCAATTTTACTATGATTTCATCAATTGAGATCATTTGATTACGGTGCTAAGGCCCATGATGCAGATCATAAAAGGATCTTAAAAAATCTATTAACTAAGATAATGTGAAGCTACAAATCTTACGTAATACAATGCCTAATCATAATGTTGATGAGAGTTATAAGAAATAAGAACATACCACAACTAATGTAGTTGAAATAGATTTTCCTCCGAAAGTATGGTTGCAATTAATGATGTAAGGCATGTCAAATATTATATATAACTTGAATATCCTACACAATTACAACCTTGGATTCACAGGAATATATATCCCTATGCACCTCAAAACTAGACATCCTAAAGAAAAAAATATGCCTCCCGCAGATTCTATTGACCCATGTGGAAATTCTTATATAAGGATAATGGTGTCTGGATCTATTTTTCTAGCCACATACACCTTCGCCCCTATGAAAATAAATATTTCAGGGATGATGGTGTAAGAATTGAGAAAACAAAGTCCGAGAGGCATACTTAGTTACTCATGCTTCTTCTAACTCTATTTCTAAGGATTGCTAACACTCTCAACCTACTTCAAAGTCTAGTCATGATGATTGGGATCCTCTTAAAGAAGTTTCCCAACTTCCTATCCAAGTTCCCTTCTTAGAGCTCATGCATACTTCGAATCACCATTGTGAGAGTCTCATGACAACATTTCTCAATGAACATCCCCTTTCCTCCCTTTTTGGGGAAAATTTCCACATTACATGACTCAAAGGAAATCACCCATTGGATATGTGAGGAGCTATCCATTCATACTAATCTTACCATGGATTATCACTCTTGAATTCATTTTCCTATAGCCTCTATGATTCTAGATGATCTCTTGCTCCACACAGATGATCCACCCCTTTTCATTTCAGTTCAAATCAGTCACACTGTGGTCAAGTGTGATCTCATTGATGAAGGATACGACACGTGTGTGGCCTCACTAGAATTTATTAAGGCTCTTGGTTACTCCATAGATAAACTAAAATCTACATAAACCACATGTCAAGGATACGATCGCCGATAAATGCCTCGTACAGGGTGTATTTAGTTACCCATCACCGTCCCTCCTAGGATTTTATGTGTTAAAGTCATGGTCTTAAACTTGCCTCTATCTTATAATATTATCTTAGGGAGGCTGCAGACCCATCATATGCATGAAATCATTTCTTAAACATGTTAATGTCTGAAATTTAATCACCAAATATCTATGTATAAGATTCGGTGAGATTCTAACCCTTAGATCTATGATATACTCCAACAAAAATGGACATACAAACTCCCAACACTAGATTAACTTTCCCTTATTCCCGTTTAAGAATACGAACATTATAAATATATTATAAATTCTCTTCGTGGAAATTCCAATCATCCCGAATTGGGGAGAAACATACCTCCCAATAAATTAGAGTTAGATGATGACATACATGATGAGGTCACTCTTTCTAATCTTTCTAATCTTATCATATCTAAAATACCTCCTTCCTTGCAAAATCATTATCAAAAGAAGGAGTCTTTAGTTCCAACATTCATCTCACATACACCACAACCCCCACTAGAGCATGTGTTCGACTAGAGACCATAGTCAATTCTTGTGCATTGGATGCCTCCACATCATATTATGAAAATGATTATGCTTTACAAGATCCCCACCGGCTAGCTATGCCTAGATTTGTGATAGGGAAGTCTTACGTTACCAAGAAACCCTTCATACTAAATTCTCTCATGATGTGAATGAAATCCTACTATAAGATGAATCTTCACATATAGTCACTACTTATTCCTAAATGGTGTCTAAGCCTCAGATTTATCCACTGGCTACACCTCCACATACTATCATCAAACTAGACAACCTATTTTCCTTTACGTAAGTGGATGATTAGGTCACTAGTTTTGAATAAGAAGTTGATCTCATGGGTGATGATCCTATCTACTATTCCTCAATGAATGGGAAAATATTTATCCATAAGCACCATCTTCACCCATTGCATCGGTCCCCTTCTCGATACTATTACTAGACATTTACAAAGCATATGAAACTTATCTCATTAACTCTTTCCCTTATAACTCCTCAATACTCTATGACTCGAGTTGTATTGTACATGGAACGGGGCCCTAGGGCATGATGTTTCTAATCGTAGATCTTATCAATGACATATGAATAAGCTCAAAGATGAGTTCAAATGTGACCAAACAAATAAAGGATACAAAATCTTCTCATTCAACTCCATTTTTTCTATCATAATTACATACATATCAAATACGATAGTCAAGTTCTATGTAACAAGCATCCCATCCCTAAAACCTCTTCCCATAATCAGAATCATGGGTTTGATCCATCTTGGAACCAACCACCTTCCCATCGAACAACTAAAACATAACATACTTGTGGACCATCACCTCGCCCGATCCTCGTCCCTTAAAGAATGAAATTCACCTGTGACATTCTCACATGGCTAGAGGACCGAATCGATGAAAACTTATTCATGATGATATTTGAAGTTCATCGACAATTTGTTATTACACAACATGCCATCGAATACCTCATGACTCGTGCTAGAAGTCACATCTTGGATCAAATTGACAACATCATCACTGATACATTATGATTTTTTCCCCTTGTGGCTAGTTACTTATAATACATTGATTAAATCTTATTTTCCTTCTTTGGCTTGAACCTCTCTTTCATTTTAGCTCTCAACCTCGACTAGGGTTTTTAAAAACTATCTTCTACCTTTGTTTTGGATCTTGATCCCCCACTTGGGTTTTTCACACACTTCATTATATCTTGTAGTGCCTCGTTACGTTATCCCAGTTCCCAGTTCTTGCCTCGGTGACCTTGTCACAGTGAAGGATTAACATTCTTCTTATCTGTATTGCCTCCCCGTGCCATTATCGATCTTTGGTTATTATTTTGTAGTCGAGCTTGACAGGTGATCATTATTAACATGGATAATAATTTTTGGGAGCAGTAAAAATAATATAAAATAATAGTAACGATATTATCATTATTATTATTTTATTTTTCGATCTACGATTTATTATTATTATTTGATTGTCGAATGTTATCGTCATTAATATTAATTATCTTAATGTTCTTTTATTGCATTTTTTTATCGTCCCCGAAGAGCGATCCTCGATTCGCTTAAAAGAGGAGCTTGTTTTCTTGGTGGCTCCATTGTTCAGGAAGTAATGTTCATGTTTCTTTTTATCTTATTGGAAAAACTCCAGCCACCAACTCCCACCTTGACCGTCTGATCCCACACGCACGCCTCGTTGCAATTCTTAATTCTAGGGTGCACTTATTGTTGCGTCCATTGCCTTTCCTCCCACATTGGATTATGGATGTGACAGGCTAGACATGAGGAGATGTGGACTACATTGTTGTCCTTGGATCCTTTATTTCCTTATTTTTGGCAAGAGGGGTGCGTGGTAGAGTGTATGGCCACCTGCCACTTCATTAACTCCTTTTACCAGATGTGTTGGACTCCTTCTTGCTGGTGGCCGCACTTCATTTATTAATTCTGATTTGCAAATCTTCTTTGTTTCTTGTTGACTGCCTGCATTATCCTTCTCTGACCGCGTGAGATTTTCCTTGGATGGACTACGTGTGGAGTGGTTGAGAGGCATTTTCTTCCTGGTTGCGTGGGCAGAGAGGCCATCGAAACCTTTTCTGTCAAGGCATTTTTCTTCATGGTTCCTCCTGGACGCCTTCCTTCTTCCTGCCCTGGCCGCGTGGGGAGAATGGATGGAGTTTTTTTGTTGTTAGTTCGCGTGGACTGTCGTAATGCTCATAACCTTGGGTGCCTTCCCTGCTGGCTGCATGGGTTTGTATGGCGGTTATAGATGAAGCTACAGGCTAGTGAAGAAGGCGTGTTACCTCCACTTCCATTGGGTGCTGCGAGGTGTGTTCTTGTCGGGATCCACAAAGAATAGCCCGCAAACAATAATTAGCAGTGTAAGGTGCATGTTGCAGTATGGTAGAATCCTGTTTGAGCACTTCCAACAAGTAGGATGTCCAACTATGTTGTTATCTGCTCAGTATCGAATGCATCCTCAAATTCGGGATTCTCCTTCAAGATATTTTATCAAAATCGACTATGTGACAGTGAGAGTGTTACCAGGGGACCTGATGAAATTTATTACAAAGATTCTCTATTGAGATCTTACTTGTTTTATGATGTAACTCATGGAAGAGAATCTCATAGAGGTGGATCTGTTTCATATCAGAATATTCATGAAGTACAGATTGCCTTGCTGAACCTTTAGCTAGTACAGTTGCAACTCACATGGTGGCCAAACGGTTTACTCTACTTTGTGTGACATTAATAGAGACTTCTCCTTCCTGCATGCCAGCAACAGAGATCACTTTGCAAGAGAACTTATTAGGGGAAGTTTTGAATTGCATGGGCCATTCTGCTGCCCAGGTACGAGAGTCTATTGGCACTCTTCTTAGCATTTTGTGCTCAAACCTTCGTTTCAATTCAGCATTTGGGGATCAGTCATCCAAACTGATTGAGAGACTTAATTGGAGTACATTTCTTGTGGAAAGAGCCAGTCTATATGTGAATAAGATTCACAGTGCCAGTAAATCGAGTGTCCTTGATGGACAGCTGGTCTCTTCTGGTGAAAAGAATGATAAAGGTGATACTGAGGAACAAGAATATATAAAATGGATGGAAACAACATTCTATTTTCTTATATCAGCATTAAAGTCTGGACGAGCTGCAGTTTTGATAGACATAATTGTTGGTCTTCTCTATCCTGTTATTTCCTTACAGGAGACTACGCATAAGGAGTTATCCACTTTAGCAAGAATAGCTATGGAACTATTAAAATGGCATGTAATTTCCCAGCCATATGTTTCATCAGCTGTGTCTGTGCTTATATCTGCAACTAACGACACTAGTTGGCATACTAGAATAGCAACATTAATGTTTCTGCAGTCCTTCATGTATAGGCATATGTTCCTTTTGTCAAGCTCTGAAACTGAGCATGTGTGGGATCAACTGCAAGAGCTTCTCACAGACAATCAAGTGGAGGTGGATGTTGCCTTGCAGTTTTTTGACCTGCTCTTTCCATGGTCACTGGTTGTCCTTGTTGTTGGGTTAGAGGCCCCTTGCAGAGATTGAGCACCTTGTGGGGAAAGCAACAGGTGCTGATGATGGAGAAATTGCAGGCTAGGTGAATCTGATGAATGCATTTCAGGCATGATAAGCCCTAACCCTCTCTCTTAATAATTTATTCCCTTTAGTATTTGAGTAAATCAATCTTTGCAATTTTGTGTGATTGCTGTAGATGTGGGTTTCTTTTGGAATGTTGATGTGTTTTTGTTTTACTAAATAAATAGCGTTTGGACTCTGGATATTATATAACATGCATTTACATATATTGACTCTTTCTTGAAAGAGATGCCCATAAAGAGATGGGTTTCAAATGACTTTTAATCATAATTGCATGAACTGATTGTTAGTGCAAAATCACAGCACCCCTGGATGCAAATCAAGTTTCTAGGTTGATCACTTCGCATCCAGTGTGATTGCATAACATGGAAACCTCTCTCCAAGTGTGGGACTTGTGAAACCGAGAGAGGAATCTCCAGAGAAGGCTGGTTCCTGCTCCTAAACTACCTGCCACAAGCTATTCCAGTGCAGGCAAGCTAATCTAATCCTAATCTAACCATGCCAAGGAGACAGAGAGAGAGAGAGAGAAGGAAAAACAACAAAAGCCTACACTAAAACGGTGATACACCAGAGAAGGAGAATGTTGAACATCTATCAAAACTGCCATGGGACAAAGAGAGGTGAGCAATGGGAAGGATGGACAGATGCATCATAGGCCCAAGGATAGATTTCACACAGAAAATGTCCCAAAACTCCATGAACACAGCTCCGAACTGCAATGAACATTCAAACATGCACAAATACCTACAATGAAGAGAGGCAAGAAGAGAACAAGCAAAAATGAGCAAGGATGGACAGATGCATCACAAAACACGTTTTGTTGCTTCAGAAGTTTACACAGAACATCATTCCATTAGTAAGAGGCAAAAACGCCATTACAGAGCAGGGAGGAGGTTCGAACTCCATTTTCAACCCTAGAGAAGAAAAGAAGAGAGGGCAGAGTAGAAAGAATGAACAACCTTTTTTATTTTTAGCCAAATTTGGCTTTTTACATTGCATGGGTCGAGCCCAGGGGACAGAACGTGGGAAAACGTGCAAGCCCATTCCTCATTGATTGCATATGCATTAAAACGGCATGGGATACCTTACCAACCCATACCCTGCCATCTTTTCACCGATTTGGAGGAGAATGCGACCCATTTGCATTAATTTGGCCATGAAATGTCACTTCTGGCCGTGCTGAAGAAGAATGTGACCCATTAGCATTAAAACAGGTTGTTGAAAGCATTAAACGCCGCTCGCCATTATCACGCGTCGAGCCGTTTCTTGATTTTCTCTCTTGATGACAGCACCAAAACTCGAGATTGATCCTAGAATCATGTAGAGCATCTCACAAGCTTTCCGTTGATATAAAGAACGCACAAATCCAAGCTCTGGATCAAAAGATATGACGATCTGAAGATTTAGGGCACGGAACAGACCAAAACGGATTTTGAAATATTTTCCCACGCTTCGCCACCTGGACGACACGTGGCAGGCATTGATTGGTCGCGTGATTCTCTCTCCTCTACCTTTCGGTGGGATTTCTTTTGAAATTTCCTTGTGGGCCCTAGCTGGGACACGTGGCGCTATTTCATTGGTTCGGATCAGTGCTCGAAAACTCACCCTTTGACCTTTTGACCTTTTCCCTTGTGACACGTGTCATGATCTGGTTGGTTCTCGGCTCTTTCGGCTCCTTCGCGTCCACCGCGTCCATTTGTCCCGGATGTCCCAGTGCTCCTTGTGCTGATTTCGGCCGAACCGGCTGGTTCGCGTACCTTTGTCCCACTTGTCCCACTTTGTTTCGGACTGTTTGTTCCCATTTCGGCCGATCCGGCCGGTTCGGGTCTTTTTGTCCCGAATGTCCCGAGCAACACAGTCGTTTTTCTTCCTCTTTCGGCCGGATCGGCTTCTCGCGCCCGCCGCGTACTTCTGGCCCGATTGTCCCAAATGCTTAGCGGGCCGCCTGGAGGCTTTTCGGCCGATCCGCGTCTTTCTGTCCCACACGTCCCTACTGTCCCAAGGACTAGGACTTAGTCGATTTTCACAATTTTTCCTGGATCAACCTACTTGCCTGGGACTTGAATATTCTGATGCATGTTATCAAAATTACCCTGGGGGGGTGAATTTTGGATAACACTGATCTCTCCCCTCCTTTACAGTTTATCTTATTTACTATTTGAGTAGAAGAAATCTCTACATCGATTCTTGCCTACTGATCTTATAATATTGGTTTATCTTTTTGCCTTGATTATTCCTTTGAATGATGGTTTCTGTAGAAAATATTATGGAGCGTGAATGAGGTTTATAATTTTTCTTGTATTGTTTATATTATGTAGAACATGGCTTGAAAAAGGAATTTCCGATATGACTGTATTTGGATTTTACTATGGTTTTATAATAATATAAACTCCCATTAGGATTGGGGGCTTCTATTTGGGAAGAGTCATACTAGTTTTATTGGTCTTTCTAGATAGCTCCATCTGAGTCATTCGATTATCATTTACCTTAGCGATTATTGAAAACCCCTCACCAGCACTCTGCTATTATTATCACTATGAGCTTATTATTAGATTGGAACCCTCCGAAGCATGTGTTAATGGGTTTTCTATGACCTTTACCAATATGTTATGCATGCAAGTCATTATCCTGTGTGGATAATTCTTTGGCTTAATTTTGAGGCACTACTTGGATCTTTGAATTGGTTAAAGTAATATTGGATACATCAAACTCTCATGAATGTCAACATTCTTCAAGTTTGATTGATATGTGATGTTCCTCATGCATATGAATTCAGGAAATGCTTGAAATATGAAATTATAAATTTATCTTATACTTTGACCTTGAAGCTTGTCGAAAGAATTTTTGGTAGGAAAAGCAGATGAATAGGGAAGTTAAGATAACTACCCTAAAATGGAGTCATGCATAGCCTTAAGTAAAGGTGACAGCTACTATAATGGGATGTGCATATCATGTATGACAATGTAAGGATATAAGTCCACTTGAAATTATTTAACTTCATTTTATAGAACAATAATTAATACCCATTAATTGGGGTATGCAAGTGGAGGTTGAATTATATAACAGGGTATATTATGTTATCAGGTAACCAGTAAGGATAAATATGTTATTTCAATACTTGGTTAACGAGTGGAATATTTTCTGGCATTTACGATGATTATTATGTTAGCTAAAAATTGATACTTGCATCTCAATTGGGAGTTGAGATAATGTTGATACTTGTAATTATAGTGGCTTGGACCACGCTTACATATCCTAGTTAGTCAAATGTATCTTTGACATATTAGCAAAATATGACAATATTGTTGATCGTAACTCATTCCAATGAGTTGGACCCTTATACTAATAGAAACATATAAAGGCATGGAATAAGCAACCAAAAGGATACCTAATAATATATGAACTTGTGGATTGGTGGAATCTTTGTTAACATAAGTATATTCTTAAAATTGTGAGATAAATATCCAAATTATACTTACATATCACTGATTATCTATGAAGGTTTGATACTTGGGTAATATTGATGAATAATATAAGATTGATACTTGTATCTATTATATAAACTTAATGTTGTTGGTGCTTTTATTTAATTGAAAGATAATATTGTTGGATACTTATATATGTGAAGTAGGTCGAGGGTATTAGGTGAGCGTTACTATTATTACTGTAATTTAAGTATGATTGATTGCATGGTTAAGGTTGTATATCTAGTCACTTGGAATTGTGTTCTTATGTAAGCAGATCTTAAGGAAGTGAACATTAATGAGTATGAAATGTATTATCATGAGATGTGCAGTTAAGTTTTAAATGTATGTTAGAAATTTATTTGATGAGGAGTATTGCAAACTTTCATTTATTTAAATGCTAGATGGCATAAATTATTAGGTGAGGTTTATATCTTATCATGCTCAGTTCTAGCGAACTGACTCTAGTAAATATTTGTGCAGATGGATTATGCGAGTATATTAAAGGAAAAGAGTGTAAAAGTTTCATCAGTTCAAATTATGAAGTTCTTTGTAGAAAGTTCAATGTGTTGTAATTTTTGTAACTTTGCTTGCAAGGAGTTTAGAAGATCTCTTGTCTTGGTATGTTCGGAAAACTACGTGGTGAAGTGTTCTTTCCTTTTTGTTGTTAAACTAGTAACTTACCTTTGTGAGAAATAATATTCAATCTTTACATTGGCAAAAGTATTGTAAAACCTTGATTTTGAGAATAAAGTGTTAAGTCAAAACTCTCTCGACACCTTGTAATGATGTGATATAAGTAAAATTAAATGAAGTGGTTAACCCTTATAGAAGTTAACTAATATATATATATATTCGATAAATTAATGTAGAGATGACTTACTTGAGAATAAGAGATTCTGAAGTACTCAAAGGTGAAACTATCCGTGTAAAGTAAATTTTTATAAATTGATATCCCTAGCTAAACTAGTGAACACTACCCCTTTTGGGTGAACTCTTAAATAAGCTTAAGGGAAAATAATGGTTAGTTTCTCGGAAGATAATAAGAGTTAGCAAGCAGGAGAAGACTTTAAGTGAACTACTCTTCGTTGTATAAGAAAATAACTCGAGTTGGTAAGATAAATTTGTGCGAATCATATATTGAATCTTTCTAAAAACATAAGTCATGAGTTAAAGGGTGTTTTATCAAAATAAATAACCTTCAATCATTTCTTACCGTGGCTTGCCCTATTTGTGAGAGTGTCATGTGGTTGGACTTCTATGTTGTTCGTAAAAAAAAAAAAAAAGAGTGTATTATCCTTTTGGGTGTGAATGTTTCCGTTGACCTTATGGTCATCCCCAGTAACAAGTGGTTCCCGAGTTGGTTGTAACTTTGTGATGACATGTTGTGTCGTGTTATGTGTCAAGCAAGTAAAAAAAAAAAAAATAAAAAAATCCTGTCTTTCTTTCACCGTGTTGTTTGTGTGTGAATTTTTGGGTCGTTACATATCTCATTACATCATTTCTTTGGTTGTTTTCTCCGCTTAGATCTATCATCATGTACACCCTTATTTCTCCTACCGTTGGATTACCTAGGTCCCAATTCTACCTATTTTGGCTTTGACTCACACTTTGGCATTTTCTAGTAGACCGCCATAGTATTTTGTGCATCCTTTCTTAGGCCTATGGTCTTTCTTGGATTTATTTACTTGATCACCCTTGAAATCTTACCATTGGATGTATTGACCATGTTACACCTCTTGTATTATTCATCTCATGTGGGTTAGGATATCTTATCAATCCCCTTCTAACTAGATTCACCTATCTAAATCACATTATCATTATTCCTAAGTACCATGAGTATCATTACATAAATACGTGAAGAAAGGAGGAAAATAATAAGTAAATAAACATATACACAACACACATCCAATATTACCAAAATAATCATATATATATATATATCTCGAATCAATTTTTATACATCGATAAAATCATTACATGGCTCTAGACCTTCTAAAAAATGGCTTAAATACCCTCACCCCTATCAAGGTTTTTAGATGCTTTGGGATGATGGTGCTGTGATGGTGGCTCGGGCTATGCGGGCTAGGTACTCGCCCTATATCGGGCTTCGGAGGCGTCTCTCGCACTCTCTTCAAATGCATCTCCAAGGCATAAATACTCTCTACTAATCTTCGAGAATATGATAAGTGGCCTTCCTGCTCCTGAAATAGGGCCTCCCATAATTGTAATAGAATTTTCAACATCACATATATGTTTTCAATAGCTTTAAATCCATGTGCATACCTACATTATCATAGTGTTTGGGATGCCTCTCTAACTAGATGTAATGAGCTCAATGAATCCCCTATTGACAGTGTTTCTAGATCCACCATCACTATAGTGTCATGGAAATCTAGAACTAGATCTAGGATCTCATGATGGGAACTCTCTATTAGAGATTTAAACTCCACCATTTTCCTCTCTACAAAACCAAATCCAACACACACATCACCTATGATACACATACAAGAAATATTCTAAAAAATCATCTAAATGACATCATGACACACATATCTAGATACTATTGACACAAAATCACACACATATTACTATTTTACTATACCGCTAAGTATGTTGTTATATACATGGATCTTGAGTAAGAAAAGTATTCACTGGTGACACACTCCCTAGTCCATCTGCTTGCTTTGGTTGTTTCTATTGTCTTTCTCTCTCACATATGTCACTTCCACACTTATTTTTGGTTGGGTCACATGGATCCTTGTTTTTCAGTCTTCTCACATTTTTCATCAGTTATCTTAGGACACTAGTGCCCGTGCGCTCCTATCTCGCCTTGGTGCTCCCATCCTCTTTGTTCTTGTTCACATTTTTGACATTTGTGGTCATCCTTTTCAGATTTTCTTACTCCTATCTCGAGGTCCCAGTCGGCATGTTATGTCACTAGTGTCAAAATTCAAGCAAGAGATCCCTATATATTCACAACATATATACCATTATAAGGTTGAGAAATTCTATAGGGAAAGAAATATCTACATACTATCAAATGGATTGCATTTTTGGGCTGATTACTCTACATACACTGCATAGGAAGGGGATGTTCTAAATTCCATCTCACACATTTTCATTCTATCTAGCTATAATTTTCTATCTTGGCATCATTGGAATGAGGGAAACCTAAGAACACTATAGTAAACAAAAGCATAAAGAACTACATGAATTATAGAATTAGTGCAACACTCGAATGTATGATTACCCTTCAGTGACCACCGAGGTTAGTCGACTTCACATATTGTATTTTTCATTCCAATTTGATGTGTTTGTGAGATTTGTAGGTAGCTAGGGTTTTTATTGCAGGTTATAGGTACCTTGGTGATCCAAGTGTGAATATTAGGTGATCAACAGGAGTGATAATGAAACCCTAGTGACATAGGAAAAATTAGATTTTGACCCTTTGCACTGTTAGGGGTGCCTAGTATCAGTCTCTAGCACCCAGGTGACCCTGACCCAGTCTAGGAACATGTGTCTAGGTTAGTTTACAAGCTCAAGAATTTATATCAGAGAATTTTTGACACTCTATCCATCTCGTTCATTAGTTTCTCTAGTTCAGATCTACTTTGGGATAATCATAAATTTGATAAGTTCCCTATCTCTTTTATTTACTTATATAGTTTCATCTTTAGAGTGCTTAACTTCTATACTTTTTGTATTTTATCATAATAGTGACTCTGAAATTAGATTTAATATTAATATTTTATTAAATCATTTGGTGAACCTGATCCTTAGTTGAACTCCTTTTCCTAAGTTCCATAAAATCCTCATGGCTAAAAATATATCCTCCTCTCCTAAGAAATCTATGCATCATGTTAGTGTGAATCCTTTCCTTGATGATGCTATTGAGGCTGAACTTGATGATATTTATTGTAATGCTTGATTTGATGATGAAATTAAAAGATAAATTCTTACTCATGAATCCCATATTCCCACTAGTTTTGGCCATCTTTGGAATAAACATTATTTCACCTAACTAAAATTTTACTTAATGCTCTCCTTATTTTTCCATGGCCACACACGCTACTCCATCTTATTCTACTCCTATTATAGCATGATGATTCTCTTGTAGATTATATGTTTGGTCTTGATTGTGCCACTATAGATGAAAATGATGTTACTTCTAATGTTGAAAATGTACATATGCATGATGATGTTTCTAATGCTAGTCAAGATGAATGTAAAGCTATATCTCATGTCTCTTTTATTTTTGAAAATGAATCCAGTGAATGCAATGTTAAATCTCATGATAGTTCTCGTATTACTTATCTATATACTGCCTGACTCTCTTGATGAATTACTTGCATGTGAAAATATGATTGATAGTGATGATGATTATATTTCTGATCATGAACATGTTAGTGAGGATGTTATTTCTCTTAAGATTGTTGAATGTGAATTGTCTAATCCATTTTCTACCATTTCCAAGGTTGTTTCCAATATCATTCATGATGATTCTCCCACTTCTACTAGTTTCCATCTTATCATTTATTCTGATTTTACTTCTAGAATTTCTTTCAATATTCCATGTTCCTCTCCTCCTCCATCCCTTTCTTCTTATTCTAAAAATGTCATTCAGGTTGATTATGCCATTCCTACTTGCTCATTGATTACCATTTATTTTGATTCTACTTCTAGAATTTCTGTTTATATTCCATGTTCCTCTCCCCTATTTCACTTATTTCTTATTCCTCTCTAGACACTATTCATGTTGATTCTAACATCCCTACTACTACACCTCCTCTTATTTATTCTACATAGAGCATTCCCATAGATCATTTTTATTTTGATTCTTCTTCTCACATTCCCATGATCACTCACAATGGAAAACTTCAACCTCTTCATGTGCCTCTCACTTCTTCTATGATTCCTTCACATGATATTTTATCACTCATGCATGTTGTTGGTCATTTGCAATCTCAATTTCAATCTCTTACTCTTGAAAGCAAAGCCTACTATGATTTTATTGATAATAAATCTCTTCATGGCAATCCTATTCCAAAGAAAATTCAAAATTTAACTTTTCCTAAGGATTTTATCATGCCTACCTTTTCATGTTTTAATGGAACTGGAAATCCATATTTACATCTTAAGCATTATCGTTTAGCTATGGTTTCTTATTCAAATGATCAAATATTACTAAATTATTTTCATCATAGTCTTTTTGATGATGCTCTTAAATGGTACACTCATTTGCCTTATGGATTTATTAGTACATATTGTCAAATGGAAGATGTTTTTATTAGATGCTTCATGCTTAAAAATGTTCCTGGAGTTATACATGATCACTCTCCTAGTTTGCATCAAGTAAAGAAATAATCTATCCTAGATTACATTGTATGCTTCAATTCTTGCATGCATAAGTTATTATTTCAGCCTATTGATCTAGAAAAGTGATTTTTAATTTTTTGTGGCTTTATTCCTACATTAAAAGAAAGATCACAATATGATACATGTGAATAATCTACTCTTTTATGCCATAAAGTCATTGATATAGAAAAATATTTGATTCTTGCACATATCATCGAACCTCATTCTACTCATTCTACTACTTCATTGTCTTATAATTCTCGACATCGTTAAATTTCTTCTAAGGTCACCATCTCCTCCAACTCACAAGTGTGTTCCATCCCCTCCACAAAATAAGCATCCTCCCTCTCCTCCCTTGCATCTCTCTCCACCCAAGTCTTCTCCATCTCTTGCTTGAGAGCCATTGCATTTATCACATACATTGCTAAGACTCATGATGTCTTGCGTGATTTTTTTGATAAGTGCTTAATTATTTTACCCTCTAATAAACATCCTTCTCCTCATATCTTGCATCACTAGCATGATCATCCTTATTACAATTTTCATCACATCAATGGCCATCATGAAAATGAATGTTGTGCCCTTCATGATAAGTTACAAAAATTATAAGACAAGGGTGTCATTTCCTTTGGATCTCACTCTTGTGAGTGGTCTATTTCTCGAATTATTCATAAACATGCTTTCAATTCGGTTCACTTGTCTCCGTCACCCGTTACTAAAGTTTTCATTTTTCACCACCCAAGATCATTATCCATCCACATCCTCCATCTAGCTCATCTGCTGCTACATCATCTCATCCTCCTCGCAATGTTAATACAACTCATTGGATTCCTAAGCCATCAACATATGTGACTCCTAACACTACATCTCCCATCATTGGAACCATTTCATCGGACATGCTGTTTGGATCTTACACTCATGTTGCTACCACTTCACATGCTTCCACTTTGCCCCTCACAAGGATCTCCATCTTTGGTAGGTTATTTCTATACAATCACCTCATTACCCAATGACATACTCATGTTTATAAGGTTATTAAATGACCATTGAGGGATATATTACAACAAGAACCTCACTCATTGTTTACACTCTACACTCCATGCTCTATATTTATAGCAAGTACACTATCAAAACATTTCCCGATGATGCACTATTGTTCTATGGTTCATTATTGATTATTGATGGGTCTTATATAAATGAACCTCATGTTTCCTACACACACATTGGGGGAGTCACTACTCTTCCCCTATTCATCACACTCACATGTAATTACATACATATTTTTACATCCTACAACTAGCAATGAATCAATCTTTTACTATTACATATCATCTCCTTCACATATTATCTATTCTTGTCTATCACATATTATCTATTTTCATAATCCAATTTTCAATAATTACTTATTTGTTTCCTATATAAATCATCATATATTTCAAATCATCACAATAATTTTAAAACATCACAAAACCAAAAATGAATCTCATTCATCACATCACATATCAATGAAACATCAAGCAGAACACAATGATACCAATAATCCATCATCTATATACATATATATCAGCAAAAATCATAGTTTCAAAAATACAGTCACTTGGGAGAAATCCCCTTGTATCACTATATCCATATACATCATACATCATCCTCACCTTCGCTATATAAAATAATAGGATCCCTAAAAATAGATTCTCTCTTGCTCAATCTACATTGTTGGTCGTGGCTCATCCACCTATAGCGACTCTAGCATCATGAGCATCATCTACCTATATTGACTCTATGGCTCCATCTACCTCATCTACACCAGGTATACTAGTTATGCTCTTGTGGGTCCTAGTCTCAATCTTGGCCACCTCGGTGCTCTTATAGCTCTCACCCATACATACGGCTCTGGGGAACATCTTATGCCATACTAAACTACCTCAATACCCTCTCTTCCTTGAATAACTAAGCAACCTTGGGAATCACTCCTCCAACCACATGGTGATTCAAATGCACCATAACTCTTTTCCATCCTATGGCCATCCACCATAGTCTCGATATGGAATCTATATGATTTCCCTAGTACCATACAATCAAGAATAGACCTATACGTAGTAGTATCTAGCCTCCTACTCTAGGTACCTACCCACTTTCAACAAATATATCAGGCCTCACCCAATCAACACGTGGCCCATTGAGTGGCTTCAATATAACAACATGCTCATATTACCATACATGTAGCAATGTGGTGGATCCTAGAACACCACCATGGTCCTCATGTGTAAAATTGTATAGATCTATGTACAAATGTGCCAACACACATCGATTCCATGCAAAGATAGTACCATGTTATTCTATGTGGTGAAAACTATCATGTATCTTATACAAGATTCCTACTCCGCTACCCTTTAATGTCACCGACGAAGTAATAACCACTGCTATGAACTTCCGCAAGCATGGAAAACCTGATCTCAATATGACATCTAGACTAATATAGGTCTCTTTCTGTACCCGTGCTGCTAGTACAGTATCATTTGGCTACCCTCATCTACCTCTCTACATCCACCATGACCATCACCTGTACTCTCTCACCCATAATTTGTAATCACAATATATAATATAAATCCTCTAGGGTTACAATAATCTCCATAGTAGAAAACAAAAAGTACAATTAAGCGTACTCCATATCTCACATAGTGTAGTAATAATATGCATATTATGGGATACCTCCCCCAATCTCACCGTGTCGTAATCCAAAATGGTCTAGTATGTCCCACTCCGCATCGGATAACCCCAAAGTCAACAAGGTACTCAAATGAAGACCTTCGTAGAAATAACTCGAGTGCATATCTCTCTAAAAACACAAACATGAACAAAAATATGCTATTAGTACCTCATACATATCCAAAATAGGCTAATCCAAGTCAAAAATTGATCAAAATACTCATATTTCATGCTACACTACAAAATCCCCACGGGTTACAAGCACCTAGGAGCATGTTGGGGGCACCTAGAAGTAGATCACCAACTCATATAATTGGGCTTTGGCATCCAAAAGGACATTTACACCTTGGCCACTCTTGCCTAGGTCATAAATGCCAAAAAGATAAAATTTCAAATTTTGCAAAATTGACAATTTCAGACAAAATTCACTAAAATTTTCAAAAATAATCACACATACCAACTCATCGTTCATATGCAAATTCACAACCACTTCTACACTCTCCAACCTATTCAATCTCACTAACCTAACTTGCAACATCCTTACAAGCTTAGAGCTTTGATTTTAACTCAAACATTATCTAAATGAAATTATTATTCACTTTTGACTCTTACTATATATAAAACTTTTCAATTTTTCCATTTACTAAAGTTACCATTTGCACTAGTTCTTCCAACTACTATGCGACACATGGTTTCACTCATATCTT
The DNA here is from genome assembly GCA_018340775.1 of Taxus wallichiana var. yunnanensis. Taxonomy (NCBI): domain Eukaryota; kingdom Viridiplantae; phylum Streptophyta; class Pinopsida; order Cupressales; family Taxaceae; genus Taxus; species Taxus wallichiana. The sequence continues at coordinate 40,178,944 of CM031244.1, forward strand.
GAACTCCTTACTCCATTTTCCTCCTGTTTGTGCCATTAATTTCAAAATTTCTCCTACCACCATACGATACACATTCCACTATGCTATAGTAAAATTTGGCACATTTACAACTTGAAATTCTTGCAACGTATACTATACTAGATCTTGTTCTCTATTACACCATTTCACTCCTAATTTTGGCTCATTTCATGTTATTTCAACCCCTCCCCTTTCGCCGAAAAGGGGGCATATAATCGATATCACCCTATGATCCCTCTATAATTACTATATGATCACTCAATACTCTTAATACATCATTATCAAAAAAATTATTTCACACCCGTTAACCAAAGGAACAAATAAATCTATTCAAATGGTTTCTATTTATTTCCCTAATGACCTAACTTTGGGGAAAAAGTGAAAAATATCTACATGAGTAATCTATCATATGCATTCAATCTCAAGGTAATATTATATTATTCAAATCAAATCAATTGATCGGTACAACATTGCGTTTTTTACTATCTCTCTCAGATGACCTAACTTGGGAACTAAATTACTTCATTATATTTTTGAGATGGCCTAACATGGGAATCACTTTACATTGCTTCTATATGACCTAACATGGAATTTGTCTATCATTATATAAATTGCGTCACCCAAGGGAGTGGGGGTAATGAGACGTCATTACCTTTGCTATACTACTCCTATATGGGTTATTCAACATTAGAACTACATTTGGTCTCTATCTATATGCAGATGTTGTCTCTTTTGAGGATGTAGTCATGGTTGGAGAGTAAAACTAGACCTATCTCCCTAACACTCTTCCTCTGGGAGAAGGATTCCCAAATCCTACTTGGTTAAAATTTTATAAAATTAGGTTTAGAATTGATCACTCCCTACCCCTTAAAATATCGATTGATAATGAATCAAAAAATATCCAAATTCACCAAATTAATTCATCAATTTTTCCAAAGTTCTCAATATAGATAGTTCATTTTCTATATTTTCACCACATGGATCAAAACATTGATCCATGCTTCTCCATGCTATATGTTTTTATATTCTACGTGTACTTATGCAATAGGGCTTCTACAGATTTCTTAGAGGTATGTTCCTTAATTCCTTTACACTAGTTGAATTTCATTCAAATATCATAAAGAGGGGGTGAAATGTAGACAAAAATCATGCACATATTACTATTTTACTATACTGCTAAGTATGTTGTTAGATACATGGATCTTGAGTAATAACATTATTCACTGGTGACACACTCCCTAGTCCATTTGCTTAATTTTGTTGTTTCTATTTTCTTTCTCTCTCACATCTGTCACTTCCACACTTTTTTCTAGTCGGGTCACAAGGATCCTTGTGTGTCAATATTCTCACATTTTTAGTTAGTTATTTCAAGACACTAACATCCATTCTATAAAATAACACCTAGGTGCTCCGCCCTCTTTATTCTTGTTCACATTTTTAACATTTGTGGTTGACATTTTCAGTTTTATTACTCCTGTTACTAGTGTCAAAATTCAAGCAAGAGATCCCTATATATACAAAAAATACATAGAATTATAAGGGAATACAATTCTAAAGGGTAAGAAATAGCTACATACTATCAAAGGGACTAATTTTTGGGCTATTTACTCTACATACACTACATAAAAAGAGGAAATTCTAAATTCCATCTCACACATTTGTATTCTATCTAGCTATATCCTATTGTCTTGGCATCATTGGTGTTAGGGAAACCTAAGGACATTATTGCACACATAAACACAAAGAAATACATTGAGTATGGAATGTCTTGTAATGCTCTAACATAAGATCACCCTTCGGGTGACCATCGAGGTTAGTACGATTTAACATATTATTATTTTCATTATAATTGAATGTGTTTGTAAGATTGTGTAGGTAACTTGGGTTTGTATTGTAGGTTATTGGTACCTTAGCGATACAAGTGTGAATATTATGTGATCAATAGGGAGTGACAAAGAAACCCTAGCGACATAGGAAAATTAGATTATGACCCTATGCATGTCACGAGTGCCTACTATTAGTATCCAGTTCCTAGACACCCCCGACCCAGTCTAGGCACCCATGTCTAGATCAGTCTACAAGTTCCACAACTTATATCAAGCATTTATCACACTATGCCCAACCTTTTCATCGATTACTCGAGTTCGAGATCTTCTTTGAGATAATCATAAATCAGATAAGTGCCATGTCTTTCCTATTTACTTATACATTTGCATCTTTAGAGTGCTGAAAATATGTACTTTGTAATATTTTATCATAGTAGTGACTCGGAATTAGATTTAATAGTCGATTTTATTAAATCATCTACCCAGATTCTCTCCATGATGGTATCCCCATCTCCAAAATTTCCTAGTACCTCCTCATCCTCATCATCACAATGAGGTTTAGATCCTACATAATGTGCCCACCTATCTTAGGGCACCAATATCATGTCCCCTCTATGTTGTGGTCTAGTCCTTTCCTCATCTACATGGCCATTTGGACCCCAATCGGTGTCAAGTAGCCTCCTCTTTCCCATCACATCTTAAACTCCCTCAGCCATGATTTTTGATTCCTTACTACTCCTATGGTGCTAGGATAAGCTTCTCTTATACCCCCCCTACAATGTGAAGTTGTGTTGAAAGATCCTCCATCGGATCCCTCATATGAACCACTAATGGATATGATCTATGGCGGGACTTGATCATCCCCACCATGATGATACTACCTATGACCATGTGTTCTTGCATCCCATATTATATGAGGTTGTAATGTTGGTACCCTCACCTCTTCTCCTATAGCCTCTCTAGCATGATGAAATTTTTAGGATGGAAAAGGTGGTATCACCATGTGTGCTAGCACAAAAACTACCTTTAGACCCTAATCACCTCATGGGTCTCCACCCAAAAGACGTAATGCCCTGTTACCTTGGTGATGGAATCTAAGTACTCTATCCTAGGATAAGCTGGGCCACTAATTCACCTTCCTTATATATGGATGCCATATAACATCATCTAGACCCACATGTGCTAGTGTCCAAAATGCTTTGATTGATATCACTTCTAGCCCCTATGACTAGTGAAGCACTCTCGTGGCATCCGTTGCTCTTACCAATGGTGTCCTTGTTGGCCTATACATCGAAAACCTCTCATATATCTAAGTGATAAATAATATGATGATTCCCACAACCCTATAACCTCTACACCTAAACCTATATAGATTGTACACCATTTGTACCCATATAGTGGTGTCCAAACTAAATAACACCCCATGGTCTACAACATATCTACATATTATGGTAAAAACAACGAGATGGATCCATCTTCTTTGTGGCGCATTATCCATGCCATAAAAATCCCCATAACTACTTTCTAGATATCCTAAATCATTACATTTTACATTGTGTTGAAGTGGACACATAACATACTATCATCATATGTCCCACTCCTAGTAGCCCATATGACTAAGGCTCTCTGCCTTGAAAAATCCAAACTTAGATCATAATACATATGGGTCCTGCAATGGGTAACCCCAAAATCTCATGAATATTCTCCAAGATTAATTCCATCTCCATAGTCTCATGTCTCATCTAACACCAAAAAGTGGTGGATTTAGTCTCCCATGTAGTTAACAACATCTATAATAGATCCAAATCTAATGGTAACTTGAGCATCTGCATGATGCCCCCAAAAACCCAACCTTGTATTTAGGCCACCTCTACCTAACTCAAGTAGACAATCATACCAATGCGACATGATACATCCAAACTCCTCCATTGGTGGATCCTACGCTCTACCGCATGCATGAAATGAAAACAAACAAATATTAAAATTATTCAAAATTTATTTGTAACAAAAAATAAAAATTTACATCTTACACCTACAACATTTCCTACTCCATCAGCCTTACGGATAATGCCATTGGCCCTGGTAAAACCTTTCCTACACCATTAGCCCTTTGGAAAATTTTGTAGCCCCGACAACATTTTACCCCCATCCCGATAGTATCAACCCTCTTGTTACAAAGGGGATGATGGAATCGACCAAAATGGGAAATGGGACTTTCCCAAGTTTGATTCAAAAAACTCTAGAAAATGACAAAATAAAATATAAATCCCTCCCAAAACCACATTTATTTTATTCTAACCTACCCGATGATACAAGTTTGGACAAGAATGATGCGCTAACAATGCTTAAAAAGTTAAAAGACCAAATAACATCTAGTCTACTCAACAAAATTAAAAGTAATCAAGTTACCCATGGTCATGCCCCATTGTGGACACCACCTCATCATCTTCTACGCCCGCCTCATACTCATGCCATGTGGTTTAAATACACCCAAATTCATAATTCCAGAGCTCATTTATCTCAATTCTAAAATATCAATACGTAAAAAAAATTAAAAATCACTATATAAAACTAAATTTTGTATTCAAATTCAGTTGTGATAAACTTAGATCTTCCAACGACTATAATTTTTGATCTCGAAGTCCACCCAATATGTCATTTGTTGCATCTTGATTGTAATATTGAACCATTGATTTTGACCTATTACACACATAATTTTAATGATCTTAATTTTTTCCTATTTTTGACACCATATCACCATTACAACATCTCAACACTATGACATGACATCCGTCCCATGGACCCCTAGCTAGATGATTTATGTCTTATTTTACTAATGATCCTCTAATGTTTCCTTCAGATTTTTCTTCTTCAAGGTTCTTACAGACTTGGATTGTGATCACACATGGTAGGATGAGTTCCACTATTAGGTACACATTCATGGGTATATTTCATTTCAACTAGTCCTTTCTTACTTTTAGTGTCTAATTTCTATTTTGGTGTTACAATTGTTTTTTTTATGACCACCCCATATTTCACTATTGCAAAGTATGTGGTGATCAATTCTTGGGAATATGTATACACCTATTCTCTAACTTTTCATCATTCATACATGTTACTAACAATTTCCTTCGTGTAGATAAGGGTCACTGATGAATCTATTTTATTGAGTGGGTGCCTTAAGGAGCCTTATGGGAATGGGGTATGATTATTCATGTAATCATTATGGGTTACTTGATAATACATAGAGAGATTATTGTTATATGGTCACAACCTTAGTTTTCATTGCATTAAATAAAATTTTCCCTTTATGTCTCATACTTATTGCACTCCCAACACCTTTCTTACATCTCACCACTCAACTCTTTATTCATTCATTTCCATGATCTATGACACCTATTTTCACTTTGCATGACATATTATAATCCTTGGCCGATGCCATCACCCATGGGTGATGGTGTTGGTGTTATATTTTACCATATACGATGTCATCGTCCACTAGAAATGGAATCATATATATAATTACAACACTTTGGAACTTATGAAGGAAGGAATCCTTAATCATAGGAACTTCCATCTACTCTAATATTTTGGGTCAACTTTGCATCTTCTTGCTTAGCCCTTGGTTCATCTTAAACTTGGCTTAAATTAGATTGAAACTCTTCTTCTTGGTTGGATTGCTTGCACTATTGGGTCATCTATAGTGAGTCTAGGACATGAACGGTGTTCCCCTTCTCCACCTAATAGTGATTCTTACTCAGCATAATTCTTCTTTAGAGATAGATGCATCGTGACCACCCCAAAGGTAAGTTCTCTAACTCCCTTTATCAATTTGCATAGATTAATTCATTTTCCTTCCCCATTTCTCTATGTTTAGCTGAGTATTATATGTACATTGATGATTTTAACATATTTATCTTATTTGATCAGATCCTTAGCTTTCCTTTATTTACATTTCAGTCATATTGTGCATGTTTTCCTTATCCATTATCGATCTACACCTCTTCTCACCGATTTAATGATATCCTAGAAGGGAACTCTCCTTTATCTTGATTACAGGTAGTGGAAACCCTAGATTGAGATAGTGTAGGGATCACTTCCCTATGGATATGTGACCTTGGTTCTCTTTGTAGTCCTGCTTTCATGAAAATGTGCAACATGCAAATTTTAAACTTCCAAGCAAGACAATTTAGCCAAAATTGAAAATGTTTCCCCTAGTCTTCTAGAAACCCTCTTAAGTACTTCTCTGGATCAGTTTTCCTTCTATGTCATTCCCATCCCAATCCAAAAAGTATTCATATGTGTTGTGATAACCTTTACCAAGTGTTTGAAAAATGAAAAAAGTTCATGAAGTTCTTTTGATGCAGTATTTCTCAAGGAAGTTTTCTTAATGAACCTAGAAAGGTTAGTTTTAGCCTTTCTGGGACAAGTGTGCATTCTATGAGAGAGAATTGAAGGAAATAATTCATCATGAAATGGTATTGATGAGCTAATAACAAATTGAAAGTTATTTAGGAGGATTTAGGGAAGATTCAAAGGTATAGGAACAATTTTAGTGAAAATGGGTTTTTGAAGGTGAAGGAGCTTACAGTTCAAAAAGAACTTGAGCTTTGAAAGATGATTCTAAGAGCTCCAAAATGATTTGGAGGATAAAAAATATACCGTTGGAAAATATAATTCAATTCACTACATGGTATTTTCATATTTTTCACAAGACTAAGGCGTTTCTATCCACAACTAATTTTTGGCGAGCACACCCTCAAATCTCAAGAAAGAAGGCTATTTTTAAAAGGGTTTCAAGAATAATTGGACCTTGAAACCCATACCATTGTATTCATAAGGATTTTTGGATTGATAATCATATTAATAAGTGCCAAAAAATACCTCCTAGAGCTCTGAAAACTTTATCTCCAAGGTTTCTCCCAAGCTACGCTCTCATGAGCTAGAAACGTTTTACGGTGGTGTGTGTTAACATGAGGATGAGGCAAAATTTTGTGTCCCTATAATCTCTTTACAAGGGGAAAATTGGGAAAAAATATTTCCCTATCCCAGTTGAGATCCTAAACCAATCACATGACTATGGGAAGCCTCAACAAACACTTTTTGTAAGTTTTCTAGCCCCCACCTCGTGTAAGGCATGTCTGCCACTTATCACCATGAGGTTAAGGAAAATTTTAATGTAAATTTTTTCTCTTTTCAAAGGGGAAAAGGGGAAAAAATGAGTCCTCCCCCTTGCTTACACATGGTTCCTCTCGTGACTTGAATTCAACCCCTGGGTGCTAAAAAAAGCTCTTTTCTCTCACCCACAAATGAAAGCATGCTAGCCACTTGTCCTCATAGGGATAAAAACATTTTTATATCCATTTCCTACCTTTTCCAAATATATAATGGGGAAAAAAGGTACATCCCTCCCCAAGAGGATGAAAAACAAAAAAAATGGCTAAGTCCATAACTCATGTGCTTCCTCCTTCTATCCCTCACTCCATCAATGTATTCCCTCATGCTCACCATCACTCAGAACTCACAAGAAAAAATTGAAAGTATAAAGTAACCTCCTTATCATCCAATAAAGAAAATTTTAAATCTGGCTCATACCATTCAAACACGAGAAAAATTCCCCCCATGCCCTAGATGTCAAAATCTTGTCTTACTCATAACTCATGCTCATGCAAACTCCGATTCTTTGTGAGATTTGAAATGATAGATTCTTTGTGTGAACGTCTCCAAGAGTATTTACATGCCTAATTCATTACCTCATTTATTTTTATAGCCAAATGAATTTTTGAGTGAAAAATCACCTTTTCTTGGATCTACAACAATCTGGTGAGCGGAATCTCTTAAAAATTGGAGCAAAGCTTTGAAATGAATTATGTAAACTTCTACAAGTGGTTTTGTTCAGATATGACACAAGGAAGACAATTTTTTATTTTTAATAAGCCTCTATGGGAGAAATTGCTAAAAATAGTAAGTGCAAGAAAAATTTGCATTCATACTCCTTATTTCATCCCCTCATGACTGAGACAGTCAAAATTGGCAAGACCGATTTAAAACGGAAAAAGTGGCTAAATGGGACCATAATGGTGGATATTATAAAAATAGTAAATGGGTGAAATGAGACAAAATTGGTCATATTTCAGTACTTCACACATCTCATCAATCACAGGAGCTCCTCTCTCTGTTTGCAAGTAAATTCCCACATTCCCCGATCTTTGCAAGCAAAGACTATCAAAATGAGAAAATTGCCAATTTTATATCAAAGGCCATTCAATTTTTTTCACATAGGGTTCATGATAAAAATATGGATGACATTGGTTTTGGTTTCATTCTTCTTCCCTTGCTCCATAATTAGAAGGATTTTTTCTCATGCTTCACTCATCGTCAATACTCTCACAATGGCGGAAACAAGATCATGATTGTGTGAACAAAGTGCATCCAATCTATCTCATGTGAATGATTGATCATAAAGATGTGATAGTGTCTCAAGGATCAAAAGGATTTTCTTAGTGAGGGGAGTTATATTCCAGTGTTCTCAATGGTACAATTCTCAAATACTCATCACTCCTCTTCTCGGTGTGTTCAAGCAGTGTAGAAAAGGTTCATCATTTCAAGAGTTTTCAAAAGGGGGCAAGGTGTTCAAAGTAGTTTTCAACAAAGATCTTCATCAATTCATAACCATAGAGGGTAATTGTGGGCCAGGAATTCATCTTCAACACCATTGGACCTGATCTTAATTTAAATCCATGCTTTGGATCATTCCTTCTCTCATTATTTCTCCCCTCCTCTCCCCTTTCTAGTTCTTCATTAAGCGTAATCATTATATTTTGTCATATCTACTTAAGTGACATTTTGTAAATTATAAAAATATTTTCTCAAAATTAAAAGAGAAATACTTAATTTTTCTCTTCTAGGGGTGATTGAAAGGTCACGAGTGGAATAACATGAAGAGTCATGTGGTGGGAGATGAGAAGTCAATTCACATTGCTATAAATTGGGATGGCTTCTCCATTTCAAGGGATTTTTATAACATCTATGTTGTAGAAATCATGGATTGTGATTTGGGTGTTGAAATTTATATCACCAACACATGAAATAAAGATACATTTCTTCCATTTCCCTTTTCCCTTGCATTCCTCTATTTTCTCTCGTATATGCACTTTGTAAGCATAGTGATTAAAAAGAGCTTTGTATCTTTGATGAATGGACCTTAGAGAACTATGTGTCTCTATGGGTTTTTATGTCTCACCAATGAATTCACTATTACTTTCCTCTATATTGAATGATGAATTACTTCAATTATTGGGTGTGAACTCTACAATTGGCCTACTTGTAGAAATAACCTTCCTTTCCTGATTTCTCTCCTTTCCCCCTCATTGATATAATTTCACACCTTATACCCTGTATAAGAAATTTCCCACCTTATACCCTGTATAAGAAATTTCCCATAGGTTCAGTGGAGTGTTCCTATATGATACTTGACTTGTTTGGCCAACCCACAACATTTAGATAGGAATATATTAGTTTACATTCAATAATGGGAGTTGTACCATTCAATGCAAAGGGGCATAGTCTCGTGAACGTTGGTGGAAACACCTAATTTTCCATATCGACATTTTTTTCACCAAAAATTTTTAATGACTCCACTTTGGGAGAGATCTGCCCTGGTGCACCTAAATAGATTTTTGGAAATACAAAAAAATCAAAAAATAAAAAAGTACTTGAATGATCAAAAGCCTTTTTCCAAGCCTCTTGAGAAAACCATCTGGAAGAAAATATACCAGATTGAATAGGTGAAGGGGAATCATTGACCCCACTTTTAAAAATTTGAAAAATCAGCAAGAGTGAGTTAGAGATAACCCATACCACTTCTCTCAAGATTTATCCCCTTCTAATTCATCAAGCAATACCCATGGTAGCCTTATTCAAACTCCTACTAACACTCCTAAAATTATCTTATCTTCCACCCACCTTTAAATTTTGAAGTCCCAAGAGAAGAAGAAGAAAAAGAGGAAGAACTGGAAGAAGAAATATAGGAGGAAGAAATGGAAGAACAAAAACCTATACCATGGGGATAAAACACTGGTCCATTGGCTTTGACTCCACAACTTCATGAGCTTCCATAAGGATCAAAAAGATTTTTTCGAAGTTTACGTGGAGACGGAAAGAAATGTCTTGATGATCACATCATAGCCTTTATCACATCTTTTGAAATCCTTGGAGTACAACATGAATATGTTATTGTGTGGTTGTTCATGGAAACATTGCAAGATGTTGCGGTAGATAGGTTCTACTACTTTCCATCACACTCCATCTTCAATTGGGGTGATATCAAGAAGAAGTCGAAGAGAGGTTCAAGAACGTTGAAGATGCTCATGTACTCATTACTCAACTCACTCATATGAATAACGAGCCAAAAGTGTTCATGAGAGTCTTTGTGGAAAAATTCAACAAGATGGTAAACAAACTTCCCACTGCCGCTCTTCCCACTATGGATAATATGAAGATGTTTGTTGTGAATGATCAATTTCTTGAAGTGAGTTTTTTTGTGTGGATATTACTTGTGCTCATAAAATAGTTATCTAAGTAAATATAAATGAAACTAACACCTTATTAGCCTCAAAACTAACCTAAACTAATCAAGAACCATCATGCTAAGAGCTAAAAAAGTAATAAACATCAACATTATGCATTAGAACCTTGAAATAACTTCAAACTAACATGCTAACATTCATTCCTCTACTCTTTAGAAAGCTAAAATAATGAGATGGACCTATGTAGATCCTTTAGCTATCAAAGGGTTGATAGTTGTTTCTTGATCCAAGAGGATTATGGATGGAGGTTCATCAAGTCATGGCTACAAGGCCTTTCTTGATTAACTCCATGTTCTTCACAAAAAACTTGGATGGATGAATGCAAATGAATGATGCTTAGCTCCACTCTAATGGAGAATTTTCTAAGATGAAATGCCTATAGTGAGTTTACAAGCATGTAAAGGTGTAAGTAGAAATGTTAGAGGAGGGTTCCTTTTATAACCCAGTGGGTAAAAGAGGCTTTACATCCTATTACATGTGGGATAAAATCCCAAAAGTAACTTTAGTTTAGTTAACCAAAGCTAGGTGAGTTAACATGTGGGTTAGGAATGGATAAGGTTGCTTTAGTTAAGTTTAATTTGTCATTTAGCAACCATGGGAATTAGAAGATGTTTATAATTAATCAAAGGTGATTAATTAATAGGGGGATAGGCCTATTAGGCTAGTTAGAAGAGATTTAGCATGATATTGAGTGATGTAGTAGAGGAATTTGATTAAATAGATGAAGGTTTATTGTCTTAGATGAGCGGTCATAATTAATTAAGAATAATTAATTAATTTGGATAGAAAGGGTAATGTAGCTTTTAGAAGCATTTGAGGAGGAAATAGTAGTCGATTTATGCTATGAGAGGATTTTAATCAAATAAATGACAATTTATTGATTAAATATAAGAGATCATTAATTAATTACGAATAATTAATTAATCTAGCTAGAAAGAGGGATAAATTAATGAAAGGTCGTTAATTGTCATTTTGAGTGATGGAAGGGCTAATTAAGTGTCATAATGTAATTAATTAGTGGTGATAGAGGAGAAATGGTGCGTTATTGACGATGTGTCATCAATTTGCGGAAAGGGTATAATTAGCATAATTTAGTGCTTAAATTGTTTGATTCAAATTACATATGTCTACATTTGCCCTCTTTGGGGTGGCGTAAGTGACGTCACTTAAAAGATACTAGACCGGTAAAATTTTGAAGGGTAGAAGAAAATTAGTAGAAGTGATAGATTCTCCCTTGAGTTTCGATGGGGCGATGAAAGAAGGTGATTGACGATTGGAAAATGTGAGAGAAATGAATAGAAGAATGGGTAGGGGAATGTGGCCTTGAGTGAATTAGAAGAATAAAGTTGATAGGAGAATGATATTGAGGAAAAATGAAGATGTTGAGAATGGAATGAGATTTCATCCATTATATTAAAAACAAATTATATATCATCATATTTCCAAGGATCTACATCATCAGTCCTTATTAAAAATATACACATACGATAAAAGTGTAGAATGACATGAATAACCATAATACAAACAATTGTCCCTTACCAAAAACACCAAATCCATACAACATACAAAATGAAATACAATACGAGAAAGTGAAATATGCCTAACTCCATGCATCATACATAATGTAATGTAATACAAGAAAGTAAACAAGCTTATCTAAAAAGGGAAACAAGTACAAACACACATACTCAAACCAACAATGGTAAGGTTACACAAATGTTTTGTTATCAAGTTGAAGATCCCCAAATGTTCGTGATTGATGAAAAGGGTTAAAAATGATGCCCCTAGCAAGGATACATGTGAGGGAAAATGATGAAGGATGCATGGTCTAATGATAAAGCTTTGTGCGTAACGAAACAACATCATGAAACTCGATGTGCCCTAGAGTACTAACGAAGCAAGCAGGATAGCTTTGTAAGTGGTTGTAGATATGATGATCCATGAATTTTTGGTTCATGAACACATGAAAATACTAGGAAGATATGGAATAAATACCATGCGCAAGACACGAGTTTTAATCACATGGAGTTGTTTACCCATTTTTGCAAATTTTTGAATTTTTACAATTTTTAGGATTTTTGAAGATTTTTTGAATGTTTTATGGATTTTTGAAGATTTTATGAAATTTTATAGATTTTTGAATATTTTATGAAATTTTTATGTATTTTTGAAGATTTAATGAATTTTTATGGATTTATGTATTTTGAAACATATTTGAAGGTTTTGCTTTTTTGCCTAACATATTTGAATGTTTTGATATTTTGAAAGTTTATAGTGTTTTTGAAAGTTTTCCAAAGCTATGTACAGGAAGACAAATAAGTTTTCATGCCCCAGGTGATAGATATGATGGAAAAGGAAGAATGCCATGCACATGCACTAGAAAGTGAAGATGTAAAAATGCCCAATGATTAGGTGGGAGTATTTAAAGGCTCTTCATGCTCGAAAGGGGATCGAGGCCAATATAAAATAGGTTCAATAATGAGGTAGCAAGGATGACCCCAATGTAAGATAGCCAAGAAACACATGATAGAAAGGAAGTGGGCAATTGATTTATCAAATGAAGGGAAAAGTTTTCCCCATGCATAGTAAAAGGAAGTCTTATACACATGGATGTTATGAACATAGTAGAAGAACACAAATGTTGTGAAAAGATATGGAAAATGTATCTAGAAGACATTAGATGAAAAATTGATTAGCCCAAGGCACAAATCATGAGACAAGACATGTGCTAAAGCAAGAGTTTGAACAAGGTCCAAAAAGAAATTCTTGGTAACATACTAATCCTCTTTACTCATTGAGATATGTGTGTGTACATGGAAATGAATTACCTCTTGAAGGAAAGATTTGAAAGACAGTAAGTTAAGAAACTAGCTAATGTGTAGGAATGATTTAGTTTAAAAGGTGATTTGTAAAAGGATTGTGGAAGGAAAGACATACATTTCTCCTACCAGACAGGCATCCATAGCCCTGATGGAGATGCATTTGATTTGAATCACAACATTTATCTACTTCTAGTCAGGCATCCATAGCCCCAGTAGAGATTATTGGAAATACCCCAAGAGAGAGTTATATATCAATTTTCTTTTTCTTTGTATCTTTTTCTTTGTTGATTGATTGATTTTGATTCTTGTTTTGTTTACTGAAAACTTATTTCAGCTCTCTTGTTTGATAAGGGGTTAAGAATCACTGATGGCTTGATGGAAGGATGTGGAAGTGATTGTGATGACGAAATTGGCTAGTGTTAAAAAAATGTCCAAAATTTCTTCGCAACAATTTTATTGGGTGAGAATTGTGATAATATCTCTAAGAGGTCAGTCATTCTTTAATTTACCAAGGTGATAAAATACTAGGGTCAAACAGATACCATAGAGATAAATGTCACAAAATATGTATGAATAGGCTAACCACAATAACATCGAAGGGATGAAAATGGTGGATGACTTACAGAGGAATATGAAAGAAAGGGAAGAAAGAACATCCATGTGTACGCAATACCTGATTGTAATGTTTGATCTTTGTACCTTTGATTTTGTTTTTTAATGCTTTAATGTTTTCTCATTTTTTGTATTTTTGAATTGTTTTATGATTTTTTGATGATTATCGAGAAGGAAACATGTCATTGTGCATGATAGGATCCAACAATGATGTTCATTATTTCCTTGATAAGAGAGAATAAGTGTGTTTGATTATCAAGTGTAATATTATCCCTAATCTCTATGATCATGATGAGTTCACACTTAAAAAATGATTGCAAATTTTTTTGAAACATGGGTTTCGTATGTGTGAGCTTGAGTTCCTTATCCATAGGTTTCTCGCACTTTAATCATACTTGATGGGTACATTGGTGTGCACTCTAGAATTACGTTTGATTTTGAAATTTATAATCATTTGAGTTGTTGGGAGCTTTGGAGCTATTTGGATTTTTGATCTTAGCTTGATAAAGAACCTGTCTAGGTTTTTATAAGCTAATGCTTGACTTGTTTGATCCCAAGAAGTGGGAGAAGAGCACGAACATTTATAATTGATGGGAGGAATGTGAGGAATAATGGCGGGCTTGCCACAATCATTGGTAGAAGAATAATGTGATGGATGAAAAGGATATGGTCTAAGAATTGAAGAAGATGGGATACTCGAAGGTGAGCCAAATAGAAGAAAAGGGCTATTAGGATGTTGCCCCAAAATAGAAGGTGATGGGCTATTAGGGCATGTCCTAAGAATAGAAGATGAAGGGTTACCTAGAGGTGTCCCATTGATAGAAGACAAGGGGCTACTTGAGCATGGCCCCATAATAGAAGGTAATGGGCTACCCGGAGGAGACCCACAAATAGATGATGAAGGGTAACTTGGAGGTGACCCATATAGAAGAAGATGATAGGATACTTGACGTTGAACCCATAAGAGATTGTGATTGAGGAATTGTGATAGAAAAAGAGTGATTGGGTGATGAGAAGATAGGCCATGGATCAATGCAAGACCTAGGAGTTTCATCATGTAATGAAGAATGTGAAGATAGAAGAATAAGAGGAGGACCAAGTTACGTGATCTCGAGGCTCTTCCTCCATTTTTGACAAAAGGAATCAAAATTTTCCTCACAATATGCAAGACGCATAAAATTCTAAAGAATCCTTCTTGCTCATAACTTGTTAGATGGATATATTCATGTGCCCCTATAATGGCCATGATTTCTCATTCATTCTAAAATAAATCAATCGATATGGGTTGCCAATCTACCACAGGGGTTTTATTAGAAGAAAAATGTCCAACCGGTATGGAATATTGATTGATAAGGGATGTTTTATTATTATTGATAAAAGAAGGTGACATGGGGGATGAAGTAGACGTAGATCTAGATGTCTCGAGAGTAGATGAAGATTTGGGTGTGGACCTACCTATATGATGGTATATCATCTATAAACTAGTAGGATTAAGTCCAAAGTATATATATATTATGACGTAGGATTCGATTCAAAGGTTTGAATAGAAGGACTTTGAGTTGCATGAATCTTCAAAGAAGGAAGAATTCATAGGGGTGATTGAGGAAGAAGATCCTGCGAAGAAGGGGAGGACCGTGATTCAGAATCATATTGGATGAATAATAATAGGGGTCCCTGAAGTAAAGAGAGGACCATGATTCAAGAATTATTTTAGATTTTTTATTGGAGGGACTTGGAGTCGGGCGTATCTTCAAAGGAAGAAGACGTCGTTGAGGTGAATGGTGAATGAAAAGGGGTCATACGAAGAAAGGGAGGACGGTAATGTAGGAGTCACATTTAAAAAATGATGAAGAGGGTACTGTAAAGATAGTGAGGTCAAGACATATGAGTCACATTATATTGATGATGAAGAGGGTCTTGTGAAGAAAGGGAGGACTATGACATAGGATTCGAATTAGATGAATCTAAATAGTAGTTTGGATCCAAATCATCAAAAGAATAAAAGGAAATATTTGGATTGGAATGCTAAGAATATTAGGAAATGTTTGGATTAGAATCAGAAGAAGAGTGGGGGAACCCAAATAATAATTCAGATTAGAAGTGTCCAAACCATACCCACCGACTATGAGATGAAGGTGGGGAATGAGGTAGGCAAATGGGTTCTCTAGACGAAGAACCAAACGAGGTCTAGTCAAAATTGGTGTATTTTGACATGAAATTTGAAATTTTGATTCCTTATTGTCATATGTATAAGGGACCTTGCAATAATCAGTAATTATTGGCATGTGTTGGGTTAAAAGGCCTAGACCTAGATTATATGATCAAACTTCTTCAAAGTGAAGAAGGTTTCATGTCGATTTGGGAAGCATAACGACAAATAACTAGACATTTCATAAAGATGGGGATGTTTGTATGATTTTCAAAAGGGGATCTAAGGAAAACATACATCATGATAACACAAGATTGATAATCCAACAAGGTTTGGACAACAATTTTGGAGGCATAAATTTCGTAGGATTGATCAAAATTTTAGCAACATAAAGGTTACAAAGGAAAGATTTCCAATGTTTGATTGATGAAAAATTTTCTTGATAGGAATTTTTTTGCTAAGGTTTGAATGATATGTTCAAAAATGACCATGAACTTAAGAAAAACAAGAAGATCAAAGACCCAAAGGATTGTCCTAGAAATGAGTTTATAAGGTGGATAAACATAAGGAACAATCACGTAAGTTCAAAACACAAATCCAAATTAATGACCAAAGAATAATGAATGATAAAGAATCAATGGATCAAAGTGATTTTCCTAAATGGATAAGTCAAAATGATGAATAATTGCAAGAAACAATCACACAAGGTTTTTCGAACAATCAATCAATGAAATTACTTCCTAAGTTTTTTCCAAATGGTAGTTGACATTTAAGATGATCAACAAAGTGTCACCACTTATGTCAAGTTCAAAGAAATGAACAAGGCATAAGTAATTAGAAGAGGTTGATATGATCCCTAAAAAAATATGCGTAAAGAGATTTTGAATCCAACCAAGACCTATATCTCAAAAAGTGGGAATTACGAATATGAACAACATAAAAATACCACTAAGATATGTTAACCAAAATTTATGAAAAAGTGAGGTATTAATATCAAAATAATATTGATACGATGTACACAAAGGTAACAAAAACACCTTTCAAAATCGAGGTAACATTTGAAATAAAACTAAAGCTTAAGGTATACAAAGGAATTGTTAAGGTGCGCTTAGCGTAATGCTACAATCTAGACACTTAGGCCATGTTTATAAGAAACAAGACGTAAGTATAAAAATTGTGGCGATACAATACAAGCAATGTAACACTTCAAAGGAGATTATAGTGAAGAATCAATCCTAACTAAAAATGATTATCTTGACTTGGGTATCAAGATCAAATGGCTATCAATGACGTAAAGATGTACTCACACACTTTAGATTTAACAACTCATCTCGCAAAACATGGATGACGAGCATAAACAGACATAAAAGTGGTGAACATAATCAATTGAAAACACACGTACGATTGCTCTTCTGAAAAAAAAGTTTCAAAATAAATCAAAGGAAGTAAATAAAATGGGGTTAAAAATGTTTGGCCTCACTTTAACAGATTTTCACCTTGCCTTACGATGAGTGAAAAACTAAGAAAAATTAATGTCACAAAAATTTAGTGGTGAATAAAACATAGTTTGAACTTTAATGAACTCTCCCTTTGTTAGATAAACAAAGTTTCAACTCCAATAAAGTTCTCCCTTTGTGATGGCTCTCAAAATGATGGTACAAATAAGTTAGCTCCAAGTCAAGATAACTTCCAGGTGGTTCGCTCAACTAGGTGTCACAAGTTATATAATGCGAGCTTGGTTTGCTAAGGTTTCCCAAGGATTATCTCGGATTTACTTTACCCCCTTCAAACATAGTGAGAAATAAATGCATTCATCATGTGTTCTCACTGGGGTCGCGATACAGATAACTTTGACGTTAAATCTCACATGTATACTAGTCAAGTAGGTGTGCGGAGCACTTCCCATTTCGTCCACAAGGTTCCCTCTTGTGTGGACTACTTTGGGGTTCCTAGGACCACCCCCATTGTTGTAGCTTAAGGATTATGCTAAAGGGGTTATGTCCGATTAAGCGGATGAGGCATACCCTTATCTAAACTTATAAATATAGTCTTTTTATTGTGGCATGTTTTATCTTTTATACTTAATGTGGTTTGCTTGTACACCTTTTGGCAACCTGCATGGAAACTGTATTAGTAGTTTTATGTTTCAAACCACCTTTCTTTGACAAGCATTTAGGTCTTGCATAATGGATTTATTAGTTTTCCACAAACAACAGAGGATAAAATGTTGTTTATGATTCCCAACATCATCCTAAGACACAAGAGAAGAGCATACACGACGTAGAATCCAAATATGCAATCAACAATGGAAAATACTCAATTTAAACGCAAAATTCATTCAACTTAACCAAATTTGACATTCTTTCCTTTAGCAACAAGTGTTTCTCAAAGAAATAAAAGATATCAAAATTGTTTTTATTCCCAAGATCACCTACAAGGTGCGAGGGAAGATCATACACGAATCTAATTTCCTAAGTAAGTGTGCAACATTCATTGACTCTTAAAAAAACCAAGTTATCAAAAACATGTAAATATTCCTTGCAAAACATAAGTTAATATTTGATTTAAACCTGCAAGGAGTTACTATAGATAGAAAACATGATTTTACAGATTTTAAAGTAAATCCCAACTCGTACTATGAGGCATATGCTCAACTTTGGGTGTGTATGTGCCTGCCTCGTGAAAAAAAAAGTGGGATAAATGGGTATGCAACCCGAGAGATATGTACACCTAAAATTTGTTGCATATATTTGTAGAGTCAAACAGGTCAAAGCAAAAGCACTACTAGATGTGTACGCTTAAGTATGACCGCCTACGTTTGTGTTTAGATGTATACAATAGCAGCCATAAAAATCTAGAAAAACAAATAGGACCAAATATCACGTACCTTTGGCGAGAATGATGTATACACATGACTTTAAACACATACACTAGCCTGACTAAAATGTTGATAGGGTATGATTAACAATAAAATATATACTCGACTTATGCCGTATATGCTAGCATTTCGATGTGTATGCTTAGGTTTTTATATGTATGTTCCCATTAACAATGTTTTTCTATGTGTACGCCTATACCTAGAGATGACGTTAAGGAACACATGAAATTCTATAGGAAACTTCAAAAATCTCAAATTAGCTCAAATCAAAGAGTAACCCATCACAATAAATCACATAAATGAGATCTAGTACATATAAAGATGATGAAATAAACTAGGAATCTATTTTTATTTCATATTTTTCATGATATGGGTTAAAAACATGAGAAAACTAGAAAAATTCATTAAGATCAAAGGGACTATGGATCATGTCCCACCGGGCGTGCCAAATGTGCTCATGAATTAGTTAGCTAAGTAAATAGAAATGAAACTAACACCTTAGTAGCCTCAAAACTAAGCTAAAATAATCAAGAACCATCATGCTAAGAGCTAAAAAAGTAATAAACATCAACATTATGCATTATAACCTTGAAAGAACTTCAAACTAACATGCTAACATTCATTCCTCTACTCTTTAGAAAGCTAAAACAATGAGATGGACCTATGTAGATCCTTTAGATATCAAAGGGTTGATAGTTGTTGCTTGATCCAAGAGGATTATGGATGGAGGTTCATCAAGCCATGGCTACAAGGCCTTTCTTGATTAACTCCATGTTATTCACAAAAATATTAGATGTATGAATGCAAATGAATGACACTTAGCTCCACTCTAATGGAGAATTGTTCTAAGATGAAATTCGTATAATGAGTTACAATCGTGTAAAGGTATAAGTATAAATGTTATAGGAGGGTTATTTTTATAACCAATGGGTAAAAGAGGATTTACATCCTATTACATGTGTGATAAAATCCTAAAAGTAACTTTATTTTAGTTAACCAAAGCTAGGTGAGTTAATGTGTGGGTTAGGAATGGATAAGGTTGCTTTAGTTAAGTTTAATTTGTCATTTAGAAACCATGGGAATTAGAAGATGTTTATAATTAATCAAAGGTGATTAATTAATATGGGGATAGGCCTACTAAGCTAGTTAGAAGAGATTTAGAAAGATGTTGAGTGATGTAGTAGAGGATTTGATTAAATAGATGAAGGTTTATTGTCTTAGATGAGCGGTCCTAATTAATTAAGAATAATAAATTAAGTTGGATAGAAAGAGGTAATGTAGATTTTAGAAGAATTTGAGGAGGAAATACTCTGATTTATGCTATGAGGGGATTTTAATCAAATAAATGACAATTTATTGATTAAATAGAAGAGATCATCAATTAATTGTGAATAATTAATTAATCTAGCTAGAAAGAGGGATAAATTAATGGAAGGTCGTTAATCATTGTTTTGAGTGATGGAAGGGATAATTAAGTGTTGTAATGTAATTAATTAGTGGTGATAGAGGAGAAATGGTGCGTTATTGATGATGTGTCATCAATTTGTGGGAAAGGGTATAATTAGTACAATTTAGTGTTTAAATTGTTTGATTCAAATTACAGGTGTCTACAATTACAACCATGATATTTGGATAACACTCAAAAAAATGCTATCAAGGTGGAAGATTACCTCATATTATCAGGTAAGATCAAGAATCCTTTGATGAAAGATAAAACCCAAAGTTCTAAAGATGAGAGAACTGATCCGATGTTGTAGAAGTTTGAAAATGGGTTGATAATCTTTGAAAAGGGAGGTTTCTCAACTGAGCAACTCATCTAAACCAAAATAAAAATCAGATTGCAGGGGCAGCCTAAAATCTTTCCTTGGAGGATCCACTGATTAATGCAATATATGGGATCAATGAAGATGATGAAGATTTTTTTGAATCATAGGTTCAAGACAAAAGAGAAAGTGAATGCACTTAGATCATATTTTTTGAATGCACACTTGATGATGAATAATCCAAATATAGTTAATCATATGTGGTGTTCATCCAATCCCAAAAGGAGAAAGAAGTATCTTCTTCTACTACACAAGCTAAGAAATTTAATCCTCAAATGGTGATTTTGAGAAAAAAGAAAGAAAGGAGGATCAATGAAGTCTCAGCTTCAATAGGGTCGGTGATAAGAAGCATGAGACCACTCTAACCAAGAATCCTTCTTCCTCTTCAAGTAAATATCCTTCAACTTCTCTTAAAAAATCAATTTATGCAAATCCAAAGAACATCCATGTCAAAGCTGCCACAAATTATAATGTTTCCACTACATCCGCATCCTTTGATATCATTGACCGTTTCAAAACATCCAAAGTCTAAATTTCCAAATTTGACTACTTGAGAACTCATCCTAAACAACTTGAGAAACTTATCTAGCATATCAAGGGAATTATCCCTATGTCATATCCTAAATATGTGACCTCCAAAGAACCACCCCATGCATATCCATCCACTTCATCTCTTAATTGTATTTCCTCCTCACCCTCCACCTCTAGGAAGGTAGAACATTTCTATATATCCTTGTTAGTCAACGTGTATAAGAAAAAAAAATTCATCATTGACTCGGTGCCTCTGACAACGTCATGCTTGTAAAAGTTGATAAAGCCCTTGGCCTCTCCATTTTACCTACCTCTCGCTAGTGTATCTCTAAGGAAATGAAACAAGTGCCTCTCATTATAAAAAATAAAAATATGAGATAGCATTGGAAGAATTCCTTGACAAGAAAATCATAATGATAATTCTTGTAAGAGATATGCCTGTATCGTATGGTAAGTTTTTAGGCCTAAGCTTCACAAGATATCAAAGGATATATGCGGGTGGATTGGTCACATGCCACCATCCTAGTCAATGGTAAGACAAAGAAAATTATTCCTATTAGGAAGATGAAGTATACTATTCAAAGACAAATGACTTAACAATAGATATGCCATGTTGAAATTTCAGATCTAGAAATTTTTTCATGACATTTAAGGATGACCTTGAGCTGCCCATGTTAATAGAATATTTCCAAAGCATCACGATCCGATCAAAGAGAATAATGATGATTTGATTAAATTAGAGTTTGAAAAGGTGAAATTTTCATGGGATGAGAGCATAAATGAAGCTTCTCCATTGGATTTTGGTGATGGTGATGAGGACATTGATTTGCAACAAAACAATCTTGAAGTGATGAGAAACACAGATCAAGGAAAAAGAGTAATTATCAACGACTTCTTAACATGAAATCTCAATGCATCCGATCATGTTCTTGAGGTTCAATATGAGTTTCCATGTGATGAGTATATTGGTGAACTTGAAAGCTTCTCATTCACATTGGAAGAATAAAAAAAGAAATGCAAGAATGGTGACATGCTTTCACCTCTTGAAATTGAACATACTTAAGGAGATGTATATTTTACTGTGGAAATGAATTTCTTGGGTCTTGGTGATAAAGAATGGGAAAATGATAATGACAACATTTCAGCTCCAATCATGTGCTCATTTCCTTTTCATAAGGATGAAAATTTTCTTAACAAAAAATGGAGAAATGGAATATTGCTCCACCCTATGGCTGGTTTTATTCAAAATGGAAACATTCTCAATAGAATTCAACCTTTCAATGCTCACTCTATCTAAGAGAGGGATGATCTCAAAATAAAAATGGATGTATTCACTTTTCCTACCCTTTTAATTCCCATGCGCATTGACATATCACCCATCCTAAAATGGGAGCTCACCTGAGGCACGCAAAGGCACCGAGATCCTCTTCTATGTGAGATTTGTTAAGAATGTTACCATGAATGGCAGAGTAATGTACGATAGTAAATGCATACATCTTATAACAAGAATAAAGAACTAAACCCATGCATAGATGAACAATATTATGACTATGAACATCAAGAACAACATGTAGGAATCAGATCTAAACCATGAACATAATAAAGAACACAAATATTTAGATCCATTGGGCACTGATATTCATAAAAAAACCATTATATTAATCCACCATTGTTATAGTAGCCAAAATACATCACAAGATCCATAAACGAACTAGATACATCAACAAAATAACATTCTAACCCTACAGTCATTATTCTCAGGAAGCATTCTCACTATCATCCTATCATCCTCTATATTCGCTGATATCTTGCTATCATTCTAGAGCTCTCTCTCACTATCATCCTATCACCCTAGTCATGTTGTTGAGATCTCTCTATCATCCTCTATATTTCCTCCTACCATGTAAATCAATACATAACAAGAGAACTATGGGAATCTCCACTCCATCGCCTATTAATCACTTAAAGCAAACCACATGCCAAATGTCATCATGCCCCACCATACTCAAGTACCCTAAACATGCAAATGCTAGCTAAACCATAACTAACTCCACTTTACAACTCTTAATCTTATCATGATAATCATATCTTAAAACATGCTTTCCTTGGGCTAAGGGTCTCCATGTTTAGCCTTTTCCATAACCAAGCCTGGATGCATCTCCACATGTTCCTCATTTCAAATCTAACCATGGTATAAAATAAGGCTAAGTCCTGAGCCTATTCTTCCTAGGCACAAACCTTTGTGTCATGTTGAAGCTACTTCCGTGTGAGCCTTTGTGCCTTACCGGTGTGTGAAAAAACCCTCTGCACCTTAGGTGCTTATCCTTATCAGGGGCTCAACATCGACCCACACTATTTTGATTTTTGCCCAAGGAAATTATTCACACTCTTTGAATAAAACCATTAATCCAAAAATTAGATAAGGAAAAAATGTTGTATGTTGTATCAGTCTAAATGGTTAACTGGAGGAGTTCAGGGAACATTGTATCTATTTCCCCTTTTAATTTCTTCCATGCCTCCAATTCAGCCATTACTTTTCCTGGCGCTTCCTCCACTATGTTGGGTACTTGGTTTGGTGTAATCTCTTCAAATTTCCCCTTGAGATCCTCTATAACCACCATCAACTCCATGTAAACCCCTTCAAACTCATCCATACATTCTATGATGGAATCTCGGAGTTTAGCAATCTAAAATTCTAGCTTCTCGCACTTTGTTTTGATCTTATCCTTCTAAATTGTGGTGTCAATTATTAGTTGGGCATGATCAATATTATTTATTAGGACCTTCTTGTGTAAGGACTTGAGGGCAACATCTTCATCTATTATTTGCACATCAATAATGGGCTCACATTTTTGACAAATGTTGAAGCCCCTATCTACCAATATATTTACCTCCTTAAGTTGAGTGAACAAATCATCCAACTCATGTCAATCCGGGCCTCAACAAAAATCTCGTTATTCTCTTTTTCCTTCATGAGATCCTCTATTTTGGGTCTTGCGCCATCCTTAATGTTAACAAACAATATCCCCTCTAATTCCTCCAAATATTCAATCTCGTCGTTATAGTGCTTTTGGGCTTAGCTCACTAGACACTGGAAATTGTCCCAAGACCTTCTTAACCAAGGTTCCATATTAATCATATACTTTCTTTGTCCGCACCTATTTGCCTCTCAAAGCATTGCATAGTCTTTATATCTCCTTTTCCTTCCATTTTTGATCTACAACCAAAGTCCGAGCAGTCACCCCTGCACCTAAGCTCCGTCTTGTGACTTCTAAGGACATCTTCTGTAGTGTGTTACATGCCTAATCATCTATAAGGTGGCTTGGATCCACCAATTTATAATTCACCCCTTTATTTTTGCAAATGAATGGTCTCGATTGTATGATCACCGACTTCAAACTTAGACTCATCTCGCATGAAAATGCAGATTTTAACTTATCATCTTCTTGGTCCTTGTTACACCCCCATCTTGGTCTAAGATATCCCAAACATGCAAATTATCTAGGGAAAGGGTAATATGGAACCGTGTGCATAACACGTTTACTAGATCATCCTCGAAGTCCATATGAGGGGACCTAGGCGTCCACCTTTTCCTCTCCACCCGCGCTTAGAAAATTGCTTCCTCAAGGTACTCATACCTAAAGAAAACCCTTTATCCTCCTTAATAACAAAGGAGTCTCCCTTATCCTTCTCTTTTGGTTTGGTGGGTTGGGTAGGTGAAATTTCTTTCTTTGGACTCTTCTTAGGTCCCTCCCGGTAGGCATATTTATTGTTACGCATGCATCAACTTCTCCTTAGCCTCCGCCTCAACCCTTATCTTCTCCTCCTCCTCATGTTCTACCTCGAGTTCCTCTCTGAATGTGGTGTGATATTCTTCTGATCCTATCTCTATCGTAGAACTAGAGACATCATGTACTTTGGGATTTTTTCTATAGGTCTTCTTCCTTAAGCTACCTAATGTTTTTGTGCTCGGTTGTGAATCCTTAGCACCGCCTCTACCTTGTGATGTACCGTGCCCCCACTAATGCCACAACATGTATAATATTTCCTTTTCCTGTAAGTGTCCAATTTCCCTTCACTTTCTTCTTCTTCCTCTTCTCCTTCTTCTTCCTAGACCACTTTCATGGGTGGAATCAATGCCTCTCTTTGATTTGGAAAGGTGGAGTCTGTAACCTCCACTTCAACTCCTCCTTGTGTCTTAGGAAAAATATATAAAAACACCCGATGGATGAAACCCTTAATGGTGACATGATCGTGGCTACAAATCTAGGAAGTATTGCTCCAATAATTTTACATACTCTAGCCTCGTATCATATTTGTAGGTCGCGTGAAGGGTGTGTGTGTGTTGTCACAAAATCACTACACCCTCCTAATGGCCTGAAAATGAATCACGACATTCGGTGTGATAGTGACACATGGGATCATCTCTCAAGCTATGGGACTTAGAATAGAGATGAACCTCCGGAGAGAGGCCGAATTCCTTTGTTTAAACTAGATGCTCTAACTCTTCATGGGATTAAGGAGAAATTACAAAGAAATAAATCCTAAACTAGAAGTGGTGATGCACCAAAGAGCAGGGATGTTCAACTTTTGGAAGGGTTATTATGAGTGAGATGCTAGCATCCTAAATCACTTTCACCTATTGTAACTAGAAAGGGTACGAGTACCACAAACTAGAAACACATGTTCCTTTGTTAAACTTATACAAAAGAGAAAGGACACGATTTGGTTCAGATACACAAATAAATTTATTGGAAAAATTAACACAAGCACATCTTAAGCACCCACTTTACACAAAATAAAGATAACGTAACTTCTAATCAACAACAGGAAAGGTACAATCATAGCTGAAGAGAAAATAACCACATCACTTTATCTTGGCATATAGTAAATAATCTGAAGTAAAGGCAAGTTACTCAAACATACTAAGGAATCACATTCACAAAGCATGTAATAAATAATTATTTCACACAAGTAATTCAGACTTTCAAATGGTAGAGTGTAATTCTCAATAAAATTAAAAGGGACTTCACAAATATATGAAAATACTCTTCCAAGCTTGAAGAGTAAAATCACCAAAATCTTGAAAATTGTATATCTATGAACTCTAAGCATTCATCTATTTATAAGTTCCTTAGGCTAAGCCATTACAAAGTTGGGCCCTTAACTAAAATTTTACTAAAAATAGAAATGTCATTAAATTAAGGGAACAAGATCCCATGAAAATAGCAAAACTGTTGTAAGGGTTTGACCGAGTCAACCCTATAACTCTGACCAACTGGAGCTCAAATTTTTCCTTTCATGGCTTCTCAATCCTGATTTGGCTCTATAACTTGTTCATTTTTTCCGAGATCCTCCTCACGGCTTTCCTTCTATACAACCAGTCTCGATTGTATTCAATTTTTTTTTTGATTATTCCTGGATTTCTTGATCTTCAGGTCCACATGCATAGTGACTTACTATGTTTTCTATCTCGATCTCTTTGGTAATTCAAGCTGGTATTCTTTTCAGCTTAAAAACAACCTTGGACATCATTCCTATGAATTTCTGGCATAAGACCATTTGATCGATGGAATCATAATTAAAATTTCTTATGACATCATCATCTCGCTTCACCAAGTCTTTGAAGTTCTCCTGAATTTTTTCTTCAAGGAGGGCATCAATACTCTCATTGAAGAATTTACAATGAGTAATATCAAATTATTCTGATATGTCATTCAAGGCATCTATGATTTCTAATCACTTGTCATCCAACTTTTTAATCAAGTCTTGTAACACCTGGCACCTGAACTCCATAGCCTTTTGATATTCAAACAACTTTGAGGCATCATCAATCACCCCTTCTTGGAGAAGAAAGTTGGAATCCACTGCTCTAATCTCTTCCCATGTTGCTAGATTCAGATTCAGATTGTTGCTTTCCTCAGAGAAAGCCTCATCCATCTTCTGAATAGCTATCCTTGCATCCTGTAAATCATTATAGATTTCCACAGCTTCCTTGATCAAAGGATTTTCTTCCTACAGTATTCGTTCAATCCACCCATTTACTGATCTCCCTTTCTGGCCAAGTTTCTCAAGCTCGTGATAAGAGAATTCATCAATAGAAGTTGAAACTACTAAGGCCATAGTAGATGAAATGGGCTATGTAACTCTCCGTAATAAAGATGTGAGTTGTTTGACCTTAGCCTTTAGCTCATCTTTCGTAGCTTTATCCTTGTCGTATTTTTCCATCAGGGCCCCAGAGCAGTGTGAACATCTTGTTTGGCCCCCTCATGAGTGGCCTTTCCCAATGAAAATCTGGAAATCTGATAATCTGCAGCCATGATTGTTTCCTTGGTTTTTCCTCAGCAGGAGTAATGACCTCTATCACCCATTCTCTGGATGAATTTACTGTCAAATTTGACATGGTCCTTGGTCTCTTGGCCTGTCTTTTGGGTGTTTGCTCCAAGATGTTGAGATCCATGACATCTCCTAGAGGCACCTTCTTTTTCTACTTGGGGGTCTGCCTAAATAGCCACTCTGGAATAGCTGATAATGAAGAAGATGGAGTAGTAGATGTGATACTTAAGGTCTGAGTTGAGGCAAGGGTACTGGGAACATTCATGGGCATCTGGATAGAAGTGGAAATGATGGATGGGGTGGATGTTAGCACAATAGTGGGAATTGATACAACGGTATTGGAAGATGGAATGGTAGAAAAGGAAGTGATAAAGGAAATGGAGGAGGGAAGGGTGATCCAATATTCTCTCCAACCGAGAGAGCTGGAAGGGATGAGAATACTTGGGCCATAGAAGGAGATGGGAAAGATGAAATGCTAGTAGAAGGGGGAGGAACTGATAGAGGAAGGGATGATGGAAGAGAAGAAGGAAGTGATGGACCTTGTGAACAATCAGGAGAATCGTTGACCACAATCACATCCACTGTAGTCTTGGCTATAGGTATTGCCTGAGAAACAAGAGTTTGAGGAAGAGATGAACTTCCAACAACAAATGAAATTTTCCTTGGTACTATGGGGGTCTTCTGAGTCGACCACTTTCCCTTTGTGGGTGCTGTTGGGCTTAGGACTGGTGGGGCTGTTGTATTTGTAACTTGCTCAACTCCTTTGGGTTTGATCCCAAAAGTAGCCAACCACCTGTAGGTCCTTTGAAGAATGGGACCCGCTCTATCTTTTGTATTGGAGCATTCCTCTTGATACCAATCAATCCATGGAAGTGGTTGATTGGAAACATCTTCGGTCTTATATGCTTCATCCAATACTTCACCGTCATCTTGCAAATCTACCGGGATCTCAGCTATCCCATACTGGTGAATTTCATCTACATCCAATCTTTCATAATCTCTTTGTCGGATGATATACTCATCCCGACAATGAATCTAGATGTCTTCTAGTTGAGATGTATGGGAAGTTGAACATCCTGTCTCACCGAACTTTCCCAAGTAGTCGAAGTTGGTTCTTGGATGAAAATTCTACAGGGTTACCTCAGCCATCTCTGTGTCGACATTCTTGGCTTTGTGAATGTTCAGACAAGTGTACCTGCCAATCAAAATTGGAAAATGCACTCCTACCTTGTGGCGCTTGTTTTGGATCTCGATGGTAATCCAACAGTTGCCGAACCAGCTCCAGTAGAACCCATTTGTCCGTAGGACACCTTGGCAATTTTCTAGGGGCACCAACAAAACCCAGAATTCGAATGTAGGTGAAAGTGGGAAATTGGAGATAGATGGCTCCCCATTCCCGTACTTCTTTGAAGGCTTCATCAGAAATTCTCTGATTGTATAACTCTTTGTCAAAGTGGTAGAGGATGACTGTGAAGAAAGCATCGTTGACCCTTTGAAAGTGCTTGCATCCCTCACTCAGAGTGAGCTGGGGATAGAATTCATAAATTTGGGATGTGCTCTGAATGCCCTTGGTATTTAGTCTAAGAAAATCTCCCATGGCAGTGGCAGTGGCATAGACCAGAATGATGTCATGTAGAATGATTTTGTGGTTGATACTCTACCCAGCTGATAGCATATGGAGCTATTGATATGCTCTCCCCACCTGATAAGCTCCTTGTTCTTCTTGATAGTGGCAATGTATTAAAACATCCAATCTTGGAGTTCCTTGGCAGTTGGGAGGCCTAAGACTCGGCTCAACAGTATGATTATATCATTGAATTATTACATGAAGTCTTCCTTGTACAAGGTTTTTGACAACTTGGCCATGCTCTTGGCCAAGTAACTTTTCATGAAAATCTTTGTACATAAATCAACATCCTTGTTCCAATGTTCTACTGCAATTTCGGGTGAAATAGTGGCATAGTCTTGAACGTTAGGTAGCTTGAGAAGATCTTCAAAGAAATCAGGATCTAGGTGAATGACCACATTATCATCCTCATCCTTAACTGACATAGAATCTGCATCGAAGTGGGCAACTGCAGCTAAAACAAACTTAGGAAAATGCATTAAAGCAGGAAAACCAGCCGCAAGGACAAGCCTGCTGTCATAAATTACCTACATCCATGGCTTTTTGTTAGGATCCTTCACTCTGCTCCAGAAATCTGGGAAGTCAATCTGACCTAAGTCAGTATCCCCTATGTTACCTAGATCAGATGATAGGCAAGACTGAGGAGCAACTCCAAGGAATGAATATTTCATCTTCTCTTTCTCTTTTGAAGTAGAAGTAGACATGAAGTTCTGGATTTTGGAAGCTGAAGAAGAAAAAACTTTGAAATTATGCAAGATGAAAATCTCTAAAAGAAATCTCTGAAGTCACAGTCTCTCGAAAGTCCAAATGCCAAGTTCGAAAGTCCAAATGAAAACCTCCAAAATTTCGAAATAAAAACATCCGAAAGAAAGTTTTTGAAGTGAGTTTCCACAAAAATTTTCTCGAAATGATTTTCCCCAAAAATTTCTCGAAATGATTTTCTCTAAAGTCCTACAGTGATTCCCAAAGTGATTTTCCCGATATTTCAAATTAATTTTCTCTAAAGTGAGTTTCCCAAAACGCTCTCTCCGAAAAAGACAAACTAGCAACTCTACAAAAACCTGAGATCTACCTCGAGATGATTTTGTGAATAACCTGAGAAACTGGAGATAACTCAAAAATGAAAACATGGTGAATGGGAAGTCCATTATTCAAAAAACACGAAGAAACAAAAGGAAAGAAAATGGGAAGACGAGAACAAAAAGAAAATCTAAAACCAAAAAGAAATAACAAAAATAACATACCTTGAAAAAGGATGTCGAAAGGGACAAGAAAAGGGAATGTCAGAGATATTTGTCAGGTGAAAATGACCATAGAAAATCAAGTTTAAATAGAAAACCCTGACATTTATGGCAAAAATCTGATCTGTATAGGGTTGGTGAAGAAATAAATGCTCAAAAAAACTCAAGCTCCAAAACCCGAAAAACCCAAAAGTTTGAAAATTTGGAAATTTGAGGTTTCAAAATTCGGGTTTTTTGAAACAAAATGTGAATTGGTGATGAAAATTTCTAAAACTCGAAAGTCCAAAAATTTGGAAATTCAGACTTCAGAAAAAATGAAACCAAAATACCAAATGTATGAAAGAAAATCCGAATCCCAAAACCTGAAAACCTAAAAATTCAGACTTTCAAACTTGAAAAAACTTCCAAAATGAAAACTCCAAAAATCCAAAATCTAACAATTAGACTCTAAGACTTAGAAATTCATTGTACAAGGGATCTCTTAAAAAAAAATTCTGACCTCATTTGACTTATCTTTCAGGGTAAGTTAAATTGCTAACAATGTGAACATAAAAGGTCAGCTTCTCTGAATCCTTTAATTGATTAATGGCACACTTCACATACCTAGTAGTGAATACAAATGGAATTTTGCACCACAGCCCCATTTCTCCATTAGCCATATTAAATTTTTCCAAGTTGAAGTGTTGCATAACTGAAAAATTCACTTGGTCCCCCATGACTACTAGCAACTCATGTGGGATATGCCACTTGTTATTGAATGCCTTGTGTAGTCTCTCGTACCATTTGTTCATCCGGGTCTTGTATGCATTCGTGATGGAGCCATCAAAAGTGAACTACAAGAATTATAACATAGGAGATGAGTGCGTAGGTGGGTAAACCCACATGCTCCCATCTAGTAAATCAAGGAAACCAATTTCCCAAAATATGATTAACAATAGGATGGACCCCCACGTGATATTTGCTCCAACTTCATTCTTGCACCCGCACTTCCTCAATGATACTCTTCGCAATGAATTTCATGAAGTTATAGTGCTCTCATTTTGATACTCTATACGCAATGTACATGAATATTTTTATATCCATATACCATTTTAATGCACCCAATTTGTAGCAAATACTTCATGTTGGGTAATCTAGATTTGAGATAATGTTGGATCATCTAGATCTATGATAACTTGAGCCCTTCCTCCCTTATTATAATTCAACTGATTTTCCAATTCTTCAATTTTCACGCTGACACATAGATCAAGTGCCATATCCTCTCCAATGTTCTATAGGCCTCTCACTCTCCTTATCAATTGGCATGTAATCATCATTCTTCTCCCGATAAAATAGAAAACATCCTCGTGCACTTGTGACATTAACCACTTGAAGAGAGGGGTGGATTTAGAGAAGAAGGACAACTCTCATAGCTGAAAAATTCAAGTTTTATGCAACTCTGTTGCACCGAGTCATCAACCTTAGGGTTTTTGAGCTTGTCTAACCCTAGAATGTCTTTGACTAGATCCACCTGCATCAAATTTTCATGTTATTATGTCTTGTTATTGAACTCTCTAATCTTGTACCTATATAAATTTGAACTCAAATTTTATACTTTGATTACACCCAGGGGGCTACATTTCGAGTATATCTCAACAGGTTCCTCCTTTTCCACCACCGGTCTCTTGGCTTGTGCCTTCCTTAGTGCCATTTTTAATTATTCACTACATGCCCTAGGTATTCAACTTCTCCTTGTCTACCCAATCTCTCTGACGTCGATAGCTTCACTCCTACACAACCCCTTCTACCTCACAGTTTACTCCAGTTTCAGTCTATAAGGTCTCATCACAATTTGCAAATCGCCACTACTTCACAAAGTAATTCACTTCTTTATCATACCCTCGTCATACTTCAATAGCTTAGGAGCACAAATTTTTTTCAAAGGAAAGGTAGTTAAAATGACTTTCGTCACCCCCTATTTATACTTTTTCCATTACCTCACCGTCCTTTCAACCCACACGTCTTAAAATTACTTTTTTTAAAATAAAAAAGTGTTTTTTCAACTTAGTAAACTTCCACGACCCGGTTCGTGCGTTTGATCATAACCTTATGGTGTGCCAACACTAATTCACTTCCTGCACCTCCTTTACAACATGTCACTATGCCAAAGTAGGTAACCTCTGTGCTATCCACTAAGTAGTTTCCTATGCCACCTACTTGATGTTACACCGAGTGATTTTTTTCCTCTCTTCGTGGTCTTCAATTATCTCAACCTTCCTTAGAACACCTTTCATACAACACAAACCATTTTTCTACCTGCATGCCAATGTCCCAGAAATAGTTTTCAACTAATTTAATATTCCTTAGAAATGCGCCAACCATTTCCCGTATTGTACTTCAATCCACCCCACACTAAATGTATGTGTGGTCCTCTGCGCATGGAATCACCTAAAATGTAATTAGCTACTGGCACGCCAATGCGTAACACAACACAAGACTAAAAAGACAAAGCATAACGATGATGAAAGGAAACACATATAAAGGAAAATGCATTAAAGGAAAACCTAAGCTAAATGGAAACATTGCCTTATTACAAACACCAAGAAGACTTATTTATAGTAGGGCTTCAACCTACTCCCGTTAAAGAAACTAGGAAACCGTGTGCCATCCAAAGCTTCTAACTGGAAAGTTCCTGATTCAAGTATGTAGGTCACAACATATAGTCCCAACCAATGCACTTGGAACTTTCCAGGGATGGCATAAAAATTGGATTCATATAGAAGAACCATCTGCCCAACTTCAAGCTTCTTGTTCTTAATGTGTTGATCATGTCAAGCCTTCTGTCATGATTTCTCTATCTTTTGGATCCATCGAGCTATAACACACCTCTCATCCAACTACATCAGTTTTTCTATGTGCTCTTCAAGTGCTTTCTCATCAGCCAATCCTCCCCGTGCACAATACATATGGATGGTAACATAAAATCAACCGGTAAAACAACCTCTGCGCCAAACACCAACTGAAATGGTGTTTCTTTGTTCAACCTCTTGTAGGTTTTTCTATATGACCAAAGTATAACAAAAACCTTATCATCCCAATCTTTCCTTCCAACATAACAGATCTTTGTCAATGTGTGGCTCAAAATCTTGTTGAAAGCTTTGAAGTTCCATTAGCTTATGGGTGATAGGGTGTAGTCTTATGATGGGCTACCATAAATTCCACCAATAATATTCTAACAATATCATTCAAGAAACGAGTACCCATATCACTTGTTAAACTTAATGGACATCCATACCTGCTTATGATATTCTCCTAAAGGAACCTTGTTCTAGTAGCTACAGTGCAATCATTCGTAGGTGCTACTTCCACCCATCTTGTAAGATAATCTGTACAAGTAATGATTTAGCGTGAGCTGATCCTATGTTCTGGTGGGGATATAGGGCCCATGAAGTCAATTTTCCATTTTTCAAAAAGTTCTACACTTTTTATAGGCCTCAACAGAATTTAATCTCTATGCCTAGGATTTCCATTGCATTGGCAATGATCACAACCCTTGACATATTCTTGGCAATCCTTGTACAATGTTTCCCACCACAAGCCATCCATCAAAATATTACATGTAGTGGCTTAACCTGCAAGTGTCCACTAGAAATCCCTCTATGATATTCCTCCATAATACCCACATGCTCATGTTCGAGTACACACCGGTGGAAAATATCATCTTGAACAATATTGTATAGATATCCACCAATCAACATATAAGGTGTAACATGAATGGCAAGTTGTTTTGTTTCTATACTCTTCATTCCATCAAGTGCCACACCTATTCGTAAAAAGAAAACAATACCCTCCAAATCGAGGGTGCACATTATAATTTGAAAATCTATGAATCTAGAATTGTGTCTTCAATGCTCGCACGTCCTCACCGAGATAATCCTAGAAAGATGGCCAGGTCTTGAATTGCTCTTCCCCGGGTTTAGTATTACGAGATAAGTCAAACTCCTAAAATAACAAGATCCAACGACATATGTGCCCCTGAAAAATAGGATTTTTACCAAATACTTAAGTTCCATGTGATTTGTGTAAAATATAAAGGAAGTAGCCAATAAGTACTACCTAAAATTCTGCAAAGTGCATTAATCATAGACAACACTTTGCACTCCATTTTTGTGTGTAATTCTCGCTCCTAGAGTTAACTTTCTACTTGCAAAACACAAAGGGTGATCAACAATCCCTTCTCTAGGCTATGCTAGAACTGCTCCAATTTCCATACCTAATGCATCCACATGCACATGAAATGGCTTGTCCTAAGAGGGAAAGCATAAAATGGGCGTAGTAGTAAACCTCTCCTTTAACGTATAAAAATCCACTTGCTGCACCTCACCCCAGTGAAATATTCCTTTATGCCTCAACAATTATTCCAAAGGCACGACAATCCTAGCATATCCTTTGATAAATTTTCTATAGTAACTCGTATGCCCCAAAATCCACACACTATGCTTTGATTGGTAGGCTCCTCCAAACCCAAAATAATAACTTTGGTAGGGTCCACCAATAAACCTTCCTTACAAATAATATGACCTAGCAATGTGCCAAAAGGAGTAGTAAAGACACATTTATTAATTTTTAGAGAGATACTTAACTATCTGCACCTCTCAAACATCAATCTCAAGTTGTTGCAATGATCCTTCACTAATCCATACACTGTCTAATCATCCAGATAGACTTGTAGAAATTTATGAATGAAGTCTTGAAATGCTTGCACCACAATGCATGAAAATACAACAGTGCATTCTTAAGTCCAAATGGCATAACCATGTAAGAAAAAATTCCCCATTTAGTGGTGAAAGTAGTCTTCTCTTGGTCCTCCTTTGCAATCCTTACCTAGTGATACCCTGAAAATCCATCTGTAAAAGAGTAGATCTCGCTCCCTGCTACAACCTCTAAGATTTCCTCAGTAAAAGGTGTTAGAAAAGGATCTATCATGCATGCAAAATTCAAATCTCTATATTCCACAAAGATCCTTATCCTCCCATCCTTCTTGATACTAATAACCATTAGGTGTACCCATTCGACTTTCAATGATAAGAAAATGGTACTTAAATTTTTCAAAAGTACTTAGAAAATTTTTAGATTTAAAACTTGACAACTGATTAAGAGTATTAAACCAAATTTGGGGGCTCTTGTATCTCGAATCCTTTAACTCTTCCAACTAAACCAATTATCCTTTATTTTCAACTTAAGTGAATTAACTGAATCTAGTACAAATCCATTTTAAAATTCACAAGTTGAATTCAAATCATACACTCAAATTGAATTCTTGAAACCAAATTTGATAAGTGTATTCAAATTCTGATGTGGGTTATGGATATTGAAATGTTCACTAAATAAAATTACCAGTTAAGTGTTTGCTTCACCAAATTAATTAGTTACTATTTTTTTATCCGATCAAAATCTTCACAAACTAAAATAAAATTCACACAACAAAATTGTTAACGGAGTTCACCCGAACGCTACGTCTCGGATTCTCGAAAAGAGAATCAATCTATTAAACAACCAATGAAGTAAAATAACCCTTCAATAATGTCTAAACATATCAAAACCTACAAATGAGCTGATCAAAGATATTGGAAACTCTGTAATTTACCAGAAACTGTTCCCAAAATGATCCATGGCTCCTAAAATGCTTCCACAGTGTGATCCCCTTATAAATGTGACTGAAAATTCCTACAATTGGATATTTATAACCACTACATGAAAACAAATTATAGATCAGGAAAGCTTATAAAAATTTGAACAACTTCACTTTTTACTCCATGGCCTAGTTTAGAATAGAAGTACTTTTAAAAATGAGATATTTGTCTACTCCTCATGCCCGTTTCGTGAAACCGTGATGGAAAATCACCTACATAGTAAAATCTACAAGTTGCCTCATGTAAAAAAGTTACATTGATATAATTCTCTTAGAATTATTAATAACTTTCATATATAACTCGAGATCTGGTTTTGAGTGGAAGTGCCTCAAAATCGGGTTTTTGCAAGTAGGTCTATTCGGCTTCTCACGAGTTGTCACATGTCGTATACAAAACCTTGTGAAATCCTTTTATATTACTTCTCCAAAGGTGGCCGGTTGGTAAGTATTCCTATTCTTTTAGCACATGTCAAGGGTTTGAATCTCTTTGATTGCATTATCCACTATAAATAGCAAATGGAAATCTTTTATCCTTATATGGGAATCAATCTCATAGTCCACAGGAGATAATTTTAACCAAACCTTTTAATAATGCTAAACCATCCTATTTTCTTGTGGAATAGCTACACATAGTATTTTTCTACCAAAATTAGAGGTCCATGTGCTCAATTGGAGTGGTGCCATGTGTCAACATGTGATTGGTTCACCTTTTGCCACGTCACGCTTTTTCCGCAAGTTTGACCTAAACTATGATCGACCATATCTTTCACATACGGACACATTTTTGGTTGTTTAAAAACGTATCGAAAGATCATGATAAGATCTATGTAATAGAAGTGATTTTGTGAGAATCCAAGACAATTAATTTTCTTGTTTGACCAAATTTGACCGGACATATCTAGAGCTTAGAGTGTTTGGTTTTCATGTTCTTATAGTTGTTGGAAAGATATATGAAGGATCTACTACATTTTAATGGTTTAGGGAAGTTTAGGGAACATTTAACACTGAAATTTATCCCCTAATCACTCCTCCCTAATGAGAAGGCTTTTGTCCACAAAAAGTTGTGTATCAACCCACAAAACATGCTATCTCTTCTTGCATTGCAAAAACACATACAAGAACTTGAAATAGAATTATAGGTTAATGAAATGCAAATAGTTGATTAGCTAATTACATAACCAATCAGATAATAACACCTAATTAATCTAGTGTTCAACAAAAATGTTGCAACCCTATCAACTCTATACACAACTGTGAACTTTCATACCCAACTGTAATGCCATAAAAAATAAGTGCCTAGATAATAACAACCATTCTAATACGGAAAGATAGTGTTAAAATGTCACTTTGTGATATGGCCGATTACAAAAAAATACAATTCCATAACACAGATTAGTATACTAGACATCTAAACTACCCACAATTAGGCTAGTGCCCACTATCCATCTGAAACTATAACAACATACAAATATTCACTATCCAGAATAAATTAGACTATCAATGCCCAAGAATAACTATAGTCAAAAACGTGAATCTACCAATTATATCCATACACTAAACTATAAAAGGATAGATAACAAACTGTATGCTTACCCAAATTGGTGAACTACCATAATCTTCAAAATGATCACCTGGTGTAACTTTGCAAACCAGTTTTTTAGTGTAATAAATTTACACCCTAATTATAACCACATCTGATAGTTACAAAAATTAAATTTTCCCAAAATGAGGGTCTTAAAAATTAGTGCAAATAACACATGTGGATACAACAAGTTTGTCTATTTATTATAATATCAAATAGGTGCTGAATGGGTCTTATAAGCATCCATAAATTTGCACAAATGATAACATTATAAAACTGCATGTTTCAAAATTAGACATTTTGATGATGCCCATATCCCTACATACTATTGCTATCAGAAATGGAATTTGTCTACCTTGACCGTGAGAAAATAACTTGAGTATTTTAAACCTGTCACTCAATTCTCTATAGCTGAATATATACATAGGAAAAAATCCTTTCAACAAACATCAGGAATCCCTATAGCTCTAAAAAAGCTTGCATGCTATCAACAATCAATGTTATGTAAACATAAAACTTAGGAACATTTTACCAACCCTTTTAACAACATTTTCCTATTCAAGTGGTTTTACTTAGTACAAATTTGGGCTGCATGAATTGAATTTAATTTTGTTGGTTTCTAAACAAATTTCCATTTGTTGACTGGATGCATTTTCAAACATTGTACAATATCATGTCCTTTCTTATTACAATGGGTACAAAATTGTATGTCCTTATTTTAGGAAACTTACGAAATTTTTCCTCTGTTTAGGAGAGGTAACCTATTTGAATTTGTCACCTCATCGGGTGAGATTGGTCTTTAACACCTACCTCACTATTCATAAAAGGCATTAAATTATTTAACATAGTTTTCCTCTTCCAAAAATATAATGCAAAATGATTAGTACCTTCACAAAACATGCAAGGAAAAGCATATTTATGTCTACTAAAGCTATATTGTTCAAACTGAAAGAGTGTTCTAGAAGTTTTAGGATTCAATTTCCCCTTAGTGTTATTTTTAGTGTAAGTGGGAGGAGATGGATTTTTATTACCTTGTTTACCTATTTTATTACACCTTTCATTGTTCCTCTTGATGGCGGAATCCTGCAATTCTAGAGGCGTACATCCTTGGCTATTGGAAGCTTGTCTTCCTTAAGATGCTTTGGAACTTTCTCCAATTTCCAGTTTCCCACTAGAATAACCCAAACCTGTAAATCGAGGCTGATCCTCTACCTATATGGGGTTAGCATCACCTTGTCCATTTTTACCAAGGCGTCTTTCGTTAAATCTCATCTTAACCATTAGCTTAGACCCAATTCCCTTAGTGTGTTTTTCAAATTCACCCAAAGAAGTTTTTGAAATGAAATTAGAGGAAAATTTAATATGTGAACAACTTACAATCCATGTTTCTATTATAGTACCTGCATCTTCTTTGGAAGACATTTCCTTCTATTGTTCACCTTGTTGCAGCTTTTCCAAGAGGGCATCCTTGGTCTGTATATCTTCCTGCAACTCTTTAACAAAAACCATCAACTTCTTGGTTTGTGCAAGCATCTTGTTGACATACTCCTCTTTCTTGGTTATAGAGGATTGTGGCTCAGATTTTAACCGTACTATTTCCTCTTCTAAGGAATAGAAATTAACTCTCAAGAAAGAATTTTCTTCCTATAGTTGATGGTTTATGGCTTCAATCTCATCTAGTTGTTCTTGTTTGGAAGACTTGCCCATGATTCCTTATTTCTGCAAAACAACCACAGTAACTCCAAAATCGTATAATCGCAAAAGAAGATTAATAAGACAAAAATGTTTACACAATTGAAAATTGAAACCAATCTTTCAAATCGAATCCAAATTTTCAAACACAATTAGAAGCTAATCTGGAAATCTAACTGCTCTAATACCAAACTTGATTCGAAAAAGGTACTTGAATTTTTCAAAATTACTTAAAAAAATTTCAGATTTAAAACTTGACAACTAATTAAGAGTATTAAGACAATTTTGGGAGCTCTTGTATCCCGAATCCTTAAACTCTTCCAAATAAACCAATTATCCTTTATTTTCAACTTAAGTGAATAAACTGAATCTTAGTACAAATCCATTTTAAAATTCACAAGTTGAATTCAAATCATACACTCAAACTGAATTCTTGAAACCAAATTTGATAAGTGTATTTAGATTCTATTGTGGGTTATGGATACTGAAATGTTTCTAAAATCGAATCACCACTTAAGTGTTTGCTTCACCAAATCAATTAGTTAATCCAATTAACCATTTTTTTATCTAATCAAAAGCTTCACAAACTGAAATAAAATCCACACAACAAGATTGTTAATGGATTTCACCCAAAGGATACGTCTCCGGATTCTTGAAAAGAGAATCGATCTATTAAACAACCAATGAAGTACAATAACCCTTAAATAATATATAAACATATAAAATCCTACAAATGAGCTGATCAGAGATATTAGAAACTCTGTAATTTACCAGAAACTGTTCCCAAAATGATCCATGGCTCCTACAGTGCTTCCACAGTGTGATCCCCTTGCAAATGTGACTGAAAAATACCTACAACTGGAGATTTATAAATAATACATGAAAAAAATTATAGATCTGTAAATATTATAAAAATCTAAACAACTTCCTTTTTACTCCATGGCTTGGTTCAGACTAGAAGTACTTGGAAAAATCATATCTCTGTCTGCTCCTCGTGCTTGTTTTGTGAAACTGTGATGGAAAATCACCTACACAGGAAAATATACAGCACTTCATGTAACAAAATTTACATTTCTGGAAATCTCTCAGAATTTTGAATAAACTTTATATATAACTCGAGATCTGGTTTTGAGTGGAAGTGCCTCAAAAATTAGGTTTTCTGCAAGTAGGTCTATTCTGTCCTCTCACATACCATCACGTGTCTTCTAAAACCCCCAAGCTCCTTTTATATTACTTCTCCAAAGGTGGCAGGTTGGTAAGTATGCCTATTCTTTTGGTGCAGGTCAAGGGTTTGAATCCCTTTGATTGCATTATCCACTATAAATAGCAAATGGAAATCTTTTATCCTTATTTGGGAATCAATCCCATAGTCCACGAGAGATAATTTTATCCAAACCTTTTAATAAGGATAAACCATCCTATTTTCATGTGGAATAGCTACACATAGTATTTTTTTACCAAAATTGGAGGTGCACATGTTAGTATGTGATTGGTTCACCTTTTTCCACGTCACTTTTTCCCGCAAGTTTGACCCGAACTTTGACTGACCATATCTTTTGCATACGGACTCAGATTTGGTCCATTCAAAATGAATTAGAAATATCATGAGAATCTCTATGAAATAGAAGTGATTTTATGAGATTCCAAGACAATCAATTTTCCAGCTTTACCAACTTTTACCAGACGTATTTGGAGCTCGCTGAGTGACTGGTTTTCACGTTCTTATATTCGTTAGAAAGATCTCTCAAGGATATAATGCATTTTAATGTTTTAGGGAACTTTAGGGAGCATTTGATACTGAAATTAATACCTTGATTATTTTATGGCCTCAATGATCCCAGCATTCAAACATTTTATCAATCTCTTCTTTCACCTTCACTTACAGATTAGGATTCATCTTATAAGGTCTCTTCCTAATTAGGCACACACCTTTCAAATTAATCCACATCTCTCCAAATGAGTGATGAAATCCTTTCAATTCATGGTATATGCACGGGAATAAATCCGGAAGTCATGGAGTAAATTGATTATCTTTGCTCTCGGTATTTCCAATAATCACCAATGATTACTTCTTTCGGTTCTGCTTCTGTGCCAATGTTGACCTTCTTTGTTTTTAAAGGTTTATGGTAAGCATGCATCTTCTCATATTCACTATCCAAGACTTCACACATACCTTATATATGATCAACATCTAGGTTCTCTACTTCCTCATCATCTATCAGGTACACCATTTTCCCTTCTATTTTTCTAGGTACACACGCTCAAACTATACTTCATCCATTTCTTCTTCATCTTTTGTGAAGTGTGCCTCCAAATCAAGTTCCCTAGAAAATATAGGATGAGGTCCTCATCTTTGGAACTATCTCCCAAAGTAAGGTGCTTGACTACCTACAAGGCTTCATTCACTAATGGTTTAGAAGATAGATACTTAAAATTTTGAATAATACTTGTCGTCAAATCCTGCCAATTTCCTATTTTTCAATGTAACTCTGAATAGACATACCATATGTCCACACAACCTTGAAACATGGAATAGAACTTATGCACCTAGAGTGAGGGGGTAAATCTTTCAGGCCTTCCGTATAGGATTTCTCACATTCCTGAATAAGGTACAAGACATATTCCTTCCCATGATAGTCACATATCTTTGAAGGTGCATTGTTCTAGAGAAATATAACAGAGAACACGATTCTTACCTCATGCCACTCTATAATATTATCCCAATGAGTTGCCCACCAATGTGTGGGTGTCCCACGTAAGGTATAAACAAACATATTCCTCCATTCTACTTCACAAGTCCATTGGACTTCCATAGTGTGCAAAAATACATCAGGTTTACCTTCTCCAGTGTAACTTGTAAGCTGTCTTCCCCTCGATGTCTAACCAAATGCATCTTGATAATTAAAGTCACAATGCCCTTCGATTCTCTCCTAATCAACTCATAAATTCCATGTTCCTAATTATCACATGTAATTCTAGTAGTATCATCCCGATGAATGCTTCCTTCTCTCAATGGTCCAATAACCTCTGGGTCTCTAATTGTGCACACATAAATTTTATCCATGTCTTCTTTACCCAAAGGCTCTACATAAGGTGAAAACCTCTCATCTGTTAGTGGAATAATTACGTGCTCCTTCTTGTTTTCAAAATTTATGTATCCATTGTTGAATCAAAAATCAACATTATTCGCATAACACCAAGGGCGTTTAAGTAATGCTGGGAAAATATTTTCTCTTGAAAACACCAAGAATTCAAAGTCCCCAGTGAAATTGGCCCCTTGAATGGTTATGGAAGCATTCTTCAAAACTCTGATGGGTGTAGCTTTAGTTCTATTTGACATGTACAACACATTTGAGGATGGTTGTAATGGTGGTCTCCCCATATGATTCCACACATCCAGAGTGAGAACATTAACCTACATACCTATGTCAATTAGTATATTACTCAAGAGACATCCATCAATTCATGCATTCAACGTGATTTCCTTTTCATGAACAAGACTATGAGGGGACAAATTAGTATGTAATATCTACCTATTGCACTCACTTCCTACGCATGGTATCTTTCCTCTCAACCATCCTCCTAATAGGGGAATGATATTTTCCTGGCACAACATCTTACATAACTCTTTGACACCATCTATGTCCTTCTGATGGATCTCAACATTCTTTTCTTGTTCTAACTTCTGTGATTGTTCTTTCAAACATTGAATCTCTCCTTGAAAAATCCTAATAACATCCATAGTCTCCTGTTAAGCCTTCTTTTGATAGGTTGGATCAAAGCTAATTTCCATGAAATACTTCTTCCCTTGTAATAAGAGGCCTTTTCTATGGTACTTCTCACGTTCACAACTTCAATGCGTGTAGTTAATAATACAGGTCCAAATCAGAATTGGCACCACCTTAGGCACAAACATAGTTTCAAAGGTGCCCTTAACACTAACCATTCCTGCGCCCTTTTCCTTCTTCTGATTTTGTCTCATATGATCATAGAAATCAGGTCAATCCTCATACTTATGTTTCTTTCCATACCATGAGCATTACAACAAATTTGGGCACTCGTACTTTATAGTGATCCGTAGATCCATAATTGAAATAAATCCCACAAGGGGAGTCACTTATTCCTCCACCATGACCACTATAGCCTCTCGAATCCTCCATGAAAACTTCTTCCCCTTCCTCTACCATCTTTAAGACCTTCATGCTTTGACACCCTCATTTTTAGAACTATTCGCAACACTAGTCTGGTACACACCAATATCAATTACATCATGAATCTGGTCTATCAACCAACAATATTTATTATCATGAGTAGTAGATTTATAAATCTTACAATTTCAAGACACATTCTTATGGAGAATAGGTTACAACAACATGCATCTACATGGATCATGATTCCTGTGATAAATTTCATAGTCTACCAACATGGCGCACACCAAATTTCGAGGGAAACTATCCTTGGTGTGTCATTCTACTTCACAATCTGTACACCAAAGTCCGTTCATGAGTCTCATGTGTTGAATTCACATACAATTTTTGAAGTTGCTTTTCCATGGAAGAAATTTGTGTCTCCAAAAGGGACTTACCCCAAGATTTGTGCTTTTGATCGCCTCAGTGTGCAGAGAAGCCTCTAAGGCCTCGTGTGGATCCATGAAAGTCTTATGTGAAAGTGCTCATCTGAAAGGTGTTATCAAGCCTCCAATAAACCACTAAGCATGTTGAGATGGATGGATATCATAAGATAACTTTGACAAGAGAGTCTTAAAGTGTGCATCATACTCCCGCACACTCTTTTCCATACCTTGTTGAATCTCCTTGAGCATGCTGATGCTCTTTTGCTAAAATTTAGGAATATGAAATTCCACCAATAAGGCATCACACAACACAATATAATCCACCACCACCTGATGCGGATCAAACTTTTGGT
This sequence comes from Taxus wallichiana var. yunnanensis, assembly GCA_018340775.1. Classification (NCBI taxonomy): domain Eukaryota; kingdom Viridiplantae; phylum Streptophyta; class Pinopsida; order Cupressales; family Taxaceae; genus Taxus; species Taxus wallichiana. The sequence continues at coordinate 40,223,266 of CM031244.1, forward strand.
ACCAGTTATGCATGGACCCTTACAACGTAGTTACAAACTAACTTTCCTTCCTCTCGGTGTAGTGATCCCCTTAGTGCGCCATAGTAATTCACACTTATGTACATAATCTGCAACATCCTCAACACCTTTATAATTAGGAAAATGAAGATACATCTCATAAAATACCTATTGATGGGGTTGTGGTCCTTTCCCACTAGATCCAAAACCCCGATTAACACTAGATCCACTAGTTCCACTAAATCCTAATCATCTAGATCCACCAAATCCTCCAGATCATCCTCATGTAGAAGATACATGACCTGAAGTAGTGCTACTCTGCGTTCTCACCATTGTGCTAAACTAATCTCCAATAGTCTGCGAATTTGAACTAATTCTAGATGTGATAATTGTGTTCTATGTGCCCACACTTTTCTAAATGATGTTCCTAAAACAATACCACCAAACACATGAAATTTATATGCAGACATGGATGAATTTAATGAAAAATGACATCTACCTGATGCTTCTTGTTTACCAACACCAACACCAACTGAACTAACAATACTTGTCTCAGATTTTTGAAAACGTGTAAGGGTTAGGTCATCAGGTGGGTTCAAATGTGCTCTTATGATCCATCTCCTTTATTCATACAAATATATATGATTAGAATTTGAGGGGCTCTCCTCCACACTTGCCAAGATGGGGTAGCATAGAATGCTCAGGTTTCATGTCCTCTACGTGAACCTCAAATCCTTCTTGCAACATCTTCCTCCATACATCCATTGTTCCTATAATCTTGTGTTGTTTCACCAATTCCCTCTCTCGAGCTTCATTATAATTGAGCCTCCTTTCCTCTCTCTTCAATTCTAATGTAGGGCCTGCCATTTCTTGCAACACCTTCTTCCACACCCCACACCTAGTGGAAGTTTAGCTAGCCATAGGAAACGCTTCTAAACTTAGAGTGATGATCAAGATCTTAATGGCTAATGGTAAAGCACATAAGAAAGATCCTCTCGGTTCTCACAAGAACTTGAACTCAAAACCTCTAGGAAAGAATAAGTAGAAACCACATACTCCAATGTGTAGCTAGTCAACACACCACTCCACCAACGATCAAAAACATGAGTCCATATCAGATCAGCATCATGAAGTCATTGATAATATTCTTGGGTCTAAACACGAGGTCAATAATACCAACTCTTCCTTGATGCATATGCTAACAACCATTCATATAGTTATACTAGAAATAAGTAAAAGAACATATTATAGAGCTCATGATATAGATGCTCCTCTACCCATGTACATGCATTAAACTCAGGTCTAGTGTTGAATCTCTATGCAAACTCATCCTCCGTGTTCTTAAGATAACTTTCCACACTGGCTCAGTTCAAGTGTTCTACCATCACACACCATTCTTGCAACAACTTCAAAAGAGGTCCCAGAAATGGAACCAAGATGTAGTCACTTTTCCTAACCCTTTAATTCCCATGTGTGCCAACATATCACACAACCTAAACTGGGAGCTCACCCAAGGCACATGAAGGTGCTAGGACCCTCTTTTATGTGAGATTTGTCAAGAATATTACCATGAATGACAGAGTAATGTATGATAGTAAATACATATGTCTTATAACAAGAATAAAGAACTAAACCCATGCACAGATGAATAATATTATGACTATGAACATCAAGAACAACATGTAGGAATAAGATCTAGACCATAAACATAATAAAGAACACATATATTTAGATCCATTGGGCACTAATATTTAGAACAAACACCATTATATTAATCCACCATTGTTAAAGTAGCCAAAATACATCACAAGATCCATAAACAGGAAAATACATCAACAAAATAACATTCTAACCCTACAAAGTAATTCTACTCAGAAGCATTCTCATGTATCTCATGTTGAGCTCTCTCTCTCTCATCCTTTATATTTCCTCCCATCATGCAAATCAATACATAATAGAAGAGATAGGGGGAATCTTCCTCCACCGCCTATTCATCACTTAGAGAAAATGACATGCCAAATGTCATCATTCCCTGCCACACTCAAGTTCCCTCAACAAGAAAATGCCAACTAAATTATAACCAACTCCACTTTACATCTCTTAATCTTATCATGATAATCATATTGTAGACACCAAATTTAGGTCACACTCCCCCTTTACCTCACATGTATATTAATTTAATTACCCACAATTAAATTAATGCCCATGCTCACAATAGTCATTATTTAAATACCTTAATTAAACTAATTTCCACCTCACCTAGACACCTCATCATAAACCTATTCTTAACATGTTTCCCTTTTACTAGGACTCAATATCCACTCACCATAACTAACTAAGACTTAGTCCTACCTACCTTAATTAACTAAGAATTAGTTCAAACCTAAAATCACATGCCTATTCTTCCTCTAACCATATTCCCACTTATCTAAGTGCAACATTCCATTTTGATCTGCGAGAATGGACAGAGCTGGCCAAAAAGATTGCCAAGATCTGTCATTTTTAGTAAACCTAGGATTTCCCACCTTAATCGACGTCGATCAACCCTAAACCATCATTAGTCACCCTAAACCATCATCGGTTACCATATATTCATTTTGGTAACCTTGTTTGAGAGGTTGGAAGAATTATTCAAGTTTTGGAGAAGATAGATCTACATGCAAGCACACACGTGAGCACTCCTACACATCTAGACACTATGAACCAACATAAAGCACTAATTTGAAAGGAAAGCATTCATGGTAATGTTCCAAGAAGTACAAACACAACACTAACCACCGGTTCCATGGATCAATCATCACCTCCATCTAACCACCAACTCTACACACACCAATAAGTACCTTTAGATCTGCACCTTACCATATTTATTTAGAATAGTTTATTCATCTCTATTTGGGAGTTCTAGTCTCCCTCGCATCCCATCATCTCTCACCCTTCTTCCATCTCTCTACCTAATCACCTACAACCTTTTAGTCTCCCATACCGACTCCAAACATCTTTGAATACTCCCAAAGACTGTAATCTACCTCACCATTATCTGCCTATTCTCTCGTGTATTCACAGAGAACCACCCAAAGCAAATATTCACTAAGTTTCTATCAACATGACCCTACCGATGCCGGTTAACCTAAACTGTCATCGGTCTATCCTCAACCAACATCGGTCATACGGATCAACATCGGGCCTCTGTGTTTGATAAAGCCGCCTATAACAGAAACCTCATACCTTTCACTCAAATAACCCAAATCACCTAAAGCTTGACCTTGACCTGTCCTAACCACCTTATTTACCTGTCTAACTTCTAGATCTGATCATAACCTAGCCTGTTAGATTAGATTTGTTTATTGTACTTGAATGAGACACCTAAATCATATCAACTATAGTAGGACATTATTGGTTTACATCATTTCTTGCATTAAGTTATTTTAAATAGTGGATTGACAACCATCTAGGAAGTATCACACTTCTCGGATCTAGCATACGCTAGGCAGTCCACTAACATATATTGTTTAATATTCCTTTTGTGGTCTTGTTTGTATTCATAGGTAGTTCCTCCTAGAAAAGGAAGTTCTCACAATCAACATTAGATCGGAAATTAGAACATGCGTACTCTACCTTCCACCTTCACTCACATGTATTCCTCCTTACCCTTACCTTATCTATTTTTCTCTTACGTACACACACTATTCGGTGAAACATTTTGGCACACCTAGTGGGACCCATTTGGGTTCTTTGCATTGTTCATTCTTAGGGAATCATTTTGTGTTTATTTATTTTTGAAATATATTTCACATTAAATCTTCTCCCTTGGAAACATTCTTCTTCTCCTACTTGTCTTAGTGACACTCGTAGTTTGGATTAAAAAGAACACTTCTTTTTGTTTTGTATTGCATTAGTGAAAGACATACTCTTGCCTATTCATTATTTCTCTCATTGAATATAATTTTTGGATTTGGGTTTAAAATATTGTTGCATTTCATCCTTGTATGCTACATTATTAACTCACATTTAAAAATGAGGGAAACCTATATGCTTGAAGTCATGCCCAACTGATGGTTGACACAATTGAACCGTAGAAATCATATTTATCTCTTCTCTCTCTCTTTTCTAAACCACACAAATCTAAATTTACACATCTTCTTAAACAAAATCCCACCCAAAAAAGAAGTCACAAAGATCACACGATCAAAGGATTGAAAGTGGGTGCTAGCTAGTTATCTCTGTCTAGTCATCACCTCAGAGAAAGGACTGCCCCTACCATAACATAACCTGAAACCTCACCTTTAGATTTCCTTCTTCATATGACACCTTCCCAACCAAAAAATATGTTCTAAATTCATAAGTCAGTCTTAAAATCATAAGATAAAACAAACATAAATTCACTTCTAGGATTATGTGTTCTCTTAGCTTTGTTCTTGACTTGCGTTTTGAGGTGTGAGTTACGATTCTCCATTTTTCTTCTTCCTTTCACACTCCCCATCATAGATGGAGTATTCTAGTTATTTCTAAGTGTGTCAAGACCTTATCTAGTCATTCTCATATTTCTGGGTTGATCCTTTATCTAGTTTTAATTCACAAACATCCATTTTTCTTCATTTCTTCTCATTTCATAATAATCGGCGTTAGTCCACCAACCGTCATCGGTTTTCATCTAACCTTCATTGGTTTACCTAACTGGTGTCGGCTTTTATTACTTTTGGTTATTTTACCTGAAATAGTATTCATCACTTATTCTTTTCTATTTTTAGTCCTCAGGACACCATCATATCCCCAAACTTTCGATATCTTTGTCACCTATAGTTTCCCGGCTCATACTCATCAATTTTATTTCATTCTCTGAAAATGATACTTTCCACAATGACCAGTATCAGTTATCATAACCATTTTCAGTTCCCCTCAGAATCGCATCGGTCATACTAACCATTGTCGATTTCTGTGTTTGATTCTTAATCAAAACACTCGACAAGATTTACCCACAAAACTTTGTCCTTCTCTTCTGCTATTTTCTGTGTCATTTATAGAATACAGTCTTACTATGTCAACACTAATTCACATGGTGTTGACTCACATACAAACTAACGCCCTTGTATTTCATGTCATCTTTCAGCTACTCCAACCTAGTCCATCACCACCAACCATCCTGTCACCTATGGATCTAACTCAACTTATCCCCATTACTACTGGTGATGAGGAGTTCACAAGACTCCTTGATCATAATCCTGCGGCCTTACAATAATATCTTTCCCACTCATCTACCCAGGACTCCTTAGACGGCTTAATATATGGCATACCCATATCTATCCCTCTTGCCATTGTACCCACTTCCACATCAGCTACCACTAGTTTGGCACTACCCTCATCTACATTACCCCTATGGTCTCTCAGTTAGGTTCCACCTCTACCATAACTACCACCCCAATGACATCTATTGCACCCGTGGTGTCAACTGTTCCTTCACCGACTTCCTTGAGCATAGCCCCATCTGCCCCCTTTTCCTCATATGTACTAGTTGCATCACAACCACCTCCAGTGTCAGCAACCCACACCCCTTTCCAAAATATGGTTCTTTCTATCCCTTAGTCTCTACCACCCATTACCATGAGAGTCGTTGCAACCACCCCACCTATTTACACGCATCATCTCGTAGCCCCCAATTTTTTCTATCACCTATTTAGGGTACATTCCACCTGTATATATACCCCCTTCATAGTTTTCATATTCTCGCACCCTCATGTATTGGGATGTCATCTACATCATACACCCATCATCAACCTCCCTTTATTTCAGGTGGAACCCATTCCTCACAACCCACCAATGACCTTATTAGGATGATGATGGAAATGATGTAGACATTAGAAGAATTGGTTTACGAATCCCATAACTCTCTGACCTATGACGAAATTTGTAATGAGCCTATTCACCCAACCATTCCTATTTTCCCATACCATGTACATTGGGAAATGCCTAAATTCAACAATTTTAATAGTAAAGAGGACCCTGCAACAACACTTGTGGTTATTCGGGCATGGGTGCTACTTAATTGCCCATGATGATTCTTTTCTCTTATGAACATTTCCCATGTCCCTAACAGGACCCGCCTTAGATTGGTACAATAGTTTACCTAGAAATTCCATCTACTCCTTTAACCAAGTGGCTCAAGCATTCCTAGACCACTTTTACATAAATTTAGTCAAGGAGGTCACCGTGGATCGAAATGTATTCGACATAGAATTATGAAGATGAAACTATTGCATATTTCGTTGTTCGCTAACAAAGTCTTATCGACTAATTATCGTTCTAACTACCTCATACTGAAATTATTGAGTTATTCACTAGATCTTATGTCAAACACATCTCACCAACTCTACAGGTGCACAAACCTTCCAAACATTCAATGAAGCATTCACCATGGCACGAAAGATAGAAATTCACGTTGTTGAAGAAAAGAAAATCCACTTACGAAACAAAAACCCCATTCAAATCAAATGATTCTCCTTCATCTTCAAAACCTCAAAATAAATATTCAAAGGCTAAAGGATCTGCCAATATGGTAGTCCTCAAGGAGGTTCCATCTCATCCTTTTAATCAAGCCCAACCTTCTTTTAATTTTTCCTCTATCTAGGAATTTTAGCTATGGCGGGAGTAGTGAAAGTACACTTCAATTGGAGAGCCCTATTCTTCGGATCTTGGAAAATATTCTTAAAGTTGGAGTCATTACAATTCCTCCCATAAAATCTCATGCAGTTTTGATCATGCCCTCCTATGCATGCATGGTATAAAGAACATGACTACTGTAATTACCATCATGTTAAAGACCATAGTAATGGTAACTACATAACTTTTAAGAACATCGTCAAGAGATGAAAGATAATGGAGATCTCGTAATGGAAAACCCAAATGCACCGAAAAATCAAAATTTGCACATCTTTAAAAATTCATTCCCTAACCATAAACTATCATTTAATCAAAATAGTGAACCTTTATCCAATGACAACCATGTTCGTGAATTCCACACAATTTTTAATATCATACCACTGCTCATCAAATCCCACCCATTTCATCTATTGAGGAAATTATGGAACGAGCTCCTCTACCCAAAAAGAGCATACCTCTTCTACTCCTTTACCTATAGAGGATTCCCCTTCATCTCCCCTTGCTCTCATGGAGGAACCCATTCTTTCTACCAATGTCATTTCACCATCTACCTCACAACCTACTGAACAATCAACACTTTTAATTCTCCCATCCATAGGAGAATCATCATTGCCTTCTCCTCCACCAAGGGAGAAGTCTACCTCACCCCACCTATCATCTCTCCTACCCATGGGAGATTCTTCAGACATGCCACTACCTGTTGGGGAAAATTCTCCCTCAACATCCCAGGACCCCATTGATATGATCTCAGCTCTTTTACCCACAGAGTCCAAGGCTAGCCAATTCCCTATCTCACAGACATATTTTATAGGGATTGCCACCAAACCAACCCCATCTCTTCCTACAGCAGTCTCGTTTTCACAAATAGCTGATCATTTGGATTACGTTAATAATTCCATGCTCTAGGGATGTCTTCGGCTCCTCTTTTTGACCAAAATGCAAATGATTCTCGTAAGATACTTCCATGATCTACCCAAAGGTATTTTCGAAACCAGAGGGACATTGACCATGCCTATTGAAACAACTTATTCTTCATCATCCCTACCTACATCCAAACCTCTACCCACAACTAAAACCATTCCAAGACCTTAAAACCTACCCACACCCATCTCCTCACCCATATCTAGACCCATCACTACCTTAAGTGTCATGCTGAAATCAAGACTTACTCACCCACATATCAAATTAGACTTAGCCACATCATCCCAAACCTGCACCAACATTATCCCTCCACCTAAAAGGAAGACCCAAACTTCTAGGTCACATACACCGGTCTTGCCTACCACACCTTTGTCACCTTCTCCATTTCTGTCCATCCTAGGGCCCCATCTATCAACCTTGATCAAACAGTCTCCTACCCAAGACCAAATGGAAGCTAAAAACCTACTACTTCATCACAAGCCTTAGTTACACCTCATTCACCTAAAACTAAACACCCTCACCCTCACCTATGAATTTCTTACCACCTATACCTCCACAAGTTACTATAACCCCAACTTTACCTATAAGAATTCAACCCATACCGTCCACCCAACCTCAATAAACCACTACCACCACAACTCGGTTGTCCCCGTGGGTAACCCATCCTCTTCCACCATCTACTTTCCCTTTTGTGTATAATACTCACATGTCCCCTTTACCCAAGATGGTGCAACCCAAAGATAAGAACCCACTACCCTCTAATAAGGTAGTTAAACCAACAAAACCTTCCAGTGCTAGTTCTTCTACCACACCTTTACCCAAACAGATGCCATCAAAACCTAAGACAATACCACTTACCAAACCAGTGGGCCAACCCATTCCCCCTCCTATAAAACCTCTTCCCTCACGATCATCCACACCCTTACCCAAACCCATGCTCACTTCCCATTGTGATCCGTTAGCAGGGTCCTACACCAACATTTTAACCAATATCTTAGAGAATTTCATCATCACATTACCACCACTTTGACCTTACGATCCTCTCAAACCAAAACCAAAAGGGTTTGATGAAACTAAGATTTGTGCCTATCATCATGTGCCAGGACATGATGTAGAAAATTGTAAGGCCCTAAAACCGTTCTTCTCCAACTTTGTCCTCCTAATTTTTTTTTACGATGATGACCTTCTTGATGAGGACCATATTCCACCTTCACCTTTCATCACATATCATCATCCTTTGCCTCTTCAATGACCTGCATCTCCACCCCCACAACCCTTTTTCCATCTCCAAAATTCGAGATCAACATGGTCCATATCAGATATTTTTCCAAATCACCACCCAAATTTTGGTGTTCCCAACTCACTTCACAAGGATTTTCCCCACCGTTAGGTTTTTTCCCATCATGCCATTACACCACTCATCCTACACCTTCTCCATTTACCCCCTCGATTAACATGGTTCAAGTTGTCACCCATGCTCAGAAAGATAAAGGAAAAGAAAAAGTAACTAGCCCATCAACCAGCCCTATGCTCAATATACCATCTACACCCGCGCCCAAAATCACCATTCGAGGACCCACATATCCTATCTCGACGGGGTCATCCATCGAAAAATGATAAAACAATTACATTAGTTCCTCTAAAGATGGATTTGTATGATCTCATCCAAACTTTTGAATCTCGAGACAAGCCCTTATAGAGGTTTTTCAATCCATTAAATTTTTACCCAATGACCCCACACCGTGGCCTCCATTATCACCCCTCACTAGGTAGCCTTTCTTACCAAATCATCTCCTTCTTTTACCCCTATGCCCACTCCTCAAGTTGCCACCTCGGCTCTCGATGAGGAGATTATACCTCTCCAAAGAAGATGACCCGACCAGCCTTTTTCATTTCCATCTATATCGATAACATATGCGTACGACGCGCCATGATCGATGGTGGTGCTAGCATTAACATCATCTCCTCCCACGCATACAATCAAATGTGCATTCCTTCCAACTCTATACATAATAACCTAGTTATATTGTGATACTTCAATGATGCCATCACCTCCAATATTGGAACCATTATTCTCTATGTTCGGGTAGGTCCTCTCATTGTCCCAAAAATATTCTACGTCTTAGAGGGAGAGTCCCAGTATAACCTATTACTCGGCATACCTTGGATTCATATCATGGGTTATGTCCCTTTAACTTTACGCGGCTGTGTAAAATTTGAACATGAAGGGCATAACTATACCATCCTCATTGACCCTTTGCCATTCAAAACTTGTAACATGTTTATCGACCTAAAGATGTACATGTACCAATCAAGCCATCTTCTACTACCCCACTTCTCTTTCACCAATGGCCCCATCTACCAATGCTTCCACCACCTCTCCCATACCTAACTCTTTTATTCCTATGGTGGCCATAGCGTCTACAACTAACCCATCTACTTCCCAACCAAATGATACCCCTCTTGTCCAATCATCTAGTGAATCATCTATCTCTATTACCCGCATATCTACTATCGATCCCTTAGAAGGTGTATTTCACTTCCTCACTTTGGGGGAGTACTGCCTATACAATATTGACACATTCCTCACTCCACAAGAGTATGGAAACCTGTGCTAGCACCCTCACTATGACTACCATATAGGAGAGGTTTTCCCTTATGGTCCTCCCCACCTTTACACTAACCTAACATATGGGGGACTTGATACAACCATTTATTCACCCAAACCTCCATCCCAAACATGACCATTTTCATCTGACCTCCAATATCTTACTAATCGTTACTTCACCCACACTTTCCTTCATTGCTACACATGGAAAGGCTTTGGCTTTAGTTTTTATGAACAAGGCCGCCATACCATCATTTCATGTACCACCCGTAAACATAACGATTGTAGTGGCATTGGATTTTCTACACCACCTTCCAAGAAGTCCTGCATCGACCTCATTAAGGAAGACAAACCTTCTCCACCCCATTCACCAACATCACCACCTTCACCCACAGAGTCCATATATCCCGAATCTATTCCTCCTAACTTTGTTTTTCATAAAAATGATTTCCTTGGGACCTCGACTTATCAACATGATGGCGAGGCTCCCTTTTCTCTTCCCTTCTTATATCTTAACATGATCGATGACGATACACCTTCTATTAACATCGTTCAATGTCAAGACGATGAGTCTATACTCACCTACCTTGGTGTGGAAGATTCTTATATTCACCGGTTGTTACCTTCTGAGATGCAAACCATGTTGAATGAATCAACCATTGAAATCAACATTAACACTGTGACAACCCACACATTCTAAAGATAGGCCAATCTTTAGATACTCTTTGAATAGGAGCTTTTACTTTTTCCTTCGGGACCATAGCAATGATTTTGCTTGGTCCTATGCTGATATGCACAAGTATTGACACAAAAATTCTAGTCCACAATATCGTAACTATTCCCGATGCCAAACCCATAAAAAAATGTCTATGGCAAATGCATCCTCGCATTTCCTTCTTATCAAAGAAGAACTTCAGCACCTTATTTTGGTTTCCTTCATCCTACCCATTGACTATCCCCAATGTATTTATAACATCATTCCTATCATAAAATCAACAAGGGACTCCAAATTTGCACAGACTTCCAAGACCTCAACTTAGCTTGCCCCAAAGACTACTTTCCTCTCCCAAGCATTGGCCAATTAGTTGATCTCACCGCCGGCCATGAGATGCTATCACTCATGGATGGTTTCTTGGGTTATAATCAAATATTAATCATTCCGAGAAGATAAAAAAATACCTTCATCACTCCTTGGGGACCTTCTGCTATCGAGTCATGCCTTTTGGCCTTAAAAATGTTGGTGCTACATATCAGTGAGCCATGACTTATATCTTCCATGACATCATGCATCGCATATTGGAAGATTATGTAGATGATATTCTTGCCAAATCCAAACATCGGGCTGAACACTTGAAAATCATTAAGTTCATCTTTGATTACCTCATCAAGTATTATGTTCACCTTCAACCGAAGAAGTGTGTATTCGCAGTGATTTTAGGAAAACTCCTTGGTTTCATCATTTCTTTGTGTGGCATAGAATTTGATCTTGCTAAAGTAAAGCTATTCTAGAAATGCCTCCACCTATTAATCTTCATCAACTTTGAAGTTTGCAAGGTAAGTTACAATCTATTCATCAGTTTATTTCACAACTTTCCAACCACTACCAACCATTTCATCACCTCCTCAAAAGGAAGTCTCATTCAAATGGGATGATGAATACCATAAAGCCTTTGATGCCTTAAAACAATACCCTCTCCAACCACTGGTGCTCATTCCTCCTCAATATGACCACCCCTTTTACCTATACATCTCATCTACTGACCATTCCTTAGGTGCCATACTCAATCATCACAATGAGCAACACAAAGAAAAAGTGGTTTATTAAATAAGTCATACCCTTTTGGACTATGAAACTAGGTAAACCCATGCTGAATTTTTTTCTTAGCCTTAGTCTTTGTTTCCACTAAAATTTAGCATTACCTACTCAACCAGAAAACCTTTTTCATCACTAACACTGATCCCCTACATTACACGTACGCCAAAACCTACTAGCATCAACGTATTACACGTTGGCTTATGCTTCTTGCAGATCTTGACCTTGAATTCATCCATCAAAAGTCTGTTAAAGGCTAGGCCATCGCTGACCAACTAGCAGATACACCTCTTTCTAGAGATCAACCCTCTAACTTTTATTTCCTAGATGAATCCATTACTACCCTCTCTTTGGATGATACCACTTACCAAATGACCTTATTCTTTGATGGTTCCAAATGTCAGCGTGGAGGCGGTGCATGTGTTATCCTCATTCCTCTTGATAGTGAACCTATGCCTTTATCTTTCAAACTAGTTTCTGATTTCACTAACAACATCGCTGAATATGAAGCACTTGTATTAGGCCTTGAAACTACCATCTCCCTAGATGTTAAATAAATTAATATATTTGGTGACTCTCAACTGGTTGTAAACCAAGTCAATGGTATATACCAATGTCATAATGAAATACTCCAAAAGTAAAAATGTTACGTAGACATAATTTTGACTACCTTTGACCGTTACTTAACTTCAAAACACCCCATGATCTACTAATAAAATTATGGATACCATGGTTTGCCTAGCTTCTTAGATACCCACTCGCTTTTTGACTCCAAAATCTTTGTCATGGTACAAAGGTTATAATCACCCTCTTATTTTTCTTGTGTGGTTAACTTCGTTGGAACCGTTACACCGACCCATGTGACCTTTAGTATAAAAAGTTTGTAGACTACCTTTCCCTTTCCATTCTTCCTCTTGATCTCACTCGTAATGGACAACACATATTTCTTAAAAGTGTCTCTCACTATGTGAATTCATCAATTACCACATCATTTGTCACTTTAGTGTTACTCATCGCCTCATCATTGATAATGGAAATAAATTTAAAAAAACCATACAAAAAATTTGCAACGCTTTTGGAATTCAACTCAGTTTCTCATCCCCTTATTACCCACAAAAAATGGCCAAGCAGAATCAAACAATAAAACATTGAACAAAATTCTTATGAAAGTAGTTGATTTATACTGGAAAGGATTTGTATACACACATTCCTTTCTCCCGATGGGCTTACCGCACTAGTATTCACACTTCGATCGCTGCCACACCTTTCTCTCGGTCTATGATTCAAGGTTGTTTTACCTCTCAAAGTCTAGATTCCATCTCTCCACATCTCACTACAAGACATGCTCAACGACGATGAATTTCACCAGGACAATTTAGCACAACTTGAGTTATTATATGAGCATCGTCTCAATGCTCTTGATCATCTCCAAATCTACCAAAATCGTATCAAATGTGCCTATGAAAAATGTGTCTAGGAATAAACCTTCCGGTCGGTGACCTCGCCCTAAAGGAAAATCAACATGTAACCAAAGAAGAGAAAACTAAACAGGAAAAATTACTCTTAATTGGCTCGGACCCTATATCGTTACTCATACCTATGGATTAGGTGCTTATCATTTTTCTTCACTCAAAGTTAAATCCGAACCTGAGCCCCTCAATGCCTTACATCTTAGACCATTTTATTGTTGAAATCCAGTCCTATATCACCTTTTATCTATTGACCACTTGTCCTTTGAGCACCATTCACCTTCCATGTTACCTGTTTTGAGGATCAATGACTAAACAAGAATCATGTGATTACCCGTCACCTTTCAACCTTATCTTCAATATGAGTACCATGACTCTACTCATGGCATGATTCTCATGGATAATTTTCATCTTTTCAAAGATGGAATCCCATGGTCGTTCATCACTTGAAACCATATCTTTCATAGTTAACCTCTGTGCTATGGTTTTATCTTCTAAACAAGAACCTAATCTTCCTCTATAGTCTTGTCCATGACTTAAACATCCAAAAGAAAAATGGGATTCAAATCCTTGAGTCAAACTTCCAAAAAAAATATGACTCCCTCAAAAGGGACATATCTTCTCTCTATCTGTCGCTATAAATAGACTTCTCCCTCGAAGGAAAACTATATAAAGTCATTAAAAAATACAATAAAATGTTCAGAAGCTTCCCACATCGATAAAATTCATGAAGACCTCAAGGAGATAATATACTCATCCCATATAGACTTCCTCCATTGATCAGTCTATCAAAAACAAACAAACAAACAAAGAAAATGATAAAAAAATTCATGGACTTACCTATTTTTGATCATGGGTTTCTTGCCAGGTAAACATCCTATCATACATTAAGTTACGCTCAACCACCCATTTTCACAGCAATGCCTTTTTACCTTAATTTCCTATCTACTTAAGGGACTCACCATAACTACGAAATTTCATGATCATGTGAATTTCTTCACCCTTAGAATAGTCCATTATGTAACACCTTTAGGGTCTTACGTTCATAAGCCCATCTAGGGTATGCTATATGCATTAGGGTTCTTATCAATTAAATGGATCTTTCACCACCTCTTACCATTCACCTTCTTCATTACTTATTGATTACCTTATACAGGACCAAACCATCGACACCTACAATTTAAAAGCTTTTCACTATCACCTAAGACTCAACCATGCCTATGACCTAGACTTAACCATGCCTATGACCTAGACTCAATCATGCCTAAAACCTCCCAACCCATTCCTTTAATTCCTCATATTCTTCCCTAGCTTATGGGAGAACTACATCGGCATGAGGCCCCCTTTTCATTGGGGCTATGTAGGTAGCACTTCGAGGGCATGGGGCCCTTGAAGGTTAGCTTGACCACTCTTTACCCTAAACTATTTTCCCCATTTTCCTATTCATATTCTATCTTAGTTTCCATTTTCTACAACACTGGGAAATTAATACAAACATCCATATCTACCATGTTACCACATCATAAAAACATCCAATCAATCATTCCACATTTCTATAATATCACAATTTTTAGAAATTTACACCATAACATACATATAACTCATCATTTATTTCCCATGTTACCAATAACTTGGAAATTAAATCAAAACCAAAAACACGATCAAACCATGCCTAATCGACTTGAATTTTCCATGCCTAACCAACCTAACTCAGCCATGCCTATACCCAACTCAACCTCACCTATACCCGACTCAACCATGCCTAACTAACACGAATCCATCATGTCTAAAATGACTTGACTCCATCATGCCTAAACCGACCTGACTCCATCATGCCTAATCCACCTAGTTTCCACCCATATACATATAACAATGGAAATTAAAGAAACTACATCATCCATACCATAAATCCCATCATCTATACTAGTGAAAGTCTGCACATCAATACAAATGTAAACTAATACAAATACATAAAAGTATGTCAAACCTCTCATATATACCCTCGCTATATTCGGCACACAAGTTGGTATATACAAAAATATACAAAACTCTATACCCTAAACATATATGGTGACTAATTGTTACCCCACCGATGTCCACACCAAGTATCATCTATCTCCTCCTTTTCTCTAATGCGGTGCCCTACCAAAGATCTCTCTCACATGCTAAGTCTAGGTCTAGTATCTTCTTAACAAGAAACTAGACTCGGCCTCCTTGATCATGTCACCTCTCCCCGACCCTATCTTTGGGATTTCGGCCCCCTATACTCTCTCGAACTATGTGTACGAGACCTCATCCTCTCACTTGAGGATTTCTATACCCTATACTCCACATAGGAAGGGATGTCTATTCCAGCAGTAATCAAATGATCTTGGTAGTATCTCGGGCTCATTCAGGGGCATCCTTGAATCTAGCCATCAGATTGTCATGAGGGTGTCATGGGTCTCGTAGTAACTTGCAAGCTCTACCTTGCTACTGGTAGCCTCAACCCCTATACCGTGAACCTTGTCCCGCTAATGCCTATACCATGGGACCCTATCCCGAACCGAGGTGCTACTGTGTTGTGACCTAGGTCCTAAGGTCACAACCGTGCTTGTGTAGTGGCCAACTAGCCTTGTAACCCCACTACCTATGCACGTATGGAAGCTACTGTCCCCTTTCTCCATCCCCACCCTATGCGGGTAATTTTCCCTATGTAATATGGTCATGTAAACCCATCACCTATGCATGTAATGTGACAACTTATGCCTCAGACCTCGTTAGCTACCCTTGTAATACTATGATCTGGGCCTATAAAGTGGAAACATTCCCTAGAAAGTATCCCTCTAAACAATAACTATGGCTAGATTAGACTTTATTGGCCTTGGTGGTGCTACCCGTAGTTACGCTACCCACCAAGTGCTTGTATCTATCTATAACTCTGATGTCATCAATCCATCAGTCCACTTCTGCTCCTCTTGCCCTATCAACACTGTCGACTGTGGTAGAGGCATAGGACTCTCCACGTCATCTCTCCTATACTATGGGAATGGTGGAGGCACATCCTGAGGTATTCTAATCGCTATCCGACCCTATCCATGGGTATCATCTCGTGCTCTCCTAAGCACAAAGTGCCCCTCTATCCATCTTAGAAGATTACAACTTATCTAACTCTACTGCCATCTGCCTGTAGGAAGGGAAGCCAACATACAACCTCCAAATAATGTCCACTCCGGACAATTGCTCTAGTATATGCATGTAGTATGCTACTTCATGTGTAGCCCTGGAAGCCCTGCGATCTCCAACAACAGGAACACAATTCCGTAGCCAAATCGAACCAATCTTGCATCAAATGCACTTGGACGGGGTATATATATTAGACGCACACATATGATATGCTCATAAGCCTAGCAAGTAGAGGAAAAAGGTGCAACAAAATTGAACCTCCGAAGCCTCCCATAGGCCCATAACTCCTTGTATAATTACACCAAGTATGTTTGTGCCTAATAAAAATGGTTCCTATCCTCCATCATGTCATGGATAACCCCATTAGTGCCCATAGGAATCTCCCACCCTCCGCATCTAGACAGCACAAAACAACACATTGCCTCCATAATCAAGACAACTAACCTCATCTCCTTAGGATGGGCCATGTACATATCTCCATAACTTAGGCTCACACTATGGAACCTCATCTCCACCATCCCCTCTCCAAATACCATCAACATCAGCTCCTATAATGCCTTTGAAGAAATAGAATAAACATGTTCTTCCACTATAGGTAATTGCAGGATCTTGTATACATCCTCCAAGGTGAATGTGATCTCACCCATTGGTAGATGGAATGTGTTGGTCGTTGAATCCCATATGTCGATGAGTGCAGCCATCAAACTCGGCTCCCAAATTATGTGCTCGTAGTGTCGAGCCTCTATCAGCCGGCATCTCTCACGTGCCTCCACTCCTCAGCGGTCACGCTCGATCGTACCACTAGTAATAGAGGTGATACTCTGTCTATCATCTCTAACTGGTCCCTAGCCTACACCCAACAAATTACAACATTGTTAAACCTTGACCATACCCAACATCACTCGTAACCAACCACCCTACTCCCAAGACCCTTACTACTTATTACCCTACCCATCCTCACTACACCTATTGTTATATCCCATTACCTACCTTTCCCTCCCACCTGTCCCACTTATTGACCTATTTCCCTCTAGAGCCAACCGACATCGGTCCCTATTAACTAGCATTGGTCCATCATCACCAAAGATCGTCACGCCCTACTTGACCGATGTTGACCAATGCTAACCGATGTCGACCAAACCTTGACCGATGTCGTCACTTTGTCACACTTTCCGAATCCACAACCCCCTTCCCCCATTTCTCAAAATTTGACCATACTGACCTAAATACCTACCCTATCCTACCCAAACCTCCACTACCTTTCTCCCTACCCCTATTTAACCCACATTGGACTTCCTACCCTTCCCATTTCATCAATTTTACTTCCAAATTAAAATTTAATTCCTACCCAAAACCATTTCTACCCAAACCAATTTCTACAAACTATTTCAACTAACAAGCATAGAATTGGATCAAATCTTACCTCATCTCAATTTCACAAGATGGCGGTACACATCCGGCCGCTGCACTAAAGTGGCCCACTTGAACCCTCTCCCACCTCTGCCATGCCAAAATCCACTCCTCACCTCCAACCAATCAAATTGATCACACCACTCTTGTGGACCCATCTACTAGCTCCTCTCACCAACTCGTAATCTCCACCTCAACTTGGTACAATGCCTTTTCCTTATCTCCAGAAAAGTTCTAAAAGTCAAATGGATCTGTCATTTTCTCAAAAGTCACAACACAATAATGATTCCATAAAATATGGAATTTTTATTTTATAAACCCAAATTGACCTGACCGACGTCGGTCATATTTGTGCCCTAGCCAACTAACGTCGGTCACCCTATAACCGACATTGGTCAACCCTTATAGCTATTTTCCCTTTCTAAGATTCCTTTTACCTACAACCATTAGTGTTCACATACCTTTATCAATCGAACACCTATGGAACCATACCTACAAGTCCAAACTACCCCTACATTTCCTTAGTTGCGTCTTGGGATTTGTTATTTTACCTATACCTTGGCCTTACCTATGCCATGACATATTTACTTGAACCTGACCTACTTGGTGTGACCATTAACCTTATGTACTCGCTATACCTTGTGATGTTGTTACCTATGTTGTTTTAGCCTAACAACCATACCTTGTTTATTTCCATTTCGTTTATCCCGACCAAACCTTTGGTGTACCGGAACATACTTAAATTTTCCTACACCTACCCTACATTATGTTTCTAGACCATATCCTATACCTGGATACTCGAACACTTCACCCATGTTTGGATAAACCTATCGACCTTGGACGATGTAGAGTTTGCAAGCTCTTCAACACAGCATCTGCGTTGCAATCTATACATGTGCGTGCATTTGATTTTCATTACCCATTACCTGATTTTGGACCCTGGCCTATTACCTATTACCCGAGTTGACCACTACCCTTCCCCACCTACCTTCACTTCCACCAACTACACATTTATCAACCCACTCACCGATTTCGTATTATACCTCATCGAGTGCCTAGTTTGAGGGGATCACCTTCACCCACACATGGGGCAATCACTTCTTGTTTTTTTCAGCATCACTTACCAATACAAGCTATGTGAAAAAAGGGGTAAAATGTAGACACCAAATTTAGGTCACACTCCCCTTTATCTCACATGTATATTAATTTAATTACCCACAATTAAATTAACGACCATATTCATAATAGTTTTTATTTAAATACCTTAATTAAACTAATTTCCACCTCACCTAGACACCTCACTCCACCACCGACCTATACACCTCATCATAAACCTATTCTTAACATGTTTCCTTTACTAAGACTCAATATCCACTCACCATACCTAACTAGGACTTAGTGTTACCTACATTAATTAACTAATACTTACTTTAACCCTAAAATAACATGCCTATTCTTCCTCTAACCACATTCCCACTTATCTAAGTGCAACATTCTATTTTGATCCACGAGAATGGATAGAGCTGGCCAAAAATATTGCCAAGATCTGTCATTTTTAGTAAACCTAGGATTTCCCACCTTAACCAACGCCGGTCAACCCTAAACCAATGTCGGTCACCCTAAACCATCGTCGTTACCATATATTCATTTTGGTAACCTTTTTGAGAGGTTGGAAGAATTATTCAAGTTTTGGAAAAGAGAGATCTACATGTAAGCATGCACCAGAGGACTCCTACACATCCAGACACCTTGAACCAACACCCATCATTGATTTGAAAGGCAAGCATTCACGGTGATGTTTTGGAAAGTAAAAATGTGGAACTGACCACCGGTTCCATGGATCAACCATCACCTCCATCCAACCACCAGGTTTGTAAACACCAGTAAGTACATTTATATTAGTTTCTTTATCTCTGTTTGGGAGTTCTAGTCTCTCTTGCATCCCATCATCTCTCACTCTCCTACCAATCCCTCCACCTAATCACCTACAACCTTTTAGTATCCCATACCTGAATCCACAAGTATTTTAATACTCCAAGCACTATCATCTACCTCACCATTATATTTACACTCTTTGTGCAATCATAAAGAACCACCCAAAGCCAAGTTTCACTAATTTTCTATCAACTTGACCCTACTAACATTGGTTAACCTAAACCTTCATTGATATATCATCAACCGACATCAGTCATGCAAGATCTGATGTTGGTCTCTGTGTATGATAAAGTTTCCTATAACAACAACCTCATACCTTTCACCAAAATAACCCAAATCACCTAAAGCTTGACCCTAACCTATCCCAATCACCTTATTTACCTATCTAACTTCCATATCTGATCATAACCTAGCCTGTTAGATTATATTTTTTTATTGTACTTGAATGAGACACCTAAATCATATCAACTATAGTAGGAAATTATTGGTTTACATTATTTCTTGCATTAAGTTTTTTTAAACAGTGGATTGACAACCATCTAGGAAGTATCAAACTTCCCGGATCTAGCATATGCTAGGCAATCCACTGACATATATTGTTTAATATTCCTTTTGTGGTCTTGTTTGTATTCACATGTAGTTCCTCCTAGCAAAAAGGAAGTTCTCGCAATCAACATTGGATCCAAAATCAGAATACGCACACTCTACCTTCCACCTTCATTCATAGGTATTCCTCCTTACCCTTACCTTATCTATTTTTCTCTTACATACACACACTATTCGGTGAAACACATATCTTAAAACATGATTTCCTTGGGCTACAAGTCTCCATGTTTAGCCTTATCCATAACCAAGCCTGGATGCATTTCCACATTTTCCTCATTGCAACTTTGGCCGTGGTCCAAAATACTGACTAAGTCCCAATCCTTTTCTACCTAGAAAAAACCTTTGCGTCATGGTGGAGCTACTTCCATGTGAGCCTTTTCTTGTTGCTAACACATGACAAAAACCTTCACGTGTTAGGTACTTAGTCTTATCAGAGCTCAACAATGGATTTCAAATCACAAAATGGACAAGGTGAAGAGGATGAAAATTTCCATGTTTCATGTACAATCTTGAATTCATTCTCTTTCTAAGATGATGATGTAATGCATATACCAAACTACATAGGGTAGCATGTTGCGAAGAAGAAAGATTTTGAGAAAGATGATTTCTTGATTCAACTAAGAAATAGTTAAAATCAAGAGGTGAATGATGAAGAGAAAGTTCCGAGATATATGTCAATAATAAACCCATAAAAGTGATGTTCATGAAGCAAATGTATGACAAAGAAAAAAATATATGCGTATGAAAATGATATCTCAAGTGTAATCAAGAACCATCTTCATGGTAGTGGTAAACATTCAACAAATAAAACAAATATGAGAATCAAAGAGAAGCCAAAAAGAACGTGTCAAAACAATAAAGGTGATAGAATGAATGAGTTGATCATTAAGTGCACTAGAAATCATACTATATTTATTAATAAAATGAGGAGGGGTTCATACTTCGGTGACTCTCTCAACATATTTTTAGAAGAATGACGTTTGGTTATACCTTTTTATGCATAAGTCCTCGGTTCAAGTTCATGTTTCAATGAAATTGGATTGTCCCCCAAATGTACTTAGGTGATTTAGGTTGCTTACCTCTTTGTGTGGCACATTTCCTTTCTCGTTTCATTTTTCCTTTGTGTTATGCATTTCCTTCCTCATCTTGTGTGTTTGTTTCTTGTCGTGTGTGTGTGTACATTAAAGGAAGTTATACCTCCTAAGTGACTCTATGTAGTCCGATGGAGAAGACATTAGTCCACGTTGTGTCTTGATATTTTGGGGCTCCTACTTACTCTTTCCTCACTTTGTGATCAATCCAAAAAAAGTACAAAATACATAGCAATATGTTGTCATGCAAATTTATAACATGAAAAGTTTAAACTTCCAAGCATGACGACTTAGCCAAAATTTAATTTTTTTCCCGAGTCTTCCCAAAACCCTCCTAAGAAATTCTCTGGATCAATTTTACTTCTGTGCCATACCTACCCTAATCCAAAAATTACTCATATGTGTTGTGATAACCTTTACCAAGTGTTTGAAAAATGAAAAAAGTTATGAAGTTCTTCGATGCAAGTATTTCTCAAGGAAATTTTATATGTGAACCTAGAAAGATTATTCTTAGCTTTTCTGGGATAGGTGTGTATTCTACAGGAGAGAATTGAATGCCCAAATTTAGTAGGAAGTTGTATTGAGGAGCTAATAACATTTCACAAGTGATTGAGGAGGATTTAGTGAAGATTTTAAGGTTTAGGAATGATTTCAGTGAAAGTGGGTTTTGAAGGTGAAGGAGCTTAAAGTTCAAAAAAGAACCTAAGATTTGGAAGATGATTATAAGATATCCAGAATGAGTTAGAGGATAAAAAATATACCATTGGAATTATAATTCAATTCCCTACATGGTGGTGTTTTCATATTTTTCACAACACTAGCGTGCTTCTTTCCACAACTCATTTTTGGCAGGTACACCATGTCATCAAAAGAAGGAAGGATATTTTTGAAAGGTTTACAAGAATAATTAGAGATTGATACCCACCCTATTGTCTTCATAAGTATTTTTCATTCAAAATCATATAAATAAGTTCCAAAACTACCTCCTGGAGCTTTAGAAACTTCATTTACAAGGTCTCTCAGTGTACACTCTCACACTTAGAAATTTTTGCAATGCCACGTGTCAACATGAGGCTAGGTGAAATTTTATGTCCCTCTTATCCATTTCCAATTGGAAAATGGGAACTGAAAATGTGCCTCTCCCCTTGTTGAGCTCTTGGACCAATCAAATAACCATGTGAAGCCTTAACAAGATCTTTTTGTAAGTTTTCTAGCCCCCACCTCGTGAAACACATGTCCGCCACTTGCCACCATGAGGTTGAGGTGATATTTTTGTCCCTTTCATCCCTTTTCCAAGGTTACCAAGGGAAAAATTCACCCTCCCCCTTGCTTCCACATGGTTCCTCACATGACCCGAACTCATCCCCGATTGCTAAAAACAAACTCTTTTCTCTCACCCACAAACGAATGCATGCTCACCACTTGTCCTCATAGGGAAAAGGATTTTTTTTTTCCATTTCCTACATTTTCCAAGGGAAAATAGGGAAAAAAATTCACCCTTCCCTAAGATTATGAAAAACCAAATAAAGGCCAATTCCCTAACTCTAATGTGCTTCCTCCTTCCATCCCTCACCCCATCAATGTATTCACTCATGCTCACCATCAATCACCACTCAGAAGAAAAACTTGAAAGTATGAAGTAAACTCCTTGGAATCCATTAAATATTTTTAAAATCTTGTTCATAGCATTCAAACATAGAAAAACTCCTCCCGTGCCCTAGATGTCAAAATCTTGTCTTGCTCATAACTCATGCTCCCAAACTCGATTTCCATGAGATTTGAACTAATGGATTCCTTATATGAACACCTCCAAGAAGAGTATTTTCATGAACTAATTAATTTACTCATTTATTTTAATATCCACATTAATTTTCTAGTGAAAAATCACCTTTTCTCAGATCTATGGCATTCAAAGTAGTGAAATCTCTCGAAAATTAGAGCAGAGCTTTGAAATGAATTATGTAAAATTTTACAAGTGGTTTCGTTTGGATCCTAAAATGGGAAGAATATATATATATTTTTAGTAAGCCTTGATAGGATAATATAATAAAAATAGTAAGTATGAGAAAAATTTGCATTCATACTCATTATTTTATTCCCTCATGATTGAGACACTCAAAATTGGCTAAATGGGACCATAATGGTGGATATTCTAAAAATAGTAAATGGGTGAAATGAGCCAAAATTGGTCACATTTCAGTCCTTCACACATATCAGCAATCACAAGATGTCCTCTCTCTGTTTTCAAGTTAATTCTGCATTCCCGATGTTGCGAGCCTAGAGTATCAAAATGAGAAAATTGCCAATTTTGTATAAAATTCCATTCCAATTTATTTCACATAGATTCCATGATCAAAATATATATGACATGGGTTTTGGTTTCATTCTTCTTCCCTTGCCCATGAATTAGAATGATTTTGTCTCATGCTTTACTCATCATTAGTACTCTCATAATGACAAAAATAAGATCATGATTGTGTGAACAAAGTGCATCCAATCTATCTCATGCAAATGGTTGATCATAAAGATGTGATAGTGTCTTAAGGATAAAAAGGATTTTCTCACCAAGGGGATTTATCTTCCATTTTTTTAGTGGTCAAATTTTCAGATAATCATCACTATTGTTCTCGACATATTCAAGTAGTGTGTCGAAGGTTCATCATTTCAAGAATTTTCAAAAGGGGGATAAGTGTTAAAAAGAGTCTTAAAAATATATTCATTTAAGCATTATTATAAAGGGTCATCTCTGGTGAGGAATTCATCTTCAACACCATCGGATCTGATCTTCATCAAAATCCATGCTTTTGAGCATTCCTTCTCTCATTCTTTTTCCCCTCCTCTCCCCCTTTCTAATTCTTTGTTGAGAGTAATCATTGCATTTTTTCCTATTCACTTAAGTTACATATTTGTAAATCGTAAAAGTATTTTCTAAAAATTATAAGAGAAATAATTGATTTTTCTCTTTTATGGGAAATCAAAAGCTCATGAGTGGAATAGGAACATGAAGAGTCATATGGCAGAGATGAGAGGTCAATTCACATTACTGTAAATTGGGATGGATTCTCCACTCCAAGGGATCCTGAAAATGCTATATTTTGATAGCATCTATGTTTTAGTAATAATGGATTGTGATTTGGGTGTTGAAATTTGTATCACCAACAAATAAAATGTTGAAGATTGTTGAGAATATGTTTATATATTTTTTCAATGAATAGAATAATTTTAAATGATTTTACAAGTCAAGAAAGTAGGAAAAATGAAAATGCAAGTGTATGAACATAAATTTTTGATTTTAACTTCATATATTTGATTTTTTTAAATAATAGCCAACAATGAGTAGATTGTTGAGATATAAGTTTCATAATCCATTGGTTGATTGTAAAATAAGTTATTAAAATATTTGTAAAGCCATTAAATCAATCATAATGAGTAATATTATTTAGAAATTAATTAGTAATTGGAAATAATAATTTATTTGTTTTAAAAAATCTATTTATGAAAACTAGATTATTCCCTCTATAAACTTGTGAGAATAAATAACTTGGTAGAAATGTAGATATAAGCGGCAGATGCAAACCTACTCCTCCATGTCTTCCTTGCAAAACCTCATAAAAGGTTGTAAGAATATTTTGAGATGGTGTAACCTTATGAATGAATTATTGTGGGTGCTCTTGAAATTGGCCTCCAAACGTGGATTTGATCATGTTACAAGTAGAGAGTTGGCTTGGATATCTACATTCCAATATATAGATATTGATTATAAAAATTTACCGAGTTTTTATGCAAGAATCTAAGAGGAATTTTAAAGGAGAAGAAAACTCTTTTATAGAGGATGAGTAGTGGTTACCTTTGGTTGACTAATCTCCAAGTCATAATTGTAATCACCAGGTTAGCGCAGTAGAGTTGGCAATTATAGTTACACATTTATAGGGGTAATGGACATTTGGAATAACAGAAGTTACATCTGGAAATATAATTGCACATACAACTTTATTTCCCCCTCCTTTCTAGGAATATAGAAGTGGAGTTCAAGTTGAGTTGACTGGAATAAGGAAGTTTAGTTCAAGTGTAATTAACTACGATAAGTGAAAGTGGTAGTTGACTAGGAAAATAGGTGTATTTTCCTAATTAAGTAACTAATTTAATTAGCTACAATGTGTAAGATAATTAATTAACCATTTGTTTAATAAATGATAATTAACTTAGATAAGATGGTGTTGTGGACTAATTTAATTAATCCAAGGGGTGTAATGTGCATGATTAATTAATCATAAAGAGATGAATAATAAGATATGAACTAGGATAATATTGGGAATAAGTATGTAAATTTTGGGGTGTCTACATTTTCCCCTCTTTAAAGTGTTATTGCGAAGTAATAGTGCTTTAAAGATAGTAGACACATACATATCAATGAGCAGAAAAAAGTGAAGCATTTGGATGCCCCCACGAGATTGAATGGCAAGGGAATGCCCCCTCAAGTGGGTGGATGATGCAATAAGATAGTGGATGGCCACTTGATAGGAATAATACAAGGAAGTCGAAAAATATGGAAGGATTTTGAAGCTTGTATTATGAGCGTCATTTGGAGAGTATGAATACAAGGCAAAAATTTATTTTTCTATTGCACAATACATTTGTCACCATGATTATGAAAGAATGAATATGGATAACCTAGATATGCATAAATAAACAAAAAAAAGAAAATATGAAAACAAATACAATATACATAGTAGTTTTAGGCATCGGGTTATAAAGGAACCAAGATGTTATCAAACTACTTGTAAGTGGTCCAAAAATAAAACATCAACAATACAACATAACTTTGAAAAATAAGATAATCAACTATGCCCCTAATGCATGCCATAGTGATGAGTATATAGATGCAAATGCCCCAAGGTGGGAATAGGATTAGATTGGAAGAGAATAATATACTTAGAAACTCCTCATGACACTCTTGTTGGATCCATTTTGTACATGGTCTTAGAGAAATTTCTCCGGGCGAAGTTATCTCACGAAGGAAAAATAATTTTGTGACTTTCCCCAAGTAGAGTTAGTAATCATGCGATGGGAAGAGAGTGATAGTTTCAAGATTGGAATGATCACCAGGGTAGTAGATAAGAGTAATAATTTATCTAGATTGTGTTGAAATGTTTAAAGATCCACTTCAAGGGTTTTCCAATTCTAAGATTTCTGTGATAAGTGAATGTTTGTTCAAAAATTTGTAATGATTTTTGTATTTTTAAATATATGATTTTTTATGGTTTCATTTTTTTAGAAAAACTTGACACAAAAAGAGGAGTGACATGTTTCTTAAACCTGATTTATTATGGATAAATGATGAAGCTAAAAGCATAAAACAAGCCCAATATGAATAGAAAGGAACTACACAAAATTTATATGATAACTAGGATGAATAAATTTCCTACAATTGGTCTAAAAAAGGTAAATAGATTACAACAAAATAACAAACTAAAAAAGCAAAAAACATCATCACAATGTTGACAAACCACAACAGTACAACACAATTTGAGATAACGACTTATAATAACACTTTGAATGTGTTCCAAATTGAAGAATAGATAGATATGAATGCCCCCAAGTTATATCTTAGAATGTGAGAGGATTAGATTGAGATGAAGAACATAGTGATGCTTAGATACTCCAAAACAACTCTTGTAATATCCCATTGAATTTGACTCGCATTGGATTAAAATGTGAAATCCAAGTGCACCCTAAGTAAAGTTATATTATGAAAAGGGGAATTGATTTATTGTCCTGAGCATAGATATACACCATGGGAAAGAATAGTAATTAATGAAAAATTATCAGGAACAATCATGAGGAGTGTTGTCAAATGGTGAAATTTTTTAACTATATTATCCAGATTGTTGAAAGTTAGTCAAACATTATTTGAATGTTTTGATTTCAACATTTTATACTCTTTTTTGGATTTTTAAACAATTTTATATTGTTTTTGTGTTTTGAACAATTTTGTATTGCTTTACATTTTTGAAAATAGTTGAATGTTTTTTAAAAAACATATTTGAATTTTTTTTTAAAAAACATATTTGAATGTTTTTTTGTAGTTTTTAACATATTTAAATGTTTTTGTATTTTTGACTTGGTATAAGGGTTACATAGTCTAAACTAATGTTCAAACAATTATAAGCATTTCATTCCACTGAAAAAATGTATATGGTGTAATGATAGGATGTCTAACTCCGTCTTGCGACTCCACGTAACTATGAAGATGTAAAGGCTCATCACCAAGAGCCAAGAAAGACATGAAAACTAGATGAATAATGATATGAAAATGAAGATGATGGATTCCAAGACACAAGGTGTAACAATGGTCCATGTGAGAAAATGTAATGCATCTCCAATCAATATTATTTGACCGATTCTAAGATGATTTCAATTTATATATTTTTACTAGACTTAGATCTGTTGATGGCCTATTGATTGACAAGATCCGGTTGAAGGAATTATTGTTTCCATTTTAACATATACAACTTATTAGGATGTTTTTGATCAAGCACATTTGATTCATATTTTATGAAGAATTTATTGGTTAATTATTTTTGAAGGACCCCATAAATCTTGTCCCATGCCACTAGTAAGAGATAAGGGATCAACAACGAAGACAAAATGTAGGTGAGTAAGTACACCTACCCCCTTCCGAATCACATACTACAAGTAAGTAGTGTGATTTTATCACTGAAGACTATGAAGGACGAAAGGTGTGGTAATTGATTTTTATTTTTTGTATTTTTATTGATTTTTTCCTTATTTGTTAATATTGTCCTTGTTGGGAAGGAACATACTTCCTCCAATTATTAGTAGTATGCGACTAGTAGTATGTAAGGGTTCAACACTTTGTAGATTGAGCTAGATGGTCAATAGATCTAGGTAAATAAGTTCAAGGTTTCTTTTAAAGAGAGATTTTTTGAAAGGAGGATTTTCCATCAATAAGATTCTAGAAAAACCCGTAGTAAAAATATCTAAAATAGTAAAAACCATAACAAGGATGAGACACACAATGCCCAATAGGAACAAGGTTAACCTGTGTCGTAAAGGTGAAGAATGCAAATATATGATAATGTTATGATTAAGATATCTTCCAATGGATGAAACAATAAAAAAATTATATTATGAGTTAACCGTGTAAGAGACCTTCCCTAGTGTAGAGAGAACTAATTGAAGAATATGTTTCGATTCTCCATGTTTGATGTTAAAAATGTTTTAAGGAATGGTTTGATATGGAGATTTATTCTATTTTTATGCTATTTGATCTTTTTGAACTTTGGAGAATAAGGGTTTGCAATGAAATCATCAGGAGAGAGGTCCATATTTATGAAAATTGAACAATCTTGACTTACGAGACTTGGGCGAGATGAGATACAAGTCAACGCAGGTGAATCAAATGATTCGATGAGTTTTAGATATGAGACTTGAGAAGAAAAGTTCTAAGTCAAAGGAGTGAATCAAATGATTTGATGAAACCTGATTTATAAGACTTGGGTGGACAAGATCCAAGTCAAAGAGGTGAATCAAACAATTCAATTAATCAAAATCTATGAGACTTGGGAGAATAAGGGCCAAGTAATAGGACTGAATCAAACAATTAAATGAGTCACGATTTACAATACATGGGTGAATGATATCCAAGTAAATGAGGTGAATCAAATGATTTAATGAGTCCTGAGATACAAGAATTGGGTGAATGAAATATAAGTCAAAGGATGAATTATTATATAATTATTCAATGAAATCGAAATACCTATGTTATGTTAGAGGAGGATTTTCAAGGAAGAGAATGTAGACACAAAATTATGCACTTTACACATAATTTAGCCCGATCTTATACTACTATTTAGAAGGTTCTCAAGTGGATAAAATAATAATTAATCCCACCTTTTAGCCACCTCTATTTTATATTTTATTTTGGCATTCTCGCATATTTTATTGCACTTCTCCATCTATTTTGCAACTACCCCATAATTCTAGCCAAAAATAAAGGCGGCCAGCTGTCTTGATCGGGGCACCTGTCCTACTTTGGGTGCCCCGGTCTATGCACATCCTTTCCCGCTTATTTTTGGGCCTTTCTAGCCTTTTTTTTTATCTTTATTTTTTTGCTAGTTGGCCTTGTTGGGATTAATTATGAAATTAAGCTTGATATCCCTATAAATATAAAGCTATAAGATCATAATAAGGGTCCTAGTTCATAACACTACTATCACTCCATCTAGAGTTGCATCCATTTCATCACTTGCATCTACATAGTTCTATGCATCAAGGCTACGATATTTACATCACACACACTACATAGGGGGGGGGATTCTATTCTATTCCATGTACGCATGCTATTTATAATTCCTATAGTTATTATTTCTTTCTACTTCACAAAGTGTGACTGGAACAAGAGAACCTAAGGCATGACATGTACACACACACACACACACCGAACTACATCCGGGTTTGAAATGTAGTGCAATTCTCAGTGATAAGACTACAAGTTTGGCATCTGAGGTCATTCCAACCCATTCATTTTTATATTTTATTTTTATAGGGTTTGATACTTCCTTTTGCATTGCAAGCCATTACACACTACTCACCCGATGATCCAAAGGCAAGACATGAATTATTCAAAGACATCTTGAGACCATGTCGATTCACTTTTTGATCATTTATAGTGTTCACAACACACAAATTACAGACCAAGGCACCTTAGGGCGCCCCAATACACTCCCTGTGCACACGAGTCATCTTAGATCCTCCATATTTTTTTCTTCTCATGGTCTCTAAGTGTTCGTCAACACTTCCTGATTTCATTTCCAGATCTGTGACAACCTGCAATAGTCACTTTGCCAATTAGTTAAGATATTTCTCTTCCTTCTCTTGCACATTTAGGGTTTTATTTCACTTAGAGTAATTAATTACATTTTCTCTTTACTATTTTAGTCTTTTATTACAGCATTTTATTCCTCCTAATTAGATTAACATTAATACCCTAGTGTCCCCTTTTAGGTCAAATAGATCCTTATTTTTGTTAATCATTTTGGTGAACTGGCATCTCCTTCTAGCACCTTCTAGGGTTTCTTTCCTCCCTTTCCCATGGCTCCTTCTCCTGAGGAATTTACTAAAGCTCACCTTAAAGCCATCAATGACCACCTTGCCAAACACCCACAAGATTTAGATTTACTCTTACATGTGGCTCGTGAAGAGGCTACTAACTTGGCTAAACTCCATCCTTCTATAGATTTTCCCACTTCTATCACCACTCAACCCCTTGCTTCTACACTCCCACCTATCTCTACTGTTCTAGTTATAGTTCCCACTCCTACTAATCATTTCACACCTCCTTTGGTCTCACATCAATGAAAAACCTCCTCTGTAGGTAATCAAGATTTAACCTCTTTATATCATGATCTCCAGGCTCAAATTCACAAATTACAACATGCTACTACGTCTCCTTCTTTATATTCTACCATCTTGTTGCATACTCCCTTTTCACCTATCATTTCCACCAACCCCTCCCTCCTAACTTTGTCACCCCTAAATTTCCCTCTTTTAATGGACATGGTGACCCGCAGGAGCACCTTTGTGCCTTCCATGTTGCTTGTCTCAATTTTTTCTGATGATCACCTCCTCTTGACTAAAATCTTTCCTTATAGTCTCCATGACTATGCCATGTGTTGGTTCTACGATTTACCTATCCATTCCATATCTTCCTTCACACATTTAGTTAATGCCTTTCTCACACACTTCTCCATCAACATCAGTTCTAAGATGACCTACGCCCAGCTAGCATAACTCAAGCAAGGACCCAATGAGAAATTTTCCAATTATGTCTTATGATATAAGAATAATCTTTCTAAAATGACTAATGTCCTAGCCAATTTCAAATGTAAGATTTGTTCATACAAAGTCTCTTAGCACCTCTCCAAGAAAGTTTTCTCTTCGAGACCTTTTCTTCCTTTGATCAACTTTTCCATACTCTTAAACTCTAAGAGTCTAAGCTCTTATCCATTGGAAAACTTAAGTATCAGGAACAACCTTCCTCCACTCATTTTCCAAACAAGACACCATTCAAACCTTCTACATCTAAGCCAAAACAATAAGCTCACTGTTAATGCTATTACCCCTTCCAAGGAAATTCCATCCCAACCGCCTAGGTGTACGTTCACCAACCTTCCTATGACACCACATCTTATTCTAAAACAACTCTTTGACATCAATCTAAAACATTCAAAGGATGTGATTGACTATCCGGCCTTAATTGGATTCGTAAATATCAAGCTATTATTTCTATGAACCATTTTCACCTTAAATTTTTTTACAACAATCAAGTTATTTCCATTAATGACATCCCTCCTTCCCTCCACTATATTTACCTTCTTGTTCCACTCCTTGTGTGTCTACCCCTCTTACTCACATAGCTCCTCTATAGTCACCGCCTATGCATCCTATTCCTACTTCACCTCCTCGATTAGCCCCTACATGACCACTCCATTCCATTAGTCCTATACATCGACATAGGCCTATTCCTAGGACTAATACTATATCCCATTGGGATCACCACCTTGTTTTATTCCATATGGCTTATCTTCTCCCTTATGCACAACACCTCCATCACCCACACACTTTACTATGCCATGACATTCATCTTATATACACCCATCAAACTCATATTAGCTTCACTTCCCCACATAGTATTTGTCTCCCATACCACCATTACTTGAATATCATCCTGTGGTTTCATCATCCTAACCACCATAGGTTTGATGACCTTCATCCTTTGATCTCATCATGTGATTTCCCTTATAGGACTACTTAGGGGGAATCATCATTCCCAATCCCCCTTCTTCATATTAGCATAGTTACACCTCTACTCTTTACATTCTCCTTCACACATACGTATACTTCTTACACCTTCTAGCACCCTCGTTACCCGATGACACACTCTTGTGCTTCGGTTCACACTGGACTGTTGAGGGATTACCATTACACTAAACCCCACACATTACACGTTAGGTCTACACATTTACATTCTACCATCATTTATATACATAACCTACATCCTACATTATCCTACACATACCTCATCTATTATTCATTTATACATCATCTATGTCATACATGTTACACTAGTCGTCATTACTTTTGAGTCTAGTTTTACATTTCATCCATGCATTCTACATACTATGCTAGGTTATAGTATATATGGATCTAGCTTTGCATTCTTCTACTACATATCCTATTTCTACCGACACCTATCATTGTATCTTACACATTACATATACATCCTACACACCCACATTGCATCCTACCTATCCTACATGCTACACTATATTTCCTTATACATGGGTCTAGTTTTACCTATCATCATTACACATTTTATTTCTATCTACACACTTATTACATTACACATTCCATACCCACTACACATCCTACATTGCGTTATTCACACCGCACATTTACATCTTGTATTCCTCACTTGGTTGTTTACCCTACGTTGTCTTCTATGCACCGCACTTACTAATCTATGATGCACTCTAGTTCCTTAGTCCATACTCGAATACTCGAGGGTTTAAAAAATCAAATGGAACTCCCTTTCATCATGCGACATCTTTCTCATCCAACATTTCCAATGTTAGTGACATACGCCTTAGGTTAAATTATCACCCATTCTATCATCTTGTCGTGGTATACACTTTAGGCTAAATCACATCCCCATTATCATCTTGTAGTGGCATACACTTTAGGGTACCTCAATACTTCCTTTTTGTTCATCCCCTAGTGACATATGCTTTAGGCTAAATCGTCACCCATTTTCACTCCTTCATCTCATAGTGATATTCTCTTAGGGATAAATAATCACTCCTCCATTCAACAATTCATGGTATACACTTAGGATATAGGGTTCACGCATATCTTTCCATAAGTCTCCTCACCATCCACTCATTCTATAGTGATATATGCTTAGAGATAAATCATCACTCACACATTCCACAAGTCATGGTATACGCTTAGGCTATAGGGTCCACACATATCTTTCCATATGTCTCCTCACCATCCACTCATTCTCTAGTGATATACACTTAGGGATGAATCATCACTCCTCCATTTGAAAATTTTTGGTATATGCTTAGGCTATAGGGTCCACACACATCTCTCCACATGTCGCATGCCATCACCACTACACATACACACTCATCACAACATGCTAGACACACCCTACACTACTCGACCATTTCCCAATGACACACTCTTGTTTATGGTTCACTATTATTTCTTTGAGGGAAAAAAATGAACCTCACTACATACACATTTCATCCACTCAGGGGGAATGATGCTCCTATCATTCCATTTTGTATTCCATTCCATCCATCCACTACATATTGTATTGTCTTGAGGGAATTTAGTCTTTCTTTCCAAAGTTGTTTCGCATGTTCACTTTACTACACATGTTAGAATGTTTCTTATATGTCATTATCATACACATATGTGCATTCAAACTTTTGTATAATGTGATCATAGACACATGACTCTACACATGGCATAGATTCTAGACTTCTACGCATCCTATACTGGTCATTGGCGGCATCCACATTTATCTTTTCCAGATGCTATTGTTTTATTTTGTACTTAAAATCTTATAATACTTATTCATGCACTCTTGGACATAGTGTTTATCACTCTCTAACATGCTAATGGGTTTTCAATGTGTAACACTTGTTTTGTAGGATTACATGTTTCTATGACTACTTGTTTTTTTCTACATATTTGCTTTATTTTCCATTATATGTGGGCTTTTCCATTTTATTATGTGCTCATGTTTCTATTGTTTGTGGCCATGATGGCCTTGTGTGTCTTGTGACATCGTGAGTGATGTCCCATGTTTGAAACCCGCTTTGTGTAGTTTTCTTGTTTTCTTGTGTGTTTACACTACTTTGTTTAGTAGTTACTACATTTTCTGTGTATTTTACACTTCTCTTATTGCATGCATGTGTTTTGGAATAACGGTTGTATTGGCTAGCCTTCCCCTTTGTGTGTGCCTTGGTATCTACCAAGTGTTTCCCTTCCCCCTGCAGGGAAGAGTTCTACAGGTTAGAGTGTGGTTGGGTCCTCTTTTGGAAATGCATTTTCCTTTCCATGATGTCACATGCACCCCCAAAGAGGGGGAATCATTAAGGGTTTTCTAATAACACATCATATTTACACTGGTTCAGACACAATGAGTGAGTTCAGACTAGTCTATGAACTCCATACACAACAACCATAACAAGACATGGTGTCCTTTGGAAATTTTGTGGAGTAGTTACAGGCTTGGGGGTTACAAGTGGGTGTGCCTCTCTACACTTTTCCATCCAGTGGCATTGGATCTCCTAAAAACTAGGACAGTATAGATATATCTTCACATATTTTAGCAGAAGTGGTTAAAGTTAGAGGACACAACACATTTCCTCCCTATACTTCTTCAACCAGGGTGGTGTGAGATCACCCAAAAACTCGTGATAGTACAAGATATCCTTCTACACCCTTTTTCTCAACATGGATCAGGTGCACATGTTCCATTTACACTTTTATTCTATCATATTTTACATTTATGTACTTTACACATGCATATTTTACACAACATTTTTACATACATACATATTTGACTACTTGATCATTTTCTCCTTACATGTCTTCAGTATGAGAAATAAGTAGTCAAATTAAGGGCAAGAACAACCATAATAGTGATAATGAAAATGATAACACACCACTATAGGAATTTTTCTTTACTAACCATGTAGGTACACTACACACATGTTCCGCCTTAGTTTCACTCTCATCACTTTTTATGTGCATTTTTCATATTTAGAATCTAAGCTCCTCCACATATTTCTTTTTTGTCATTCCACGCTTGATTCTAGTCCATCGACATGTATTCTTCTACACTCTACATGGATATCAGGTACGCATCTCTATCTACTTTATGTTACCGAGCTTTCCACTCACCAACATAAAGTGGGGAAAAATGTAGACACAAAATTATGCACTTTACACATAATTTAGCCTAGTCTTATACTACTATTTAGAAGGTTCTCAAGTGGATAAAGTAATAATTAATCCCACCTTTTGGCCACCTTTATTTTATATTTTATTTTGTCATTCTCTGTATATTTTATTACACTTCTCTTCCCATTTCACAACTACCTCGTCATTCTAGCCCAAAATTAGGACACCCTGACTTGTATTGGGGTACCCCGATCCCACTTTGGGTGCCCTAGTCTATGTACATCCTTTCCGCTTCTTTTTGTGGCCTTTCTAGTCATTTATTATCTTTATCTTTTCTCCATTTAGCCTTGTCGGGATTAATTATGAAATTAAACTTGAGAGCCCTCTAAATATAAAGCTAAAAGATCGAATAAGGGTCCCCTGGTTATAACACTACTATCACTACATCTAGAGTTACTTCCGGATAGTGTCATGTATCAAGGCTAGGAGATCTACATCACATACACTACATAGGGGGAGGGATTCTATTCTATTCCATGCACACATGCTATTTACATTTCTTATAGTTATTATTGCTCAATACTTCAAAAAGTGCAACTGACATGAGAGAACCTAGGGCATGACATGAACACACACACCAGAAATACATTTGGGTCTGAAATGTAGTTCAACACTCAGTGATAATACCACAAGTTTGGCAACTGAGGTTAGTCTAACCCATTCATTTGCATCTTTTATTTTTCTAGGGTTTGATACTTCCTTTTGCATTGTTGGTCATTACACATCTCATATGACAGATCCATCATAACAGACATGAATTATTCAAAGACATCTCTTGACCATATCAGATTTAGGTTTTGAGCATTTACAGTGTTCAAAGTGCCTAAATTTTAGACCAGGGTGCCCTGGGGCGCCTCAATATACTCCTAGGTGCCTCGATCTTCTCATATCCTCCAGATCTATCCTTGCGGTGGTCTCCAGTGTTTGTATACACTTCCTGATTTCATTTCCAGATCTGTGACAACCTACAATAGTCACTACCAATCAGGTAAGCTATTTATCTTCCTTCTCTTACACATTTAGGGTTTTATTTCACTTAGAGTAATTAATTACATTTTCTATTTATTGTTTTAGTCTTTTATTACAGTGTTTTAGTCCTCCTAATTAGATTAACATTAATACCCTAGTGTCCCCTTTTAGGTCAACTAGATCCTTATTTTTTTAATTAGAGAATATGTTGAAATTCATATTCATCCATGAGTGGAAGAATGTGAGGAAAGAAGGATTGATCCCTAGATGTACACCCAAGGCTCCTTATAGGTTGTAGAGAGAAAATATTCAATGTTTCTCCTTCGAGGTTGTGGATTAATTGATTTGATGAAAGATTTGTAATTAAATCTTGAAATGGTTGTATAAGGATATTCTTGCATACATGTACCTCATAGATTATATGCATGTAGATTTATTGAGATGTAGGAATCATCATTCATCGTGTTCTGCAAGAGTGATATTTTTAGGGATTATGGACACAAAAGATTGTGTTGTTTGCAAGTGTCCAAAGTTGTTGTGGTTGTATGTCTACAACAATACTAGAGATGTTAGGCGTAGGAGCCGGTTGTGAAATAATAGAATCAAGATTAATGGTGCTTGATGATGGAACCTATTCTATAGAGTCTATAATTATATCAAGGGTTAAAAGGGAGTCTTGAAGAAAGGTCAAACTCTCATTTGATGGTAGAAGGTTGTTGTCTAAAACATGTTCAATGTCTATTTGGATAAACAAAAGAACATATGGAGAAGAGATTGATTATATTGGAGGGAGAAATACTTGACCTTCATTGTGATCTCATTGAGTGTTAGTATGTATAGGAGTTTGGAAAACATTCAACTCTTCATGAGAATTTTTGGTAGTTGACGTGTCTTCGGTTATGATAGCTTTTTCATCAAGATCTATAAAGATGACTCTCGTCATCAAGTAAGTCTTGGACATAATTCTTAAATCACACACATATATCTATGGAATTTCCATCAATGTGATGGAAGTCACATTATGTATGAGGTTTTTACTAGTATGGCTTAGGTTCCCCTTTAGGAAAGGGTCTTGTAAATAGATATTTGATCATTTTAGCCTTTACTAGTTGATGAAAGACACTAAAGAGACTTTCTTTACGGGGTGTAAAATGGCATTTATCTTTATGTGGATTGGTGTCTTTGCTAGGTTGTATGGTTTGAATTTTACTATTTTTTCATGTATGTTGTGCACATTTTGATATCTCGTGACACCATAGTTGATGACATTACGGGTTTGACGTACATATATTTATCATGATGAGTACTAGGGTGGTTAATATTATGATTGTGATTGTGATTGTGCCATTCTATTTATAATGAGGCTTGATCAAGCCTCTAGAAATGAGGAATTTTTCTATTTAAGTAAAGGTGAATTCATAGTCAAGGTTGAAAGATAAATTTTTGATGAACTTCTCTCGAGAGGTTTGTGAAGGTGGTGATAGATCCCTTTGGAAGGTGTAAGAAACAATATAAAGCTTGTCCTCCTAGAATTTTAGGGAAAAGGAACAAGAGAAAGATATATTTATATGCCACTTCATGGCATGCTATGGAAAATTCTTTGATATACTCTCTAGGATTGGTTTTTCCCTTGTATTTTTGAATTTTGGTGTCTCAAAATATTTTGGAAAGGGTGTGTGTAATATTTCCATGTCGAATGGGTAGGGATACAATTCATCAAAATTGAATTGTTTACATTGTTTTTTCATACCCAAAATAATGTCTTTCATCATTTTCCATTCCTGAGAAAATGATGAATTATGTGAATCCAAAATTATAATGAAAATGGGGAAGAGCAAAGAAAGGTGCGATGAAGAACTCAACCCTTAGCAAATTGAATTCTAAGATGGAAGTGTTGACAAAATTTCCTCGGTTCCCATTCGATTAGTGAACTAGTACTAAAATAAATAAGTAACTCAAAACATGTGAGGGTTTAAGGTACCTCAAGATGATGATGATGATGTGGATGGGCACAAAGATAGCTCCTCCTTGTTACAAGCTTGATAATCTGCACAACAAAGATAACTAGAAAGAAAAATGGATTAGATGGTAGATGGGGGGTTGCTTGAAGAAGTCAGTTCTAAGAAGTGTAAAATTCCTTATGCGGATGTCAACCCCATGTTTGATAAAGATAGATGAAGTAAATAGATATGGATTTGATATAAAATGCGTAACTGAGATAATAGAAACTGCAAAATATGGATCTAAGATAATAGAAGTAGATTTGATCTAAATTGACATAAAATAAACCATACATTTGGGGTACGGTGACCTAGGAATGTAAATGACTAGTTAATGGTGATTAGGGATGGATGAGAGACCTATAGAATAGACCTGTAAGCTCTTCTGTGGCTAGATCTGGGTAGATCTAGATTTGAAGATTTTTTTTTGGAAAAATAGACTGGATCTAGATATGATATGGGAAATCTGTGGAAACAGAAAGGATGCAAGAGAATGGATAGATTTGATAACTCGAGATAGGGTTGATAAAGGTGATTGGGCTAAGTCGATGGTGACTGGGCCTAAAGATGAGAAGTAAACACAAAAAATCCACAAGAAGACCTTAAGCTCTCAAATAATTCCCTCTTCTGATCTCCAAATTGCATCCTTCGATCTCTCTCTCTAAGAAGGAGGGGGTATGGGTGTATTTATAGGATGAGTGGATGGATGTGGAGGATAGGAAAACATTTAATAAAGGTAGGTGGGAGGTAGGAAAATATTAAATAAATGCATAGGGAAGATGAAATTATTTAATGAAGGTGGTTGAGAACCTAGGGATTGATAAAAGGTGGTTGAGAGGAAGGAAAATATTAAATCAAGGCCAAGGGAGATGGAATTATTAAATGAGGGCCTAGGGAGGATAAAATGGAGCATATAGGGAGGATAAATGATAGGAAAATATTAAATGAGGGTAGGTGAGAACCTAGAGATGATAAATGGGGTGCTTAGGGAGGATAAAAGAGGTTAATAAATATGTCTAGGGATAATCAATGGGATGTGATTAGGATATAAATATGATTAGGGATTAATTAAATGGGATTAGTGGTGAATTAAAATAAATTATGGGGAAATAAAATAAATGATGGGATAATGTAGGAAAGTGGGAAATTTGAATAAATGGGATTTAAGAGGGAAAGGGGAATTCGAATGAGTGACCATGGTGAAAGATAACAAATGCAGGGTGAAGAGGGTAGTGATACCAAATTTTGGTGTCTACATTTTCCCCTTTTTATCAAGTGGTTTGTATTGGGCAATCCATGAGACAAAAAAAGAAGGGATTGACAAGATGATTGATGATGGATGATTATTGATGAGGTGCTCCCCTCAAACTAGGGATTGATGATACAAAGGGGAATCAATGATGATTTTGAAAGAGATAGATGAGAAGGATAGAAATAATAATAAAGAGCAAGCGATGAATAATAGAAGATGCCATAGGCAAGAAGGATTCAATTAAAAATGCTTACTTCAATAAATTTGGACTTATTCTAGTTTGAGTAGGAAAAAAATATAGCCAATATTGGAATCCAAAACTACTTGTTTTGGATTCTAAAATGTTAAATATTGGAATTATATGGACTCCAAAATCACACATATTGGATTCCAATATCGCATATATTGGAATCTAGAATCACATATATTGGAATCCAAAATCACATATATTGGAATCCAAAATCACATATATTAGAATTTACTACACTCTAAATTCCCATATATTGGAATCCAAAAAGTCAAATATTGGAATCCATTATATGGGCTAGCGTCCGTTAGGAATTATCTATGCTTTGGACTAAATAGAACATGTATCTATTTTATACAAAGCAGTTGCTAGGCATTATTTATGATTTGTTATGTACATAACATATTTATATTTTATTAGGGCTAGTGGCTGCCAACCATTATTTATGCTATGTTATATAAATAAAAAGTTTATGTTTTAAACGGGCTCGCGGCCGCTAAACATTATGTATGCTTTATTTTATACAAAACATGTTTATGTTTTATACGGTCTAGTAGACACTTGGCATTATTTATGACATGTTATTTACAGAGCATGTTTTTGTTTTATACGGGATAGTGAACATATTCTATTGTTTTTAAATGCTTGCAAGAAAGGCCATAACATGGTGTTAAATTTGATGCCTGTTTAGACATTTTTATCTGTGAAATAGTTACAAATCTTTGAAATAACCGTCACATATGACTTTCATATTTTAAATATGACCATCAATTTTTCTAGAGATTTATTTATATATTAATTATATTAAAAAATATTAAAAACAATTAAGTATATACAGTATAATTTTATATTTATTTTATGAAAATTGTAAAAAATATACTATTTTACAATTTTTCAAGGGCAAGTTTTTCTGATAATTCACCATAAAATTTATTCAATCATACTATTAGCTTATAATCAAAGTGAAAATATAAATCCTCCCAACTTATATTTTGAAAATCTCATCATAATATAATAGAGTTACACAATACTTTCATAATAACATATGTATGTATATATTATTGATAATGTTAAGCAAAGTACCATCATAACAACATTCTAAAAAGATAAATAGTTATTTAGCATTTTCCTACTCCAAATGTTTGATGCCCTCTACCACATTCAATCCCTGAGACACTATTTGTGATATTTTTGTACAAATCGACCATCAACCATTTATATTTTTTACAATATTTACGTCTTCTTTTCATCCTAACCATAATATTTTTAGAAGGGTTTCCCTTGCACCTAATGTAATACACAAAGTGTTTTTAGAACTGTATGAAAAATAGTTTCTACTCCAAAACTTTTCTAGGTCTCTTATTGTTATTCCCTTGACTATATTGCAATGTTCCTTTCCCCAAGTGAGTCTTGGATTCAATATGGTCGATATTTTTTATTAAATCCCGTTGATATTTTTTTAACATCACCATAAATGAGATTGTCATGCTAGAATCCCAATTCACAGTATGGTGATACTAATTTTAAAAAGTATGACATGCCACCTCATAGGTTGAAAACTTTCATATTGAACGTGAATGACATCTTCCTATTGTATGTTTTGTTTATCCCATAAAACATGTCCTCAATATCCAAAATAAGTAAATAACTCTTATCGATACCTATAGGGAAGTAAAATAATTTCATTTTCATCGGTCACATATCAATTATAACCAATTGAAATAAACAACATTTTTTCTTATGACTAACAGTTACCGATTGAGATTGCGGCTTAGATTACACCACATTTACACATTGTTGGATCCATTGATGCAAGATATATTTCAAATAAACAATCATCAATTCATAATCTATTTCTTGCTATTGAAAATGTGAGCATAATGTATTTGAAATAAACATTAATCAATTCATAATCAATTTCATGCTATGGAAAATGAAAGCTTAAATAGATAAACATAGTGGTTTCTGCGGTGATATGGAAAGTACAATATCAATCGTTCTATGTATTATAATTAAAATTTAGCAGCCACTAGGCTATGCTTATATTTTTGAACCACCCTTTGGTGGAAAACAATCCTCAACTATTGATGAGGATTTGCGACTACTAGGCTATGCCATCATTGGTTGAACTAAACTAGGCTGACAACCTTTAATGAGGATAGCCAAGTGTTGCTTTACATATGTATGAGCTGGATCAAGTCGTATGTAGTTCTGTTTATGATGATGTTGAAGCCAAAACAATGTTAATTCAATGTAAGTAGTCAATATGCAGTAGTGAATCAATGAAACATTGTAGACAATATGTATGCAGTTGTAAATCAATGAGATATTGATGAATGTAATGTTTTTTAGTCAAACGACATCAGATTGAACGTGGATGTATAGAGTCTGCTAAGCTCTATATACTTCATTTTAAATTATTATCGTAGCTTACAAATGGATTTCTTTAAAATTTATCTTTGAAATTATGCCAAGCATATAAACTAGTTTCTGTTAGTTATCATTTCTTATAAAATACACATGAATATCATACCACGTTGTGAGTTTTTATTTATGTTGGATACCTCTGCACCCTCCATGGTTACATTATTTGGTTTTTGGTTTTCTACATAATAATTTATTGTCTTATAAAGTTTTGGGGCTTATTAGCGGTTTTGTTTGTAAATTCACATGATTAACGTACCTATATTTGATGGCGTATTCATGGCCGATTTTCCCGCATCCTCCACATTTGTCATCTGAATTGTAAAAAATATATGTTTGTTAAAAAATTGAAAACCATGGCAATTAAAGATAGATCTCAAGAAACATATTTATTAAATGATTAAAATTAAATCACCATGTTGAACTAGTTGTGTAATGTCAAGGTGAAATAGTTGTACATCATATTTTATAGCTTTGTGTTTGTTTACGTACACAATAATTGTATAAGTAGAATATTTAGTTTAAAATCCATTAAAAATCAGTTGTTGAAGTTGTCTTCGGTGACTAAACTTTCTTCAAATGAGAATAATAATGTTTTAGAAACATTTCTTGACTATGTGTCTCAACAATAAAAACAAATGATGGTTTGGAATCTACCAATGCATGGAGTGTGAAACTCGCTGCCATAAAGCATTAATACTAGAGAATTTTCGAAAAAAAAAAATTTTGAGTGAACATATCGCCCAAAACTCATGTGATATTTTGCAAGGAAAAGGATGGATGTTTCGGTAGGCTAATTTAACTTGCAGTTACTAATTCTTTTGGCGCTTTCTCCATCCAATCCCTAGTGACATCTCGCTCTATAATCATTGTTATTGTCACAGCTTTGTGCACACTAGATATTGTGTACATAAGACACAAAATTTTGAATATCCCATTGCTATCATAGAGTATGTAGCATCCATCTAGAATTGATACTCCACTATCTTTAACCTTTTCCATGTATCTTTTACCGTTGTTTCACCAATTGTTGTTTGATAAAATAGATGATGTAATGATCAAAGAGGAATACATGTGATTATGTTTGTCAAAGGTTGAATGTGTGTGTTATTGACTTTATCTAAGTTGATCATGGAGAAATCCTTTTTTTTGGGAAGGATTACCTGTAGATACAAAGCAAGACCACCAAATGATATTAAATAGAAAGAGTTAGAGGACTTCCTAGCAAGGCTAGATCCGAGAAGCGTGATGCTTCCTCGAATGGATGTTAATCCTCTATTTTTATCAAATTAATGAAAGTAAATACAAGAAATAAACGTCATATTGCTAACACTTTGATTTAGGTATCTTAAAACGTTATCAACAAAATAGATTAAGAAAATTATTAAAATCTAAACTAATCTAGCATCAAGAAAGGTATGTTTCTGGTTGGGACAGGTCAAAAGGGTGTTAGGTAAGGTCACAAAGGTATCTAGTAAGGTCTGGGTGGAGTTTATGTGATTTTAGAGGAAATTTTGTGAAGGTTAACATAAAACATAGTGACCGATATCGATCTCCGTGACCTGATGCCAGAGAGAGGGGAGACTAACAACGGTTAAGATGACTAGCATTGGTAGGAGAAATTTGGTAGTAAATTATGAACAAAGGTTTTTAGGCTCTCGTGATTACACAAAGAGTGAGGGTAGTATGGTTTGGGTTGTAATATGGCTGAGAAGACTTAGGGATACTAAGAAGGAGGTTTAGAATGGTGAAAAGGCTTGGGATGGTTGAATAGTGGGTTGATGGGAGGAAGGTGATGTACATGAAACATAGGAAATAAACTACTAAAAGGAAGCAAAGATCTAAAAAGGGAATAATAAAAATAATTAGGATCACAATACTTACTTGATGTCTTGTAGATATTGGGAGGCGAGAGGAGGACGATAGTTTATCTATGAAGATATTTTATGTTTAGTCTCACAAAAATACTCTTAGAGTGTTCCCACGAATATTCCAATGCTTGGAAGGAAAATGGCTTCTTGTCTTACACTTTGGTTGTGTGTTCGCTATCCGGATACAAGAGGACTTGAATATTCTCACTTGAATGTAATAAGGCTCCCATAACTTAATGAAAAACTGTGTGTAAGGAGTTTTAAAAGTGTATATAAGGTAACCGATGACGGTTAGGTGACCAATGTCAGTTGAGGAGTAACTAGCGTCGGTTAAGGTAGGAAAGTCTAGGTTTACCAAAAATAGGTAGATATTTACTATTTTTGGCGCGATTTTGATTGAGTCTACTTAGGAAGTGGAGTTCACATGAGAGAAGGAAG
The DNA here is from genome assembly GCA_018340775.1 of Taxus wallichiana var. yunnanensis. Lineage (NCBI taxonomy): Eukaryota > Viridiplantae > Streptophyta > Pinopsida > Cupressales > Taxaceae > Taxus > Taxus wallichiana. The sequence continues at coordinate 40,268,200 of CM031244.1, forward strand.
GAAGGTCATAGAAGAAGTCCAATTAGGTTTAGGAAGAAGTATTATTTAGTTAGGTTAAGTGGTCACTCAACACTGAGAGTGATGACTCAATACTGAGAGTGATGACTCAATCATCATGTGAGTTAAATGCCCCTAGAATATGTCCAGGTGAGGTGTAATGATGAGGTGGAGGTGTGAGGGTGAAATTAACTTAATTAAAATAATTAAATTAATTAATAATGTGAGGATGAATATTAGGATGAAGGGATCATGATTAGTTAAATGTATTACATTAATTGATTGAAGTAGACCAAGGGGAGTGTGACCCAAATTTGGTGTCTACATTTGCACCTTTTTATTGTGTAGCTTATGTTGGTAAGCGATGTTGATAAAAATATGTATTCAATGTCCCATGTATAAATGGATATTAGGTTTCCCAAGTAGGGCTGAAGGTTATCCCCCTCAAACCACGAAGCGATGAGGTAGGAAAAGTAGTTGGGGAGTGGTGTGATAAATAGGTGATTGATGAAAGTGAGGGTTAGTAAGTAAGGGTATGGTCATTTTGGGTAATGGGTAATGGTCATATTGGGTAACGGGTAATGGAAATCGAATGCACACACACATATAGATTGTGATACGGTACCATGCGGAAGAGCTTGTAAACTCTACATTGTCAAAAGGGTGATAGGTTTATCCAAACGAGGTTAAAGTGATTCAGGTATCCAAGGTATAGGATATGGTCATGAAGCAAAATGAGGTCCGGTGTAGGAATGAGTAATAGGTTTTGTTCCATGGCATCAAGGTATGGTCGGGATAAACATCACATCATTAAGCAAGGTAAGGTCATTAGGCTAAATAACACAAGTAACAAAATCACAAGGTATAACGAGTAAACAAATTCAAATGTCACAAAATTTGATTCAGGTCCAGGTATGTAGGTAAGAGAACAGGTAAGGCCAAGGTATAGGTAAATAACATGTCCCTAAATGTAATTAACGAAATGTACATATAATGGAGGCTTGCGGGTAAGGTGTAATAGGTGATGGTAAGGTCAACAGTTGTTGGAGAAACATTATTTGTAGGCCAAAATGGGCATAGGGTAGGCCAAATTGTTATTGTGTATTAGGGAAACTAGTTAAATTAGGCATGATGGATATCAAATATTTCACATTTCCATGATATCAAATATTTGTAAGCATGGTTTTTGGTGTAAATGTACAAATATTTGATATCATGGAAATGTGAAATGATTGATGTATGATATGGTGATGTTATAAAATGAGGTATGTATGTTTTTAGGATGGTTTAATTTCCTAGTTTTGTGTAAAATGGAAACCAACTAAGGTAGAATGTGAATATAAAGGGGGAAAATTGGTTAGGGAAAGAGTGGTTGAGCTAACCTCCAAGGGCCCCATGCCCTTAGAGTGCTGCCTACATAGCCCTAACAAAAAGGGGCCTTAGGATGATGTAGTTCTCCCATAAGCTAGGGAAGAATATGATGAGGTAGAGGAATGGGTTGGTTGGTTTTAGGCATGATTGAGTCTAGGTCATTCAGGCATGTTTGAGTTTAGGTCATTTAGGCATGGTTGATTTTAGGTCATTTAGGCATGGTTGAGTTTAGGTCATTTAGGCATGGTTGATTTTAGGTGATTTATGCATATTTGAATTGCAATGAATAGGCATGGTTGAGCCTAGGCCGAGGCATGGTTGAATTAAGGTCGAATATGCATGTGTGATTTTGGTGAAAGAGGAATTCCTAAAATGTAGGTGTCAAAGATCTGGTCTGTGTAGGAGAATCAATAAGTAAGAAAAGAGGTGAATGGTAAGAGGAGACAAAAGCCACATAATTGGTAAAACCAATATGATTCTATCATACCAAGGATGGTGTATGAATAGAAAACCCTAAAGGCATTACATGATTGATTTTTCTAAGGATGAAGAAGGTCACATGATCATGAAATGTCACATTTGCAGCACATCCCTTGAGTAGGTGGAAGGTTAGAAAGGCAAGGCGGTGAGGTGAATGAAGTTGGTTGAGTGTAACCTGGTGTGAGACAACATGCCTCTTTGGCAAGAGACCCAAGATCAAAATAGGGAATTTCATGACGAAAAGTCATCTATATTTTTGCATTTATTTTTATAGACTGATCGATGCGGGAAGTATATGTGGGATGAGTAGAGTATCTCCTTGAGGTCTTTGTGAAGTTGATCGATGCGGGAAGCTTCAGAATATTTTTATTTTATTTTTGTAGGAATAGTCTTCTTTTTGTGATAGACTATGTACAATATGGCTAGATTTGTATAGTTGTCCTTCGAGGGAGCAATCTATTTATAGCAGCAAGATAGAAAGATTAGATGTCCTTTTTGAGGGAGTCATATTTTTCTAGAATTTTGACTCAAGGATTTTGAATTTGAAAAATCCTGTATATTACTTTTGAATTGTTTTTTTGGACTTTTAGGTCATGGAAAAGACTATAGAGAAGTATAGTCTTCTTTTATGAAGACAAAACCATATCACATAAGGGTTAACTATGAAAGAGTGGTTTTAAGGGATGAACGACCATGGGATTCCATCTTAAAAAGGATGACAACTATCCATGAGAATCATGCCATGACTAGAGCCATGGTACTCATATTGAAGATAAGGTAGAAGGGTGATAGGTAATCACATGATTCTTGTTTAGTTGTTGATCCTTAAAATAGGCAAGTGGAAGGTGAATGGTGCACAAGGGACAAACACGTAATAGACATTAGGTGATATAGGATTGGATTGCACAATATAATGGTCTAATATGCAAGGCATTGAGGGGCTTAGGTTCGGGTTTACCTTTGAGTGAAGACAAACGATAAGCACATGATCCATAAGTATGAGTAATGATATGAGGTCCAAGCCAATTAGGAGAATTTTTTTCCTCGTTTAATTTTCTCCACTTTTGTTACTTGTTGATTTTCCTTCAGGACGAGGTCACCGACATGGAAGGTTCATTCTTGGACACATTTATCATAGGAAAATTTGATACATTTTTAGTAGATTTGGAGGTGATCAAGAGCATTTAGATGACACTCGTCTAATAACTCAAGATGTGCCAAATGATCCTAGAAAAACTCATCATCGTTGAGCATATATTTGAGTGAGATACGAAAAGATGGAACTTGGACTTTGAGAGGAAGGAAAGCCTTTGTGCACGTAGACCAAAGAGAAATGCGTGGAAATAGTTGAGGTATGAATACTAGTGAGATAAGCCCATAAGGAAAAAGGAATGTGCGTGTGCCAATCCTTTCCAAAGATCGCCAACTACTTTCATAAGAATTTTTTTAATGTTTTGTTGGTTGATTCAGCTTGGCCACTTATTTGAGGATAGTAAGGTGCGAAAACCGAGTTGAATGCTAAAGGCATCACAAAGTTTCCATAAGGTTTTTAAATTGTTTTTTGTTATCAGTGATGAGGCGGTGAGGAACACCAAAGTGATAAATGATGTTAGAGATATATTGGGGATAATCAATGGGTAGGATGAAAGAAACCAAAATAAGGCACTAGATTTCTTCTTTGACAAGAAGGGAAATGCAAGGTGCATTTTCCATAGCTTCGCTTCACGGGTTTCACCTTGAGAATAGTTATGATATTATGGACCACAATGTTTGGGTCAATACCTGACATATCAGCGTGAGACCAATCAAAAGTGTTGTTATGATGCCGAGAGAAAAGAAGTAAAGCTTCCTCTTTAGCAACATCTAGATATTGGCCTATATTTAGGATGTGTGGGTCATCATGAGTGTGAATATATATTTTAATGGCTGATTAATTCAACATGGTTTACGTCTTAGAAGGTAATGACTGGTGAATATAAAAATCTTCCACACCAATGTACGTGAGAATAGACTCATCGTCCTGACATTGAACAATGTTAATAGAAGGTGTATCGTCATTGATCATGTCAGGATATAGGAATGGAAGAGAATAGGGAGCCTCACCATCTCATTGATAAGTTAGAGGTCCTAGGAAATGGTGTTCATGAAAAAAATTAGGAGGAATAGATTCTAGATCCATAGACTCTATAGGTGAAGGTGGTGAAGTTGGTGAATGGGGTGGAGAAGGTTTATCATCCTCAATGAGTTCAAATTAGGCCTTCTTGGGAGATGGTTTGGCAAAGACAATACCACTATAGTATTTTTCTTATGAGTGGTGCATGGGATGATAGTATGCCGACCTTGTTCATAGAAACCAAATCCAAAGCCCTTCTAAGCATAGTGATGGAGAAAGGTGTGGGTGAAGTAGCGGTTGGAGAGATATTGAAGGTCGAATGAAAATGGTTAAATTTGGGAAGGTAGCTTAGGTGAGTAGGTAGAAGCATCAAGTCCCCCATACGTTAAGTTGGTGTGAAGGTGGGGAGGACCGTAGGGGAAAACCTCACCTATGTGGTGATCATAGCGAGGATGTTGGTGAAGTTTACCATACTCTTGAGGAGTAAGGAATGTGTCAATGTTATAAAGGTGATACTCCCAAGAGTACAACATTTAAAAACACCTTCTAAAGGATCACTAGTTGGTATGTGGGTAGTGGGAATGGATGAACTATTAGAAACTGGGAAGAAGAAGAATTAGTTGGTTGAGAAGTAGATGGGTTGGTTGATGGGTTAGCTACATAAGTGTGCCAACAATGGGAATAGGGGAATTAGGTTTGGAAGAGGTAGTGACATCATTGGTGGATGGGTCCATGGGTGAATGGGAATTGGTAGTGGTGGTAGATGACTCATCCGGTATAAGGACATCATTTGGTCAATATAAAATGTTACAGTCTTGAATGGTGAAGGGTCGAGGGGATAGTATATTTATGTCCTTCATGTTCAAATTTTAAACAATGTTGTAAGGTTGAATGAACACAACCCATGGTGCAAATCCAAGGTTGGACAAGCAACATGTTGTACTATAATTCCCTCTAAAACATAAATTAATTTCAGAATGGTATGGGGGACCACAAGAATGTGGAGAATGATGGTGCCAAGGGTGGAAGTCATGGTATTATTGAATGAACACAACATAATTGAGTTATTATGCATACAATTGGAAGGGATGCACATTTGATTGTACACATGGGAAGAAATGATGTTGATATTGGCACCACCATTGATCATAATGTGTCAAATGCGTATATTATCAATGTAGACAGAAATGAATAGGGTGGGATCAAGATCATCTAATTAGAGAGGTACAATCTCATCATCAGAGAAACTAAGAGTGGTTACTTGATGAGTGGTAGTGGGTGAAAAGGAAGGGGCTGAAGTGGTGAGAGAGGTCACATGGTGAGGAGTGATAATGGATGCCATAGGAGTAGGGTCATTAGGTAAAACCTCAATATATTGCAGAACCTCAATGAGGGCCTATCGATGAGACTCATAGGTTTGGACCAGGTCGTACAAAGACATTTTTAAAGGAGACTGGTGCACTTGTTTAAGTATTGTATGATGGGAAAACATGTCAGAAATAGGGTATGTGGGTCCACAGATAGTGATTTTAGGTGCAAAGTGCGGGTGGGATATTGGGTAAAAGAGTAGCAGATGGGCTAGTTATTTTCTCCTTTCCTTTATCCTAGGCTTGAGTAGTAATTTTAACCATACTAATATGTGGAAGAGGAGAAAGTGAGTCATGATAGGTGTAGTGAAAAGACGTGAAAAAATATGGTGAGGGCATATACTAGTTTTGTGAGAAGAATGCAATGCATTGGCATTTTGGTGGAGGTTTGGCTAGCTCTCTTATGTGGACCATATTGATCTCGAATGTTGGAGGAGGATAAAAGGGTTGTGGAGGGGAGATGAAGGTCGCTGAATAGGTAAGGGATGAGGGTGTGTGGTGATAGGTGGAAGTGGACTAGGGTCCTCATCTAAAATATCATCATCATCAAAGTTTTATTCGGGAGGACATAATTGGAGAAGAACGGTCTTAAGAGCCTTACAATTTTCCACATCATTCCTTGACACACAATGGTAAGCAAAAAGAATTTTGTCAAACCCTTCTGGTTTAGGTTTGAGTGGGTCGTAAGGTCTAAGTGGTGGAAATGTGATTACAAAGGTTTCCAAAAGGTTAGCTAAGATGTTGGTGTAAGACCTTGCTAATGGATCACAATATGAAGTAAGTGTGGGTCTAGATGAAAGTGTGGGTGATTTTGGTGGGAGAGGCACCACAAGAGGTGAAATCGGAGGTTGAGTTAGTTTGACCACTTGTTTGGTAGGTAGTACAATTTGATGAGTCTTATCCTTCCAAATCCAACACTCAGCCCAAGGAAAACCATGAAGATCAAGAAGATGATGAAAAAGTGGAATGTACACATGAAGAAGTGGAAGAAGTGGAATAAAGACAAGACACCAAGACACCCTCAAGACAAGTCAAGAGGGATCATCCAGCAAATCAGATCATTGGAAGTAGAGAAGGAGGTATTCTCACAAGAAGGAAGTTAAGAGATCAACAAAACCATGAAGACATAACACTCTTATCCATGATAGAACCCAAGAATGTAGCAGAAGCTAGCAAGGATCAACATTGGGTGGATGTTATGAATGAGGAACTTGATCAAATTGAAAAGAATGAAACATAGGAACTAGTACCAAGGCCAAAAGACAAGAATGTAATAGGAACAAAATGGGTATTTAGAAATAAAATGAATGAGAAAGGTGAAGTGACAAGAAACAAGGAAAGACTGGTATGCAAAGGTTATGCACAAATGGAAGGAATTGATTTTGATGAAACATTTGCACCAGTGGAAATAATGGAAGAAATCAATTTTTCTTGGCATAAGTTGCTTATAAGAAAATCAAAGTTCTTTAGATGGATGTCAAATCATCTTTCCTAAATGACCACCTAAGTGAAGAGGTATATATTGAGCAACCTGATGGATTTTCTCTAACCGGTGATAAATATTATGTGTACAAGTTGAATAAGTATTTTTATATACTCAAACAAGCTCCTAGAGCTTGGTACAACATGTTGGACACATATATCATTGATAAGGGTTTCATAAAAGGTGTTACAGATAGTTGTCTCTATATCAAAGAAGAAGGATATCATCTACTCATTATCATTGTATATGTGGATGATATCATATTTAGAGGAGATCATGACAAGATGACTCATGAATTTTCTAATGTGATGAGAAAAGAGTTTGAAATGTCTATGCTTGGGGATCTTTTATTCTTCCGGGATTACAAATCAGCCTATCAAACCAAGGTATCTTCATATCCCAAACCAAATATATCAAATAAATTCTCAAAAGGTTCAAGATGGAAGAATGCAGACCAATAAGAACACCAATGGAAGTGGGTTGTAAGTTGAACAAAGAGGATAACTCACCAAAGGTAGACAAAAATTTGTATAGGTTTATGATAGGTAATCTTCTCTACTCTATTGCATCAAGACCTGATATCATACAAGTTATGGGCCTTGTTAGGATATTTCAAGAAAAAAAGTCTACAAGATAAATGTGAAGGTTTATTGGTAGTGATAGCTCACAAAGAGGTTCCAGGTGATTGCATGATGATGAAATTGATGGATAATAGGTGGTTCATGGTGTGCAAGCGGTCCCAGAATGTTCATTGGACATTTAAAATGGTTGCAGTTGATACAAAGTTATTGTAAGATTAAATGGTGATTTTAGAATACACTAGAGAAATCGACATGGATGTTATCCTCATTTCTAGTGATTTAAGGGACTAAAACTCGTTTCACATTTTCCAAGTACTCACAAAATTTGTCTAGAGAAAAGAAAAAAATTGGTCCTTAAATGTTTTTGAAAAGCTTGAGTATTTTGAGTATTTTGGTGTAATGCGGGTATATGCAATGTGGATGGAACATGTTCCTATGGAAAAGAGTTCTCCACATTGATGATAGGTGCAAAGGACAAATAAAATAGTGTAATGTGGGTTTTAGATACATATCAGAAAAAACTCCCTCAAAGGAAGGAGTTCCATGTTACTCTGTGGTTACCCGCACTTTATGTTAGGCCACAAGGTAAAGATCAAGTTTATCAGAGGTCGCTAATTTTTCTAGCACTAAGGGATTTAATGGCACGGTTCTTAATTGTCCCAAGTTCCTCGTAAATTAATTCAACCCGAAAAAATAAGAACTTGGTTATTTGTGGGTCAAGGATATGATTCAAGCACAAGTGATTCATCCGGGAACACATTCTTCTAAGGAGAAAGTTCTCTGCATTGTCTTTGAAGCCAAACTATAAAGGATTTTCAAATTAGTGTAGATAAATAGGAGATTATGGGCTCAGGTGACACCGACGACAAAAGTTCCACATGAGATAAAGTTCTCCAAAAGTTTTAAAGACCAGAAATAAAAAGTAACATTGAGTGTAGATAATTAAAGGGTCAAATGAACCTAAGAACCTTGGCACTGTTCCTCAAAGGCTCTAGTTCCCCAAAAGCCTTGTTGATTTGAAAATAAAATGAGCAAGGAGAAAGAAGAGTAGTGTGGATAGAAATTGAGTCGTAAAATAAGAGTACTTAGAACTAGTTCCATATGGATAACCGTTCCCATAACTCATTATGATCTGATGCATAAAGGAAAAGTGGAAAACAAGAGAAAAGAGTGTAGTGTGGAGGAAATAGGATGTTGATGAATGAAGCCCACGTGACCCTGAGTTCCATGGTTCTATTTGTTCCCCAAATAATCGATAACGCTGATTAACAAAGGATTAAAAGGTAAAGGATTTAAAAGGATTAAAGGGTAATGTTGTGCAGATTGTGTGTGATGCTTGGAACCTTTTTCTCCATGACCACGTTAGATCCGCATTGGAAATATCATGCTCCTGTGTCCAAATTTGTTGTTTTGGAATTTTGGGAATCATGAAAACATCCTCTATCCAATGAATTAGAAAAATATAGCTTTTCGTGTAACTAAATGTCAAAAAGAGAAACTTGTAAATCTTAACGTTGAGAGAGTTGTGGAGGTCAGTGAAAATGTAGTTTGTTTTGGAAATCAATTTTGTAACCATGCATACACATGAATATGGAATTCAAAAATAAAAAAATAAAAATCAGTAAAAATATTTTCTCTCATCTATTTAAAAAAATGAAAAGATTATTGTTGAGGTTGATGAAATGAGAAAGAGTGTATTCTTGAGCTATCAAGAGAGAAGAGATGTATTTATTCTAGACAACTTTTGTAAAAACAGAAGAGTAATTTTTGAAATGAACATCCATTAACTAAATTTGGAAGAGGAGTTAGAGTGATCAGATGAAGAGTTGTTGATTGTACAAGAGCATCAGAATTAGAAAACCAAGTCAGATGATTGTTTGAAGGACTGAATCAGAGATACAAAGAATGTTGGATATCATAGTATGAAGAGTGAGCAATAGAAAGGTGATCATAATCCATTGTGCAAGAAATATAGAAACTATATGATTAAATTGATTGTAATATTTTTCTAAGTGGGTGCTTAGATCTTAGGGGGTATATTCTCCTTGTAAGTCAGAGCTTGCTAAATTATCCGAGTGGGTGCTTAACATTTCTTCAAGTTGATTCTTTAAATATTATGAAGTGGGTGCTTCATAGCTGAGTTGGTGCTCAAAACAAACACAAACAATTGCATGCTTTGGAATTGGTGTTCCTAATAAATACTTAGTTTTTAAATGGGGTTTTATCCCATTAATGGTTTCCCACTATAAATTATATGTTCACTAGCATTGTCTTCTTGCATGTGTTTGATACAATGCTCATAATACATAGTTGTTATTAATCAAGGATTTGTGTATTGGAATGCAATACAATTTTAATCTACACCGATTCACCCCCTAAGTGCTTGTGAGCTCTAACACAATTTTGATTTGTCAACATGTTCATAGGTCCTAGAGGTCATTAGGAGTCTATTTGTGTTGTTAGTTTTGCTTTGGACCTTCACAAATTTGAATGGAGCATTTTCCCTCCAAAATGCAAAATTTGAATTGTAAGGCCATTTTTGGCTTGGTTTAGGTGTTTTGATGTACTCTTGGAGCTAATAAACTTTGTAAAAGCATGAAATGAGGCAAAACAGGGGTGTCTTAGGTCCTCTCTTTGGTTAGAGGTCATGTCAAGCTAGTTTGTTCTTATAAACATAAGCCATATTTTATAAAGAACCTCAAATGTAGAACTTTTGCATGTGATCAATGTGTCTAAATGCTTGTATTTGGTTAAGATTTGAATGGTGGATTATAAAAGGAAAATTTTAACTATTTACAATCATTACATTTTAATGAGAATTAATTTAAGAAGTTCTAAGAAAAGGTTTCAAGAACAAAGTGGTTATAAACAATTGTGATTGTTTTCAATTTGTATGTGATATTGATGATGATCAAGAATATTATACTTGCATTTTTATAATGAATATATTGCTAGTAAGAGGTTTGTTTTTATGTTTTATGATTTTGATTGATTCCATTATTGAGAGAGTGGGATTTATGAGTTTTGTGAGAAAGAGAAAACTGTAACAGGCCTTTGAAGTTATACATGTAAATGTGTTGATATTAGTAAGAAGAACTTGTAAAAAGAGTAATGTCATGACATTAGAAGGAGGGAGGATTACCTACAAATGTATTTCAATCCATAAAATATATTTCTATTCTTGTTGAAGAGTCATTTTCTTGTGAAAACCAAGATAGAGGTAGGATATCGTTACAATTTTAATCTACCTTGAGAAACAAACGTTGAGATCAATCAAAATCTTCACACGGAAGTTTTCTTCAACTTGGAAATTCTTCAAGTCCCAAAATCTGAAAAATTCAGACTTTAGACTTTGGGGATTTTCCCTTTCAGAGTTTTATTGGCATGGAATTGAAATTTTGTTTTTCAAGTTTTGAAGTTTGAAACCCCGAAAGTCTAAAATTTCAGACTTTCAAGTTTTTGGAGTTCAGAGTTTTCTTTTGATAAATTGCCAATTTTCAAGCCTAGAGTTCCAAAGTCTAAAATCTTGAAAGTCTGAAATTTTAGAATTTCGGGCTTTTGAGTTTTGGAATTCTAGGTCACATCTTTTGGAAAAATTACTTTGGGACTTCCAAGTCCGAAAGTCCAAAATTTTAGACTTTCGAGCTTTTAGGTTTTGGAAATCTCCTTCTTGTTTTAAGGTCTTTTCACTTTCGAACTTTCGATTCCAAAAGTCCGAAAGTACAAAATTTCAGACTTTTGGGCTTTGGGTTTTGGAACTCTCCCATCACCATTTCATGATTTTCATCTCTTGATCTCTGAAGTCCAAAACCCTGAAATTCTGAAGTTACTTTTGGGTTTCGGACTTTCAGAGCTCTCACGTATTTAATTCTTACCTACTTCTATATGGATCGAGATTTGGCCATTAATGTCATATTTTTTCTATTTAAACTCGTTTTTACCTATCATTTTCATCTGACATTTTTCTCTGACTACTCCTGGGTTTTTACTGTATTTTGTACTTTTTAACATCATTTTTGAGGTATTTTATTTTGGTTATTTTATTTTTGGTTTAAGATCTTTTGTTTTGTTTTCTCCTTGTTCTCCATGTTTCCACGATTCAAGTTTCTATAGGTATTCAATACAACTGCCATCAAAGTCTTCAAAGATCCTCTCGAGTATTCAAAATTTTCCCTCTCAGCACTTCTCATTTTTCAGAGGTTCGAGATTGGCATTTTCAGAAAACCTTGTTTTCAGAATTTAGAAATTTGGCTATTCAGAACTTTTCATTTCTTGGGAATTGTGTCATTTCAGATTTTTGATAGTCTCAATTTTGGAACTCTCTAATTTGAAGTTTTGGAGGTTTTCACTTCAGATTTGAGGAGATTGCGAGTCTTTTGAGGTTTTTGGAACTCGTTTTGGACTTCTACAATTCGAGTTTTTAGAGGTTTAAGGTTTTGAAACTTTGAGCTTTTTACTTTGGGTTTTTAGACTTCTCTATTTCAGAAGTTTCCTTTCAGATTTTCAGAGATTGTAGTCTTTCAGGTTTTTAGAGGTTGAAGCTTTCGGGTTTTCGATTTTCCTTCTTTGGTACTTTCAACTTCAGCATTTCAGAGTTCAGTAAGTCATCAAGTTCCAAAATTCAAAACTTTATGTCTACTTCTTCATCCAAAGGAAAAGAAAATATGAAATATTTATTCCTCAGGGTTGCTCCTCACTCTTGCTTGTCTTCGACCTAGGGAGCATAGGAGACACCGATCTCAGAAAAATTGATTTTCCAGACTTTTAGGAAAGGGTGAAGGCCCCAAATAAGAAATCCTATATGCAGGCCATATATGACAGTGTTCTTTCTCTTGTTTCTAGTTTTCCCTCATCCATGCATTGCCCAAAGATCATTGTAGCTTCCACATCCCACTTTGATGAAGAATACATGGCAGTTAAGGATGCCAATGGCAAGGGTGTAATCCACTTAGATCCAAATTTATTTGAGGATTTTATAAAACTCCCGATGTCAAGGACTACGTGAAAATTTCACCAGATTCAGTGGTAGAACATTGGGAAAAAGAAGTGGAGTTGTGCACAAGGGTCATGTTGAAAACTTATCTGGCCAAGAGTGTTGCCAAATTTCCAAAGACCATGTATCGGTTAGACTTCATTCAGAGGTCAATGACATTATTGTGCTACTAAGTAGAGTCTTAGGTCTTCCCTCCATGAAGGAATTTCAAGAGTGGATGTTCTTATATATCGCTACCATCAAGAAGAATAAAGAATTTATTAGATGGGGGAGCATATCAGTAGCTCCATTTGCTATCAGTTGAGTAGAGTGTTGTCCTCAAAGAGTTTCTACATGACATATTTTTTGGTCTATGCCACAGCTACTATGGGAGACTTCACTAGGTTGAATACTAAGGGTATTCAAAGCACCTCCCAAATCTATGATTTCTATCCCAATTTTACACTGGATGAGGGAAGCAGGCACTTTCACAGAATTAACAATGCTTTCTTTGCGATTATTCTCTATCGTTTCAATAAGGAGTTGTATAATTGGAGGATTTCTGACGAAGCCTTCAAGGAAGTGCGTGAATGGGGAGCTATCTACCTACAGTTCCCCACATTTACCTACATTTGGATCCCACTTTGTAGGTGCTCCCAACAAGTTGCCAAGATGTCCCACTGACAAGTGGGTCTTGTTAGAATTGGTTCGGCAATTGCTAGATTACCACAAGATCTAGAATAAATGGCATAAAGTGGGAATTCAATTCCCTATTTCAATTGGTAGATACACTTTCCCAAATATTTACAAGGCTAAGAATATAGATTCAAAATGGCAGAAGTAACCTTGCAGAATTTCCATCCATAGACCAATTTTGACTATTGGGGTAAATTTAGTGAATCAGGTCAATTGAGTTCCCATGTGCCCTAGTTAGAAGACATCTGGATTCATTTTCAAGATGAATATATCATCCGAAAAAAGTTATTATGAGAGGTTAACCTTGGATGAAGTTTGACATTTGGTATAGCCGAGGTTCCAAAGGAGTTGTAAGATGATGATGAGGTTTTGGATGTAACATATAAAAATGATAATATTTCCAATCAACCATTTCCATGGATTGATTGGTATGTGGAATAATTTAATGCAAAGGATAGGGTGGGGCCCATTCTGCAGAGAACCTATAGTTGGTTGGTTACCTTGGGAATCTCACCCAACGGGTTAGAACAACCTAAAATATAGAAACCCCATCAACCATGAGCCAATCAACACCCACAAAGGGGAAAAGGTCAATTCAAAAGGCCCATACAATTCTAAAAATATTTCATTTATTGTTGGGAGCTCATCTCTCTCCAAGGCTCCTGTTCCCAAAGCCATGTCTCCTGTAGCACCTGTGATAGAAGTAGTTGAAGTCAGTGATTCTCCAAGTGTCCCACAAGACCCATCATCTCTTTTTCCTCTTCTATTGTCACTTCCTAGATCCATTAATTTTACTTCTATGATATTTTCTTATTTTCCATCTCCTTCCATGGCCCAAGTATTCTCATCCCTTCCAATTCTCTCAGCTAGGGAAACTATTGGGTCACCCATTTCTACTTCAATTTCCTTCTATCTCATCTCCTAACATCATTGTATCCACTCCTATGGTATTCCTCACATCCACCCCATCCATTACTACCACTACCATTCAAATTCCAACTAATGTTGTTGGTACTCTTGTTGTGACTAATGTTTTAGGTACTGGATCTACTATTCTATCCTCATCAAAGCATCAACCATTCTAGAATGGTTGTTTCGGTAGACTCCAAAGCAAAAGAAGAAAGTGCCTCTAGGGGATGTCATAGATCTAAGTATATTAGATCATACACCAAAAATATATGCCAAGAGGCCAAATATTGTTTCTAGCTTGATAGTAAATCCATCTGGGGAATGATTTGTAGAGGTTGCTACTCTTGTTGAGGGAAAAACTAAGGAAACAATTACAGCTACAGATTATCGATTTCTATATTTTCACTAGGAAAAGACACTCATAAAGGAGCTAAACAAGATGTACACATTACTCTTGGAAATATGTTGGAGAAATATAACAAGGATAAAGCTTCTAAGGATGAGTTTAAGTCCAAGCTCAAAAACTCACCGCATTACTACGAAAAGTAACACGCCCAACTCCATCTACTGAAGTCTCAACTACTAGGGCTATGGCGGTTTCTTATACCACCGACGGAATTTATTATCACGAGATTAAGAAGATAGGCCAAAAAGGTAGATTGGTAGATGGATGGATGGAACGATATCTTTGCAAGAAGCTAATCCTTTAATTAAAGAGGCTCTAGAAATATATAATGATTTGCAGGTTGGAAGAGTGCTATTTGCAAAATGGATGAAGCCTTTTCTGAGGACAATAATAATTTGAATTTGAATTTGAATTTGGCAACATGGAGTGAAATTCAAGAGGAATATCTATATCTACTCCTTCAAGAGGATGTAATCGACGATGCTTCAAAGTTGTTCAAATATCAAAAAGCCATGGAATTTCGGTGTCAAGTATTATAGGATCTAATTAAGAAGTTGGATGATAAACGAGTGGAAATTACAGATGCTTTAAATGACACATCGAAGAATTCATTAGTGTTATAGTAAGTTCTTCAATGAAAACATTGATGCTCTTCTAGAAGATCAAATCAAGGAAAATTTCAAAGATTTGGTGAAGTGCGACGATGAGGTTACCAAAACTTTCAGTAGTGAATCCATTGATAGATTGGTTTTATGCCAAAATTTCACAAGAAGACTAAAGAAAGTTGTGAGTAAACTTAGAAGAATTCCAGCCAAGATCACAAGAGAAATCGAGACAACAGATGTAGTGAATCACTATGCATGCATGGTCGGGAGATACAGAAATTGTGGAATCATGAAATGTTTCCTTGAATATAAACATTGAATGGTTACGTGGGAGGAAACAAAAAAAGACTGTGGAAGGAGAAGGTGTTGCAGAACTAGGCCAAAGCTGAGCAGCCATGAAAGGATAGATCCAAGCTCTGGATTAGTCAAAGTTGTAGGGTTGACTGAGTCAAACCCTTACAACAAATTTTCTATTTTCATGGGAGCCTGTTCCCTTGAATTAATGACATTTCTATTTTTAGTAAAATGTTAGTTGAAGGCCCAATTGTAATGGCTCAGCCTAAAGAACTTATAAATAGTTAGGTGTATGGAGTCATTTGGGAGATAGATAGATCACATTTTGGTGAAGTTTCTCTTCAAGCTTGGAAGAGTGCTTTAGAGATTTTTGAACCTTTTAATTATATTCAGAGTGATATCTTTCCTTGAAGAACTTGATTTATTATGTTAGATGGTTGATCAATATATGCTTTGTGAATGCATAATTCCTTAGTGTAAGTGGTTAGCTTACCTTCATTTCAGATTATCTATTTTATGTTATGAGAAAGTAATGTAACCATCTTGTATGCCAGTTGTGGAAATATTGTTTTCCTTCTATTGTTAAAAGTTGCATTATCATTAGTTATGTAATCAGTGAAATAGATTTTTGACATGTGCATGTGTTCTATCCTCATGATTAGTTAATTATGTGTTCAATCAAATTTGATCTCTCTATTATGTATACTTCGAGTTTAACAAAGGAACGCATGCTTCTGGTCTATGGTATTTTGTGCCCTTTCTAAGTTGCAATAGGTGAAGGTGACTAACGGTGTTCGCATCCTACTCACATTAACCCTTCTTGAGATTTAAAATATCCTTTTATTTGGTGCATCACCATCCCTAGTATAGTTTCCTTTTTGCAAACCTCTTTCCTTAACACCCATGTCAATGTTAGTATAGGATTGGATAATCATTTTATTACACTAGGAGTAGTACCAACTTAGTTTAGGAAAAGGAATCCGGCCTTCTCCAAAGGTTCACCTCGAGCCCAAGTCCCATAGATTGAGAGGTGATCCCATGTGTCCTAATCACACTAAAATTCTTGCTTATAGTCCGGCCACTCTGAGGGTGCAAAGTGATTTGGCAACAACAGAGACCTTGTTTCTCGATCCCGAAAAGTGGTATTTGAGATGAAACATGGGATTTAGAGAAGAATTAAGACCTACTTGTAAAGAAAAAAATGAGGAGATGAGGCATGTCTATGGTAATATTTTGAGCCTTAACATTATGTTTATTTATTTTTTTACAAAATAACCCCTACCCGGTTTATAGGAATCTCATTTAGGGTTTTTAAGTTGAATACCTAAACGATGGAATTCAAAGGAGATATTTTTAAAAATGATCATAACACCTTCCTTACATGTATTTGGCTGGTTATAAGGTTTAATCATTCTTATATTTTTCAAATTGCATGATAGTTTGGAATCTCAATGTTAACACAGTGAATGAGGCCTAATTGTATACATCGAGACAATGATTTTGGAGATTGTTTTGAAAATAACTTCATATTAAAACTTTTCATAGAAGAAAATGATAAAAATGGGTATTTCAAATGGGCCTTGGATTTCCAAATGAACCTTGGAGTCAAAAGTTAAGGGAGGAAAACCAAATTGACAAGGTTGGTAAGGACTTAAACAAGTGAAAGAAGGAGTAGTAGTGAAAGGTGGATCTATCAAAGGATTTGAGCCATAAAAATTCACCTTTGGAAGCCAAATGGGTGCTTGAAATAGGTTTCATCTCGAGAGAGCCCTTATAGATCATCCTGTCCATGAAACTATTAAAGGCATTTGATTGAGAAGCCAAATATGGATAGTTTAATGATGATATGTTAGTTTGAAACATTTGGATGATTTTAATCAATTTGATGGAAGGGAAAACTTGGTTAGATTTATAAGGAAAAGAGTAAATGCTTGAAAAACATAAGTAAAGGGAAAAATTTCAGAGTTGACATGATTTTAAGCGTCTTGTCTTGAGAGAAAAGAGCCAAATTGAACCAAACATGGTAGAGTTGGAGATAAAACAGATTTTTGGAATTTCTTGGCTTGTGAAGAGGCATTGAGCAGGTGGATAAGGTCTTGAGGAAGGATATAATGCAGGGTGAAGGGACAATGTTGACAAGTCATGCATGAGAGATTACAAGTTTTGTTTGCTAGAGTCTTATTCCTCAAATGCTAATGAAGGGCAATATTAAGAATGGTAAGAGAGCTTGAACTTATTCTTATTAATGATCACTTTGAAAGGTATTATGAAACTCATTAAGGTAGCTAACCAAGACAACTAGATTTCAAGGTGTGTAAGCTTAAGAAATTAGTTGTTTTGAGTGATTGGGAGGCGAGTTGAGGTATTTTCTAATTTAGAGTTTATTGAGTGCATGAAATTAATTAGAGGCTCTGCATCATTTTGTTTTATTTTAACCATAAAGAATAACAATTTATATTTATAATAACACACCATTAATTTTATTTGTAAAATTATTTGTTATTCTAACCGAATATTCATAGTAGGAGAAAAAGAGATTTCACTAGAAAATTGTCATCGTGAAGGTAAAAAAGTGCTTTGTATAGATTGGAAGAGAATGCCATGATTACTAGTTTTCTTGTTTTTGTTAATGGTATTATTTTATAAACCATTTGGTGTTATATTAGTTGAGCCAAGCGATTGCTAGCCTATGTTCTTCTTGTTTTAACCACAAAGATTAACAATTTAAATTTATAATATCACATCATTATAAACATGATACAAAGAGTATGGTAATTATATTTAACGTCATTATATTTCTTAGTTAAGCCTACCATCGTTGGCCTATATATGTTTTCAAAAAATTGTATTTCCATAATTTGCTTAATCTTCACCATCCCGCAAAAAACAAGCAAACATTTACTTTTCTTAGTTCACTTACCTCTTTTTGCATGCATGGTAATGGTATTCTTTAGTCTCTTAATATCATATTTCTTTTGGAAAGTGTGAGGACTCGTAGATGTAAATAAATAACATTTTATGAATGTAATTTAAAACAATAAGAATTTAATATTATTTTTCAGGATAAAACCAGAAAATCTAAAATTGAATTTGAACAAATATGACATGTAATTCCAAAAATATCTAAATTAGATTCCAATAATACTAAAATAAAATTACAATATATGATATAAACAAAACCAATATAGCCAATTTTGGTTTTTAATCTAGATAGGTGACCAAGTCATGAACAAAGCAATACATATAACACTTTTTGTTGAAAAGGTGGTAGATAAATGGCATGAAAATGAAATGGTAAAAAACATCACATCACAAGTAACCAGTGTCAAACAGGTAGTAAAAGAGGCTATAATAATAATCAAGGAGTCATCAATGAAGAGATAATTTCTAGGGTTATAAGACTCAATAGGAAGGGTTTATAATTTTATAAGAAAAAAATTGATTTTACTATGGAGGAACAAAGGTTTATTGATGAAGGTGAATCCTTGGTACAAAAATGGAGGTTTTTCTTGTGATTCTCTCCCACCACCTTTTAACATTGTGGGGCACTTGGTCATGAAATTCATCATGTTGGAGGGAAGATTCTTAGTAATTCCCTCCTATAATATTGTTTTCCTTAATCACTTTCATAGAAATTTCATTTCTAGTCTCCCATTCGTCATCCTCTACTTGTTGGAGCACTCGGTTAATTTGGTAAAGTAGGGAAAGATAATTCATCCCTTGCACTATGTGGTCATTCTACTTTTGTATAAATATTTTCACTATCAAATTCTCTACCCCTCCCTTCAGGCCTTTCTTACCCTTTCTCTCACCCTCCCCACCTCATTCACTCCAACATATGTGCCCCCTTCTTCTTTCCCTCCCTTGTCTCCTATCACCACCTCCCCTCTCCTTGCACTCCTTTCCCCCTCTTAATTTCCCACCTCATCCTTTCCCCCTTTCTCTCTCTCTATTCCTCCTTTTCCTCCCATCTCTTCCCCTCTTGTCATTTCCCTCACCACGTTCCCTTATTCTAGAAAACACCCAGCTATCCCATGTCCTAATAGACCTATCAAAAGCAAGAGAGCCAACTTTTCTTATAAGGATCATGATCTCCCACCTTCTCTCATCATGGGGAAGGGGAAGTTATTCTAGGATTTCTTTCCATTAGTGGAAAGGGTACTAAAAGACCACCTGAGATTGACACTATGAACATTGATGATACAAATGCTCAAATGGCAAAGATCAAAGATATTGGAGGAAAAATTGAAGCATGCATTTCTATTAATACTATTAAAATGGTGGATTAAAAATACTATTATGGATCTGCACAGTAGAGTAATCAAAATGGAGAAAGAGGTGGAAGCTGTTAAGTCCAAGTCCAAGTGGGAGATTGTTAGGTTATGGATCCTATTTTCATGTGAGAAAGTGTCAAGACCGTACACTAAGATTATTGTACACTTTTCATAGTTGTCTCGCCCTAAAATGTGCCTAATATATTAGGAAATATGATTTTCTCATATGGGCGGGATTTTTGACCCATAGGTTTATGGAACGGTTTTGGCACATGGTTTTAATACCCATGGTTTTGTAAAACTACTTAAGCAGTTGTCTATTTATATGGTTTTGTGCATATGGTAGCATTATGTAACATTGCAGATGTGTTTTGAATTCGGGTGTGAATTCTATAGAGTTTGTTGAGCATAGCTCCAAACAGATCTGGGTATTGTATTGAGAGAGTGGTGGCTAATAATAAAATCGAGCAAGTGATTCTTGGTGGACGTAACCCAAATTGGGTGAACCACGTTAAATAATGTCTCTTTGTGTTGTGTTATTTTATTCGCACTTTTATTTAAGATTTGTAATATTCTATGCATATTAGTTTTCTTGTTGTGATTATGTGAGGGATTATTCCACATATTTTATCCCTAATTTCCTAAAAATTGGTATCGAGCTGGTTTAGTTTGTCAAGTGTTGAATCGCAGGAAATTTTTATATTGAGTGGTAGCTATGGTAGATGATGAAAGATCTAGGGTTGATAAATTCAATGGGAAAAATTTAGTCTTTGGAAGATGCAGATGGAAGATTACCTTTATCGGAAGGATCTTTATATTCTAATGTCGAGATGGTCAATAAACCCTCGAGAGCATGACAGATGATGTGAAATGGGATTTTCTAAATAGGAAGGCACTTGGGACAATCTGGCTCTATCTTGCATCTTCGGTATAATTTAATGTTTCCAAGGAAAATACTACAAAAGAATTGATGGATGCATTAGAAAGTTGTATGAAAAACCCTCGCTCTCTAATAAGATATTTTTAATGAAAATTTTGTTTAATATGAAGATGTTCGAGAGTTTTTCAAGTAGTAAATCATGTAAATGATTTTAATACATTGTAAATATGCTAGCTTCAGATTACAATAGAATTTGATGAAAATTTTACGGCTTTATTAGTTTTGTGCTCTTTACCTAAGAGTTGGAATAGCTTGGTAATGGTGGTAAGAAACTTGGTTCCAACTAACTCAAAGTTGAAGTTTGAGGATGTTGTAGGGGTGATTCTAAGTGAGGAAATGCAAAGAAAAAGCTCTGGTGAATCTTCTACTTCAGGGAATGCTTTGAAAGTGGAAACTAGAGGGAGACAGAAGAATAGAGGAAGCCATGGAAAATCAAAGGATCGGGAAAGGTCAAAATCCAAAAGCAAGATAGTATGTTGGCACTGTGGAAAGTCTAGGAATGTAAAGGACTATTGGGAGCTTTAGGACAAGAAGAAATAATAAGAAGAAAACAAGGAGGAAAATGTGGCAATGGGTAATGTATGTCAGGATGCTTTGATTCTTTCTTTGCACAATATTATTGAATCTTGGGTTTTAGATTCGGGGCTTCTTTCCATGCTACTCTAAATAGGCATTATTTTGTTGATTATGTTCAAGGAGATTTTGGGCATGTTTTTCTTGGTGATGATGAGACCCTTTCAGGTTAAGATGTAGAATGGGAATACTTGGCTATTGAAGGATGTCAGACATGTGCCTACATTAAGATGAAATTTGATATCGGCAGGGTAGTTGGGAAGTGATGGTTGTATTGTGATATTTACAGTGGACTCTTGGAAGGTTACCAAGGGTGCTCTTGTGGTGGCAAGAGGTAAGAAGGTTGAAACCTTGTATTTAACCACTTATAACACTAATGTTTGTAATCTTGTGGCTTCAGAAGTAGATATAACATTATGGCACTATAGGCTCAGTCATATGAGCCATAAGGGCATGGAGATCATAAATAAGGATTTTATTGAATATACAGAAATAATTTTGGAGTTTTGTGAGGACTGCATATATGGGAAACAGAAGCAAGTAAGGTTTCTCAAGGTTGGACCTACAAAGAAAGAGAGTAAGTTATATCTAGTGCATTCTAATGTGTGGGGTGGCTCTGTATCATCTCTTGGGGGTTCAAGTTATTATGTTATTTTTATTGATGATGAAGTAAGGAAAGTTTGGGTTTATTGTATTAGAAACAAATCTGATGTATTTGACACTTTTTAAAATGGAAAGCCTTGGTAGAGAATGAAGAAGGTCTTAAGCTAAAATGTCTCAAAGTTAGATAATGGAGGAGAGTATTGCAAGTAATGAAATTGATGATTATTGTTCTAAGAATGGAATCTGTAGGAAAAAGATGGTTCCAGGAACTCCGTAGCAGAATGGGGTGTTAGAAAGGATGAACAGAACAATAATGGAACGTTAGGAGCATGATTTTACATGCGAATCGCTCTTTCTTTTTGGGCGAAGCGGTGAGCACAGCTATGTACTTGATAAACAGAGGACCCTCAAGTGCCTTAGATGGAGGCATACCTAAGGAGGCTTGGTATGGTAAGAAAGTTGATTATTCATTTCTTATAGTCTTTGGATGTGAGGTGTTTTTCCATATAGACAAGGATGATAGGACCAAGCTAAAGGCTAAATAAAAAAATGTACTTTCATTGGTTATGGTGGTGATGACTTTGGATATAAATGTTGGAGTATTAAGAAAAAAATCATTCGATCTAGGGATGTGGTCTTTAATAAGAAAGTCATGTATAAGCATCAGTTTTAGGAAAATAGGGAATAATCCAAGAAAGAATATGCAGCGATAGAGGATCTTTCGGATGGGAAAGTGACACATGAATCGGCCTCAGAACTACTCAACAAGAACCCGAAACTCCTATATTTAGGAGGTCTTCTAGGGTTAGAAGAGAACCCGAACATTTTTCTCCTTCTCTTTATTGTTTATTACTCACTGATAGTGGAGAGCTAGAGATCTTTGATGAAGCAATGTAGGTAGATGCTAGGAAGAAGTGGGAGTAAGCCATGAATGAGAAGCATTGGGCTCTTATGGAGAACCGGACATGGATTGGTAAATCTACCGAAGGAAAAAGAGAATTATAGAAAAAGTGGGTGTTTAGATTCAAAGAGGAAGGAGGAAAGAAAATATACAAGGCCCGGTTGGTGGTCAAGGGGTTTGCAAAGAAAAAAGGTATATATTTTGATGAGATTTTTTCTCTTGTAGTAAAAATGACTTCTATTAGAACTATTCTAGGAATAGTTACAACATAAGACTTGCACTTAGAATAGCTTGATGTAAAGATTACATTTCTCCATGGTGATTTGGAGGAGGAACTATATATGTAGTAACCATAGGGCTATGAGGTCAAAGGTAAAGAGGAGATGGTGTGAAAACTGAAGAAGAGATTGTATGGCTTAAAACAAGCTCCACGTCAATGGTATAATAAATTTGATAGCTTCATGATGGAGCAAGGTTATATTAGATGTCACTCTAACCATTACATGTATACAAATAAATTTGAGGATGGAAGCTATATTATCCTCTGTCTGTGTGTGGATGACATATTGGTTGCAGGTAAAAACATGCAGGAAATAAAAGTACTCAAGAAGAAACTAAGTGAATCCTTTGCTATGGAGGATTTGGGGGCAGCCAAAAAAATCCTTGGTATGAGGATAACTTGGGATAGGAAGTAACGGAAGCTAACTTTATCTCAGAAGAGTACATTAAGAAATTCTTAGAGAGGTTTAATATGTAGGATGCTAAACCTGGTGGGACTCCTTTGGTGGGCCATTGCAAGTTATGAAAGGAGTAGTGTCCCAAGACAGAGAGCAAGAGAGAAACCGGATGTCCAAGGTACCTTACTCATCGCAATTGGTAGTTTGATGTATGCCATGGTGTGCACCAGGCCGATATTTCCCATACAATGGGAGCGGTGAGTAGATTTATGAGTGATCTAGGTAGAGATCACTAACAGCAAAAGTAAAGTGGATCCTTCAGTATTTGAGAGGGACCATGGTGACAATTTTCTGCTACAATGGATCAGACACTACTTTGTGTGGTTATATAGATTTAGATATGGCTAGAGATGTAGATAGTAGGAGGAGTACAATAGGATATGTTTACATTGTAGGTGGGACAACAAAGAAGCTAGATTTAACGACTATAGAATTTGGTGGCTTTGTCAACCACGGAGGCTGAGTATGTTGCTGCCATAGAGGCAAGAAAATAAATGATTTGGTTACAAAAATTTCTTTAGGAGTTAGGGCATAAGCAGGAGGAAGTAAATTTGCATAGTGATAGTCAGAGTGCTATACACCTAGCTAAGAACTTTGCTTTCCACTCTAGGACGAAGCATATATAGTTAAGGTACCATTTCATCAGGATAAATTTGGAGGAAGAGAAGTTGAAGCTGGAGAAGATTCATACTAGTCAGAATCCTATAGACATGATGACTAAGGTGGTCACAAGGGAAAAATGAAGCTATGTTCAGCTTTGGTTGGTCTTCACAGAAACTAGTGAAGGGTTGAGAAGCTTGCTCAGAGGAAAACTAGTCTCCAAGTGGGATATTGTTAGGTTGTGGAGCTTGTTTTCATGTGATAAAGTGTTGAAGACTATACACTAAGAGTACTATACACTTTCCACAGTTGTCTTGTCGGGGTTCAGGGTGGTGCAACCCCAAAAAAAAATTGGGCCTTAAAACATGCCCAATATATCGAGAAACATGATTTTCTCATATGGGTGGGATTTTTGACCCATAGGATTATGGGATAGTTTTGGCCCATAGTTTTAATACCCACAGTTTTGTAAAACTACTTAATCAGTTGTCTATTTATATGGTTTTGTGCATATGGTAGCATTATGTAACATTGTAGATGTGTTTTGAATTTGGGTGTGAATTTGTAGATTTTGTTCAAGATAGCTCCAAACATATCTGGGTATTGTATTGAGAGAGTGGTGGCTTGTAATAAAATCTGAGCAAGTGATTCTTGGTGGACATAGCCCAAATTGGGTGAACCATGTTAAATATTGTCTCTTTGTGTTGTGTTATTTTATTATACACTTTTATTTAAGATCTGTAATATTTTCTGCATATTAGTTTCTACTGTTGCGATTCTGTGAGGGATTATTCCACATATTTTATCCCCAATTTCCTAATAGTATCTACACAATAGAGTAATCAAAATGGAGAAATAGGTGGAAGCTGTTAAGTCCAAGAAATGTGACATTATTAGTATGAAACAAAGCACTCTTGACTTCCTCTCTATCTTCATTTCCCAGTTTGAGGTTCATTATAGTAAGGAAAAAGAAACAAGAGTACCACTTTTAGAGATATCAAGAAGGGCCCAAAGAATGTTAAGAAGAACATTAAAAATATTATGAAATGAATTGGGCTGCTCTCCTCTTCCTTTTCTTCACTAGGTCGTTTTTTTAATTTTCCGAGAAGATGTTGACATTGTGCTTGACATCATGTTGTTATTGTGTTGTTTAATGATTGATTTTTATATAATATTGGTTTTGAATATTTTTATGTATCTTTGAATATTTAGGCTTTGGGCCTCATATTGTAACTAGGTAGGGTCCTAGCTAAAATGTTTTTATCGTTAATAAAAAAATAATACTCAAGGATTTTTTCACAATTCTCAAGCAAGACAAATCTCTGGTGAAACAACTAACATTTGATCTCTTTGATTGGAACACACAATTGCAAGCTACCATGAGAGAGAATAAAAATGATATCGAGGCCGAGGTAAAACTACATGGTATGAGATACTTACATAGGTAGAGGATCAATTACTTGAAATAGATTTAAAATCATCACTAAAATCTAGGGATAATTTCAATGGATGATTATGGGAATGGGAACAAAATGTGACAATGAATAATTTCGCAGGGGTCAAAGCACAATGGATGAGAGACTGAGTGGAGAAATTCATTCAAGATATATAGACCGATATTTTTATTTATGAAAAAACTACCCATCATGTCAAGGATGACCAATTATATGAAGTTACGAAGGTTCTCACATAATTACTGATTTACTAGGAAATACTAAATAAAACCTTCACATATTAGAATACATATAAGGAAAACATAGAGGTCATTCTTCCAACAGTGTAGACAATGAAGAACAAACTAAAGGTTAATTTTACCATATATACTTCTTCAAAGAACCAAGACTACACTTGTAATACCACCACCACCACTATTCACCCCTCATAGTCAAACTCAATAGATGGAGTAGCCAAAGAAGACTGAGAAACACTAGTAAACAAAGAGCATCACAATTTTGCGAAAGGTAATTAGGTAAATATATTAAGTGCATAAATTTTAGTATATTTGTAAGGTAATCGCATAGTCTAAAAACTCATAAAGGTGGCCTATGATAGATTCCATGTATATTAAAAACTTGAAAGGGTGGTCTATTAGGAAATCTACTTAATTGAAAACTTGAAAGGGTGGTTAAGTAGTGCATAGAGGATGAAAACTAGTAAACAACATCCTCTGTGTCAAATGCAAATAAAGTTAGTTGCAACATAATGCAATCACCATTAAACACTATAAAAAATTACTTTTTGTTTCTTGATGAGACAACTATTAAGTCCGGAAAGTCTTTGGATAGTAAAATGTAATAGTAAGCCAACATGGATATAGTTCATGATTCTAAAATCCTTTTGTATGTATATATTAGTATAAGACAAAAGATATAATGTATATCTTCTCTTTGCATATGAAGAGAATATGAAAATACTCTTAATATAGGAGAAGGAGATGAAAGGATTTGTAATTTAACAGTCATCACATTTTGTATAAAGCTATGTAATCTGATGTGAAAAAAGGTTGATCTTAGATCCTAATAGAAAGTACTTCAGTATAGTTCGTTTTTCCATTTTATGCTCTATTATAGTTCTGTCTAATTCTAATACACTACAAAAATTGTATTATATGGTTCTCTTTCTCTTCAATTCTTTGTATATATAGCCTATTAAAAAAATTGAACAATGCACTTTTATCCCATTCTTTAATCTAGTCTTCAACCTATTACAGGCTTTGATTCCATAATCCAAGAACCTCTGCTAACACTATACATGAATATTAAAACAATAAATCAAATCTAAAATAAAATAAATGAAATCAGAGGTTATATATAATTACATTAGGGTAGACACCATTGGAGCATTAACTTAGTGAAGGGTTAACAACATCTTATGATATTTTTTATGTGGGGGGGCAAAAATTAATAGAAGCAATCTTAGAAAATACACTTGTTGAGGACACCAAAGGTTGGGAAAATAATGTCAAGTTAAAATACCATTCTTGATAATCCTAAGGACCCAATACTTCAACAATGGACTCCAAAATGTAAGAAAGACTAACTTTGAGACCTTTAAGATCTGGAAGAGAATATTTATGAGTGCAAAAAGACTAAAATAATGATAAAAATTGTGATGTGAAATGCACTCAAAAACACACACACACAATTATATGGAACGTGGTTATGAATTATATTTTCTTTTATTAGACATCATAAACCATGGTCAATGGAGTCGAATGCAATAAATAAAATATTGACAATATCAATCGTGGTCGATATTGTCGTCTCTCAGTAGTATGTCATCATGTTCTTCTAGAAGGAATTATTAGAGGATAAAAGAAGATATGTAGCTACTAAAAGGTGATATGAAAGAGGTATACATGTGTTTTAAGTAGATATGGAGTTAATCATAATATGATAGCAAGGTGATGTATTAGGAGTTAATAAATGGTGTAAACTCATCTACGATATTAGGACATTAACTCGCAGATAAGATATCTATCACAAGTACTATTACTAACTATGCCATATAGTCATTTTTGGTAATCGTTGTTCCAAAATATCCTTGAAGACATAACTATGGGGAAATAGTGCTTGTAAAAAGTAAAATTCAAGAAGAGTGAAAAATGAGTTATATATAATAAATATGTCATAAAATTTTACTAACCCATGAAATGTACTCCCTTCGTTATGTGTTTAGGGATATGCCATGTAAGTATATAATTTATCTTTTTGGTCTATACTTCAGGTTTCTCAAATCAAACTTCCCAAGGAAAAAAATTTCTCTATCAAATTCACTCTTCTTAAGATTTAAATTTTTTTATTCTAATAATATCAAACATTCTTTTCAAATGATTCTAATTCTCTTTAAGGACCAATAAAAATCAAAATGTCATAAAAGTAAACTATCTCAAATTATCCAAGGTATGATCTAAATACCTATTTCATAATTCACATAAAAATGGCACGAGCATTAGAAATTTTGAATGGTATCACAAACCATTTGTACAAATCATCATTGGACTTGGAGGTTTTATTCCTTTGATCCATTTTTTGAATATGGATCTTATGGTAACCACTCCTCAAATACAATTTGGATAATTTATTTTCACCAACCAAGAAATATAATATTTCATCTATTCTAAGTAATGGGTAATTAAATTTACAAGAACCCTGTTGATGGATATACAATTCACAAACATTCTCATTTCTATTCCATTATTAGTGATAGTAGGTTTGGTATCATACAAAGACCTATTATTTTCCTTTCTTTAAAAAATATTGTATTTGTTTACACCCTAATTAAATTCTATTGTAATGAGAATGCATGACAATAAAAATAATATGAGGGTTTGCGAGGGGTAGAATATTCTAATTAATTAAGATCCAACATTAACCATTCAAAATTCAAATAAATCTTTCATATATGTAACAATTGATAAACAATAAGTAATATCTCAAATACACAAAAGGAGACAGTAAAATTATCTTTACACTACAAAGAAGGAAAGATAGGGATATGTAAAATTATGGAATAAGTAGAATAAATATTGGAAATGTTTTGGTACCTATTATAGCATTAGAAAATGAGCAGGGTAAGGACTGTACAATTATTGTATGTTGAAGACACGATTTATATGGTTATTACCTAGAAATATATGGTATTATACCCTTTAAAGTATGGAATATATAATTCTTGTGTGCCTCACTTATCTAGAAATTATTTTTTCTATATGTCACTCTTTCTCGCACAACTTTGGGATCACCTTGTAGACATAAAATCATGCACTTTACAAATTATTTAGTCCCGGTCTCATACTACTATTCATATGGTTTTTGAGTGAAGAAATTAATAATCAACCCATGTCCTTTGGCCATTTTACTTTGCTTTCCATCATCACACGCCGACCTCTCGCATGTACTCACATAGACAGCTTTTCCATTTGGCGTCATTTTATCTATGATTGGGGTGCCTAGCCTAGTACTTAGGGCACCCTAGGTACCGTGATCCTTTTTACACTTTCCCACCACTTTTTGGGCACTTTCTAGTCATTTGAGATTTTTATATTTTTAGTGGTTGACCTTTTCGAGGTTAATTACGAAATTAGAACAATAGAACCATATAAATATAAAGTTATGAGACCATAATAAGGGACCAAGTGTAGACACCCAAAATTGGGTTCGACCCTCTAAAACACCTTCGATTAATTAATTTAATATTATCCCCCACAATTCCCACTTGGACACATTGTAATTAATTTAATTATCACAATTAAGATTAATTATCTAACTCACCTAGTCACCTCACTCATTTACATCACCCTTTCCACCCCACCCTACACCCATTCTAAACCTATTAATTGACTTATACCAAGTCCCCAATTATCCTAACTAGCTAGGAATATTTCCAACCCTAACTATGTATGACATATTAATCCTCTAACAAATTCCACACTCTAATTTAAGCCATTCAACACTGGACCTAGAGTAAGCCAAATACCATGCAAAATTTGGGAGAAAAACCATATTTTTGGTAGGTTAGACCAATTCTACTTAACCAACGTTGGTTATCTATAGATTGGCGTTGGTTCCCTAACCACCATCGGTTACCATTAAATAAGAGTATTTAAATATTTACACAGGTTCTCCAAATAGTTCATTCACTTAAGATTTGGCATTCTAAATCTCAAGCACTCAAGCTATCTCGATGACAAACTAGATCTGAATAGGTCTTCACTAGAATCTAGTAATCTCATCCACAACTTTGGATCATCAAAATAGAGCACATAGGCTTTGTTACCATGACATTGGACACATTCCTGTATCTCCCACAAATGCTCATCAATCATCAACCACCTTCAAATCTACAAGTTACCAGATAAATAACTCATTCTTATTTGTTAAGATTTTTTTGATTTTAAGTCTTTTCATTTACGCCTTCCATATGATCCTTCTCTATCCCGAATACCACCTTTCACCTGTTTACCACCTATTCCATCAACCTGAACCATTTCACTCATCCTAGCACCTCTACCACCCTTTCCGAACCTTAACAAAAATCATATCATCCTTCCCAAACCCCCTCAACTCTCTGTAATCTTAGAGAGACCCAAATCACTCATTTTTAATATTTCCACTATATTTCCCCTATCGACACCAACCACCCAAACAAAGATCGGTCATTTTCCAAAGATTACTAGAATTGGTCACCTAACCGATCCTAGTTTATATGACTTGTAATTTTGTTTAGAACAAAAGCTCATAACTTTTACTGCATAATCCAGAATCACCCAAAACCTTTCCCACCTTTCCTAACACCTCAATGACCTTTCCCACCCGTAACCATATCTTTCCTAGTGCTAGATTAGTCTTTATTTCAATAATTTGTTTAATCTAGCGTGTTGATAACATGTTGAGATACCTAAATCAAAGCTTTAGAAATATGACCTCTATTTCTTGCATTTATTTTCATTAATTTGATAAAAATAGTGGATTGAAAGCCATCTAGGAAGTGTCACTCTTCACCTCTCTACAAAAGGTAAGGATAAAGATTGAAAAAGCAGACAAGTGAAGAAGACTATCCTTACTTTTGGTTTTCTATTTTGTTGTTGTCAGGATGTTGTTTTCATGTTGCTTTGTTGTAGTTTTGTCACTGTTTTTATCCTTTTGTATAGTTTCTTGGATAACTATAGTTGGATATTCATGTATAATCTAGATGTTGATCCAAACTTGATGTATTTACTACATTATCTATCTTTGGAGCCTTTTTGTAATAGGGTATAGTCCCTTCAAAACTATGGACTGTATTTTCTCGCTTTATCTAGATTTTGAGCACTTTTTATAACAAGGTATAGTCCCTTCAAAACTATTTACCCCTAATAAAAAAACACTTCCTAACTAGAAATCGCTAGCGACCCACTGTCATATATTGTTTAACTCTCTTTTGGTGGTCTTGTGGTGTTTCTTATACAAGTCATTCCTCCTAGCCAAAGGGAAGCTCTCTACATTCAATCGATCAAAATTCTACAACACGCACAACCTTCTCCCGACTATTCACATGTATTCCTCCTACACCCATTACCCTTATCTGTTTTATCACATTACTTTGAGGTGAAACATTTTAGCATGCCCAGTGGGACCCCTTCTTGTGGGTTATTTTCATTTTCTTCATATAGGGATTTGTGTGTTTCTTTCTTTTCGAATAATTCACATTTAATTTTCTCTGGTCAATATTTTCTTCTTTTATTTTTCTAAAGGAAATATGTGATTTGGTGTTTAAAAAAGAACTATTCTTACTTTCTTTTTGCATCTCGCATTTAGTGAAAGATCATCCTCTTGAACTATTCTCTATTCTACATCCAATTTCAATTTTGATTTTTGATTTAAAATATCTACATTTCAACCTCCATATTTTGCATTAGATCACCTAAATTTATTTTCAATCTATATCTTTGGAGGTCATGACCATTGATGATTCGGGAATTAATTATAGTTCACACTTTGTGCACACACACCTCGTCAAAATCACTTAACCAATTTACTCACTTCTTAAACATATTTCTTCCCCGACAATTACCATCAACGATTAACAATTGGATTGGCGGTGGATCTAGCTGGTGTTCGGAAAATCATCATATCATAGTTATACCTCACGTATTGTGAAGTATATATTGGGGAAACGTATCCAAAATACAACTAAAATCAGCCATAGAATGCTTATAGGGTACTCTCATTGACAAAAACTCTATTCTACTAATAGTTAGTTTTAAATGGCATAAGACACATAACATTAAAATCTAAGTATGGGATTGATGTGTGTTATTAGCTTTTGATTGTTAAAATTGTGTTTTGAGGAGTGAGGTCATTTCTTCTTATTTTTATTATCCTTCATGCCCCACCATCATAACTAGTGTATTTCAGTTCAATATGGGTGTGTTAGGAATCATCACTACCATAATCAGTTCGAGTTGGTGTTTTCATTTGACTTAATCACCTAAAATTCAAATTTTCATCATCTTCTCGATTCCACAAAGAATCGACATCATCTAGAAAATGGAATTATTTACCTCTTCACACCGACATCGCTTGATTGAATGGATTCGGTTCCCCTGTTGTTTTGGTTATTTCTTCCAAAATAGTATTCAATTCACATCTAGATATTTTCTATGACATGTTTATGTCATTTATCACATTTTTAAGTCTTTGTTACCATTATCAGAGTTCATATCCACCTGATTTACATTATTCATCTTCAGATTTATAAATCTTCCATTTATTCACAATAACCAACATCGGTCCAATGATCGTAGCATCGGCTAGCCTAACTGACGTTGGTTTTTGTGTTTTGATTTTTCTGTCAAAACAGTGACCAATTTTCATTTTCCATATTTCTTCTATCTTCTTTTCCTATGTTTCTACACCATCTGCATAGCTCAGACCACCTATCCTACCACTATTCACATGGTTTTGACTCATAGACAAGTCAACACCCTAGTCTTTCACACTAGCCATCAACCACTACCTCCTAGTCCTTCACCACCTTCTATTTCTTCACCCATGGACCCCAATTCTTCTATCACTATATCTGTAGGTGACGAGGAGTTCACAAAACTCTTTGATCACAATCTTGTAGCCTTGCAGTATTATATTGGTCATTCCTCCACCCATGGCTTTTCAGTATAACCCTTATATGGGATGTATGTTTTCATTACTCTAGCCCTTTCCCCCACTTTTGTACCATCCACCACTAGTGTAGCAAAAACCTACCTCCACCTTACCACGTGTATTTTCTCATATCACCCCACATCTTCGATATTTGTCACACCTATATCATATATCGCACCTTCGATGTCCGCATCACCATTATCTATGACTCTTAGTGTAGGGATTCCCACATCATCAATCCCTATTAACTCATACCCTCTAGTTACATCTACCCTTTTCGTAGTTTGGTCATGTCTAAACCTAATAATCTACCACTGTCACTATAAGGGTCTTTACATAGGTCTTGTCCACCTATGCCTTGCCTCACCACTACCTTTACCTATGCTTCCCATTCTGGGTATATGCCATCATCATCTACCACTACTTATATCCCGACATCACAATTTGCTTATTCGAAACCACCATACACCTGGAGGGGTTTTATGCCTTATTCATCTTATTTACCTCCTTCTACCATAGGGGTGCTCCTTCATCTAATCCTATAACTAATCTCATAAAAATAATGATGGAAAATATGCAGACTCTAGAATAATATGTTTTCGGCTCCCGTAAGGCTTTTAATTATGAAAAAATTGTAATAAGTGTATTCATATATCTATACCCATTCATTCTTATCCCCCACGTTGGGAGATGCAAAATTTTAATAGATTTAATAGCGAGGAAGATCTGCAACAACATTTGTGATATTTTAAACATGTATGTTATCTGATTTCCCATGATGACACCTTGCTTCTTCGAACTTTGCTAATATGCTTGATAGGACCTACCTTAGACTGGTATAGTTCTTTACCTAAGCACTCTATATTTTCATTCAATCAATTGGACCAAGCCTTTCTCGATCATTTCTCTATCAACATCACTAATAAGGTCACCATGTGATCGGTTTGTATTCAATACGCCAATACAAAGATGAATCTATCACAAATTTTGTCACACGTTGGCAGAGACTTACCAATCAACTCACCTTTAAATTTCGACAAAATAAACTAATAGTTTTTTTTTATTAGAGCTTGTGCTAGACATATCTCTCCAAATCTCCAAGTTCAAACCTTACGAATGTTTGATGAGACATTCACAATCACTCAGAATCTAAAAATCCATGCTATCAAAGAGAAGAAACTATAATTACACAACAAGAGTGCTCCATTCAAATTAAATGACTCTTCTTATTATTCCAAACCACAAACAAATCATTCAAAACCCAAAGGATCCACCAATGCGGTGGTCCTAAAAGTTGATCCATCTCATCCATCCAACCAACCAAAACCATCTTCTAATATTTCTCCTATTCATAACTTTCAATACAGGCATGAACAACGACAATATACTCCCATAGGAGAACCTTACTCCTTGGTTTTGGAAAAGCTTCCAAACACAGGAGCCATAAATATTCCACTTGTCAAACTACATACTAGTTTTGACCCTTCTTACCCCGTGTCTCTGCATGGTACACGGAGAATGATTAGTGTAATTATCACCGTGTCAAAGGTCATAATGACAGTAATTGAAAAACATTTAAAAATATCATCCAAGAAATGTTGGATAATGGAGATCTTGTCTTGGATAACCCCAATGCACCAACTAACCAAAACCTCCGCATCTTTAAGAATTCATTTCCAAATCACACTCCATCATCCAACCAAACCAGGGAAACCTCAACTAGTGATACCAATATTTAAGAGGTGCATGCCATTTTTGATACCATACCAACCCCTTCTACTCAATTTCCTCCCATACCATCAGTTGAGGAAATCCTTGTGTGAGTTATTCCACCCATGGAGGAGTCCACCTCATCCTCTCCTCTACCCATGGAGGAGTTGACCTTATCTACCATTTCGTCTATTGAGCAACACACTTCATCTATCCCTTCATCTACGAAGGAATTTACCCCACTCGTCTCTCTACTTGTCGAGAAACCCGCATCACTCACTCTTCTACCCATAGAGGATCCAGATTACCCTTTTCTTCACCAATCAAAGAGTCTACACCATCCATATTTCCCCTCCTCTACCCATAGAAGATCCACTTTTAACATATATTCCTATTGGTGACAACTCCCTAATGGCTTTTAAATACCCTGTCAATTTTTTATCATCTCTTCGCCCACATAGTTTCAAGCCAACCACTTCCCTATCTCATAGAAGTTAGATTTATTTACAGGGATTACTACCAAATAATCATCATCCCCCTCTAATTCTACTCCATTATCCCATTTGGTTGATCTCTTGGAGTATGTTGACTACTCCATGCTTTAGCGATGCCTTTGAATTTCCGTATCGACTCAAATGAAAATGTTGTCCCTAGAAACTTCACCGATCTATCCTAAAGTGTTCAAGATAACTAAATTTTTCATACCTTAGCTGGTTATTGTAGCCTCTTCGTATCATCCTCACCTACACCCAAACCTTTACAGTTACCCCAACAACCACCTACACCCAAACCTTTACAATTACCCCAATAATCACCTACACCCAAACCTCATATACCCCTACCTTTACCCATGCCCAAACCTATCATGGCGGTTGTGCCGACACCGATTATAGTCCATCCTCCCATGAAGATCAATTTATCCACCTTTTCTAAACTATCACCAAGCCTATCCCCCACCTAAGAGGAAGACCCAACCTCTTAGGCCTCATACCCTAGTTTCTCCCACTTCTCCTCATTCACCTTCACCATTTCCATCCATCTTAGGCCCCATCCATCAACCTTGGTCAATCACACTCCTACCTAAGGTAAAAGTAAAATAAAGCAAGGAACATCCTTATCGCAACATATCATTCCACCCAAGCCTTCTACATTATCTATGCCTCCTCCACTACCCATGCCTTTACCTTCTCTTAAACTCACACTTTTTTATTGCCTCCTACTACTATCTTTACCACACCTCCACTCTCACCCTAGTTGACCCGTCCACTTCCCTCTTCTACATTCCATTCTACTTCACACATTACCCCAATACCTTTACCCAAGAAGGTGCAACCCAAGCCCAAAACCATGCTATGAATAAAAAGGTAGTTAAACCTACTCAACCTCCAAATCCACCTCTAGTAGTGCCTCTTCCAAAAAATCCACCCACACCTCCATCCAAACCAATTCCACCTCTAAGCAATACCCTTCCATAGATGTCACCCAAACATCCATCCAAAACTTCTCTCACTTATCATTTTGATCCCTTGGTATGGTCTTACACTAACTTCCCGCTCACTGTAAGAAACTTTCGGATTACATTACCACCACTGTGCCTTACGACCCACTCAAATGTTAACTAGAAGGTTTTTATGATACCAATATTTACACTTATCATCATGTGCTAGGGCATGATGTTGAAAATTGTAAGGCCCTTAAGAATATTCTTCTTCAACTATGTTCTCCTGAAGAGCTCTTTGATGAAGATGACCTTTTGGATGAAGATCCCATTCCACCTTCATCTAACACTACATAGCCTCGCCCCATATCTATTCAATGGCCTTCACCTCCATAACCCTATTTTCCTCCTTCGACCTTTGAGATCAATATGGTTCGATTAGGAGCTATCCCAACCCCTCTCGAAATGCTAGTGTTCCATACTCATTTCACAAGGATCTTACCCCGTACTAGGTATTTATCCCTCATACCATTACACCTTTCATGACACATCTCCATCTTTTTCTCATAATAATATGGTTGGAGTTACCACTAGAGCATAGAAAGATAAATGAAAAGAGAAGACAGTCAAACCATCCACTACACCTTTACCCGACATTCCATCCACACCTGCACCCAAGGTAACCATCCGTGGGCCAAGATATCCAATTTTTGAGGGAGTCAAACATCATACCATGATCAAATAACTTCACCAATCCCCTCAAAATGTATTTGTATGACCTCATCCAAACCTCTAAGTCTCATTGTTAGGCCCTCATCAATGTCCTACAATTTATTGAGGTTCCACCTTATGACCCCACACCTATTGCTGCCATCATTATCCCACATCATGTGGCTTCCTCACTACTCTACCTCCATATTTTTCTCCATTTACCTTTCATCAGGTATTTTTGTTAGTTTCTATGATGAAGATATTGTCCCTCTCCAATCGGATGATCCCGACCCTCCCTATCCCTTTCCGCTTACATTGATAACACATGTGTTTGACATGTTATGATTGATGGTGGTTCCAGATCAATATAAATTATTCCCATACATAAAACAAAATGTGCATCCCTACCAATTACATGCATAATAACCCAGATTATGTTGCGTTCATTTAACATCGTCATGACTTCAACCCTCGTCACCATCATTATCCACATTTGTGTGGGCCCCGTATCCTTCCTAAATTATTCTATGTCCTAGAGGGGGATTCCAACACAACATACTACTTGGATGACCTTGGATTCTCACCATGGGTTGTGTACCTTCAACCTTGCACCATTGTTTGAAATTTGAACATGAAGGGAATAAATATACCATTATGGAAAACCCTTCACCATTCAAAACCCGTAATATTATCTATCAACCTAATGATGTCCTTATACCGGTTAAGGAATCTAAAACCACTATTGATTCTTCTTCATCGCTATCCCAACTACCACCACTACCACTTCTTCTTCATTCGTTGCCTCATGCACTACTTCGCTGTTACACCTTCCACAACTAACTCCTCTACTCCCACTCGATATCAGAACTTTTGATCGGCCCATCAACCAAGCCATATACTTCACACACACTGATGATTTCCCTTCTCATGCTTCCGTGATTCAGCCATTTCGTTAACCAAATACCAACTTCTAATCATTTAGTAGGTGTTTTTCAACACATTACCTTAGGGGAGTATCACCTATACAACATCAACACCTTTCTTACTCCTTAAGAGTATGGAAGCCTCCATAAACACACACATTAAAACCATCGTGTACGTGAGGTATTTACATACTATCTCGCCCCACCTTCACACTAACTTGATGTATGGGGACTTGATGCTTCTTCATATACTCCTGAACCACCTACCCAAACCCGTCCATTCTCATCTAATTTTCAATACCTCACCAATCGCCACTTCACTCACAATTTCCTTCATCAATGTGCTTGGAAAGGATTTGGATTTTATCTTTATGAATAGGGTCATCACACATGCATACCTTACACCACTTTGAAACAAAAAGACCACAATGGTATTGGATTTTCTGAGGATCCTTCTTCTAAGAAATCATGTATCGACCTTGTAGAGGAAAGTACGCCTTCCCTACCGCACTCACCTACTACATCACCTTCCCCCATAGAGTCCATGGATCCAAAATCCATCCCTCCTAACATTTTTGTTTTCATAAACACCATTTCCTTAGGACCTCTGACCTATCAACACGATGGAGAGGCTCCTTCTTCCCTTCCCTTCCTATATCCTAACATGAGAGATGATGGCACACCTATAAACATTGTTCAATGGTAGGATGATGATTATATTCTCACCTATATAGGTGCGAAGGATTCTTACATTCACCAATCGTTACCTTCTAAGACACAAACCATGCTGAATGAATTGACCATAGATATCAACATTCACACTCAAGACAATCCTTGAATTCTAAAGATAGGTCAATATTTAGATCCCACTGAACATGAAGCCTTCACCTCTTTCCTTTGAGATTATAGCAACACTTTTTCTTGGTATTATGCTAATATGCAGTATTGACCCAAATATCGTGTTCCACAATATCGTAACTATTCATGACAATAAACCTTTGAAAAAAAGCTATAAAAATGTATCCCCACATTTACCTTCTTATGAAAGAAGAACTCAGTGCATCCTTTATGTTTCTTTTATTCTACCCATTGACTATCCCTAGTGGATTTATAGCATTGTTCCTGTCACCAAAGTGATGGGGGGACTCCACATCTACACAAATTTCTCGTGACCTTAACCTGGCTTGCCCCAAGGATGATTTTCCTCTGCCTAGTATTGACCAACTTGTTGATCTTTCAACCGGACATGAGATTCTATCACTCATGGAAGGATTTTTAGGTTATAATCAAATATTACTTTCTCCTGAAGATCAACACAAAACTACCTTCATCACCCCTTTGGGGACCTTCTATTATCACGTAATGCCCTTTGTCCTTAAAAATTCTAGTGCCACATATCAACGTGTTATGACCTATATCTTCCATGACATCATGCATAACATATTGGAAGATTATGTCAATGATCTTCTCACCAAGTATAAACATCACACCGAACACCTCCCAGTTCTCAAAATCATCTTTGATTGTCTCATCAAATACTATATTCACCTTCAACCATAGAAATACGTATTTTTCATTCTATCTAGAAAATTCTTTGGTTTCATCATCTCTTTAAGTGGAATTGAATTTGATCCTACTAAAATCAAGGCTATTCTTGAGATGCCTCCACCTACTAACCTTTGGAAGCTTCGTAGTTTGCAAGGCAAGTTGTAATCTATTAGACACTTTATTTCTCAACTTTCCAACCGATGTCACCCTTTTCATCATCTTATTAAAAAGGATGTTTCCTTCAATTGGGATGATGAGTGTCATAAATATTTTGAAGCGTTAAAGGAATACCTCCTTCAACCACCTATGCTCATCCCACCAAAGGATGAAAAATCCTTTTACCTTTACATTGTAATCATTGATAATTCCTTGGGTGTCATACTTTCTCATCGTGACGAGCAATATAGAGAGCAAGTGGTTTATTACAAAATTTGTACTCTTTTAGAATATGAGACTAGATATACTCATGTTGAATTTTTTTCTTATCCTTAGTCTTCATTGCCACCAAACTTTGTCATTACCTACTCAACCACAAAACCTTCATCTTCACAAACACGACCCCTTGTATTACATGTATGCTAAACCTTACCAACACCAATGTGCCACACATTGGCTCATGATCCTTACAAACCTAGACCTCAAATTCATCCATCAAAATTCCATTAAGGGACAAACCATTGCAGATCAGCTTGTTGACGCACCTCTTTCCGAACTCAATCTTCTAACTTCGATTTTCCTGATGAATCCATTGTTACCCTCTCCCTTGATGACATCATTTATCAAATGACCCTATTCTTTGATGGTTCTAAATGTCAACATGGGGTGGCACAAGGGTTATCCTCATTCCTCTTGATGGTGAACCTATGCCTTTATCTTTTAAACTTGACTTTGATTGTACCAATAATGTGGCTGAATACAAAGCACTCGTGTTAGGTCTCCAAAATTCCATTTCCCTAGATGTTAATACCATTAATATCTTTGGCGATTCTCAACTAGTCATTAACAAAGTTAATGGTTTATACCAGTTTCATAATAAAATAATTCAAAAGTATAAGCATCACATCAACTTATTTTGAATACCTTTGATAATTATGACATTCAAACTATTCGTAATCCACTAATAAATTTGTGGATACCATGGCTTACCTCACCTCACCTCACCTCAAAATACCTGCCCCACCTTCAAAATCTAAAATATTTTTCATAGTACAATGCTTACAAATCACCTTCTTATCTCATCCTAGATGTAAAGTTTGTAAGTTGAATTGAAACTCGACCCACACAAAATTTGGTATTAGCAGATGACGCTGATTACATTTACCAATCAATTATACCTCTAGATCTCACTCACAATGGTAAGCGAGCCTTCCTCCAAAAGGTCTCTTGTTACGTCTTCATGGGGGGTCTTATTTACAAGTGTGGATTTGATGGTATCCTCTTACGATGCCTCACTAGTTATGAAATTTCGTACATTATTAAGAAATCCATGACGGGATTTGTGGTGGACATTTTAGTGGCCATGTTGTTGACCAACCCTTAACCAATATTGTTGTGATTATGTCAAACATTTTGTGAAGTTTCAAAACATGGTAACCTTCACCACACCCCAAGTCACGCCTTATAAGTTGTCAGAGAATTTTGGCCCTTCTCTCAATGGGGTTTGGATCATTGGAGAGATTAACCCTCATTATTCTCAACATCATCCACAACAAAAAAATATTACACTAAATGGGTGGAATTTGTACCTCTCATTTCTATGAAAGTTGAGAAAATATGTTAATTCATTAACCATCACATCATTTTTTGCTTTGGTGTTACTCATCGCCTCATCACTGATAATGGAAAAAAATTCAAAAACAAGACCTTACGCAAACTATGCGTCACCTTTGACATTTAACTTAGTTTCTCTTTGCCTTATTATCCTCAAACAAATGGTCAAGCCAAATCAATCAACAAAACCCTTAACACAATTCTTATGAAAGTTACCGATGATACTAGTAAGGATTGACATACGCACATTCCTTTCACCTTATGGGCTTATCACACCAAAATCTGTACCTCAACTGCCACCATACCTTTCTCTTTGGTCTATGATACGAGAGGCCTTCCTGCCTCTCGAATTTCAAATTCCATATCTTTGTATCTCACTTAAATATATGCTCAATGATGATGAATTTTTCCAAGATCATTTGGCACAACTTGAGATTCTATATGAGCGTTGTTTAAATGATCTTGATCAACTTCAAATCTATCAAAAATGCATCAAACATGCCTATGAAAAATGTGTCAACAAACAAACCTACAAGGTAGGTGACCTTGTCCTGAATGAAAATCAACATGTAACCAAAGATGAGAAAAGTAAATGTGGAAAGTTTACTCCTAATTGGCTTGGACCCTATATCATCACTCATACCTATTGATTTGGTGCTTATCATTTATATTCTCTCGAAGGTAAACCTGAACCTGAGCCCCTCAATGCCTTGCATATTCAACCATTATACTATTTAATCAAGTACTACATCACCTTTTTCTATTACACACTCATCCCTTAAAAAACCTTTGCCTTCCATCTACCTGATTTAAGGACCAATGACTACAAAAGAATCGTGTGGTTTTTTGTCACCATTCAACCTTGTCTTTAATATGAGTACCACGACTCTACTCATGAAATGATTCTCATGGATAATTTTTTTCCTTTTCAATATGGAATCCCATGGTCATTCTTCACTTACAACCTCTCTTTCATAGTTAACCTATGCATTTTATGGTTTTTCCTTCATAAAAGAAGCCTATAATCCTTTATAGTCTTTTCCATGACCTAAAAGTCCAAAAAAATTCAAAAGTAATATATGACCTAAATGTTAAGGGCACCGAGGGTGTCAAGATCAAAGGTAGTCAGTTGGTAGCATTAAAGGATCTCCTAAAAATTAGCTAGATTTTATTCTGGATCATGTGAGACGTTTGGTGAACTCTTTGTAGTTTTGAAGTTTTAGAGCCGTTTTCTTTTTCTCTATTTTACTCTCTTTGGTTTAAGTCCTGATCTTCTTTGTAAGAGTTAAGCATGTTTAACTCCTTTCATGGAATTTTTTGTTTCTTTCTTGCTCGTTGGTTTTTGTTCCTCCTTTTGTAAGGCCCCTAGGATCCGATCCCTATTTTTACCTTATCTAATAAAAAAATATATGGGATATTCAAATTCAACTCCTTGAGTCAAACTTCTTGTAAATAGATGACTCCCTCAAAAAGGAAATCTATCTTTCTATCTTGTTGTTATAAATAGACTACTCCCATGAAGGACAACTATAAAAAGCTAGCCCTATTGTACATAGTCTATCCAAAAAGAAGACTATTTCTATAAAAATAAAATAAAAAATATTCTAAAGCTTCTGCATTGATCAAATTCACGAAGACCTCAAGGAGATATTCTATTCATCCCACATAGACTTCCCGCATCGATCAATCTATAAAACAAAAGCAAAAATAAAATACAAAAAAATGAATAAAGAAAAATACAACTTTTTGGTCATAGACTTACCTATTTTGGTTTTGGGTATCTTGCATCGAAACATGTTGTCTCATAATAAGGTTACACTAAACAAACCACCCCACCTCACCTTCCTTCCTTTTTCTTCTTCTACCTACTCAAGGGATGTGGTGCACATGTGACACTTTGTGATCATGTAACTTCTTTCACCCCTAGAAATTTCAATCATGTAATACCTTTAGGGGATTAAGTTCATAATACTATTTGCGGTATGCTCATTATGGTCCTTGCCACTTATGGAGAATTTTTGCCTCTTCTATTGTTCACCCCTTTGCTTACTTATTGATTCTTCTACACATGACAAGACCTTTGACACTTAGTTTTTGGGATTTCTTCTTTTTTCACCTACATTTACATTCATCATCTACTTCAATCAACTCATCTTACACATTCTATCTTACCTAAAAACCTAGACACAACCATGCCTAATCAACCTAGACATAACCTTTCCTAATCAACCTAGACATAACCATGCCTAATCAACCTAGACACAACCATGCCTAACTTACCTTGCCCATTTAACCATACATAAACTCACCAATCTACTCACCTACCTCATCTTATTCTTCCCTATCCTATCGAAGAACCGCATTGGCTTAAGGCCCCTTTCCAGGGGCTATGTAGGTAGCACTCGAGGGCATGGGGCCCTTGGAGGTTAGCTCGGCCACTATTTTCTCTAAACATTTTCTCCCCATTAACAAACCCACTTAGTTAGTTTCAATATATATAAACACTTGGAAATTCACGTACAATAAACCATACATCATAACACCTACCAAATCATGCCTAAATCATCTAATTTCCATAAAAACAATAACTTGGAAATTTTCAACTCAACCATGCCTAAACCATCTATTTTTCATGACGCCAATACAATGAAAATCCATACTGACTCCACCATGCCTACATCTAACTCAACCATGCCTAAACATCTAGTTTCCATAACATCACAACAATGGAAATTAAATCATTCAACCATATAAAATATCGACACAATCATGCCTAATCATCTAGTTTCCATGACATCAATATAATGGAAATTCAACTTATCATTCACAACCTAAATCAACCAAACCATTCCTACAACATATATTTTCCATCACATCAATAACATAGAAATGAAATTAAACAAACAGAACTAAACCATGCCTACATACCTAGTTTCCATGATAATAATACATTGGAAATAAAGTCAAACACATCACATATAACCATCATCATCAACTATATAAATAGAATGTCTCTGTGTCAATACATGTATACACAGATAATAATATAGTATCTCAAAACCTCTCATATAAAATCTCACATCTTCGGCATGCATGCCGGTATATATGTCAAAAATCAAAATACAATGTCAGATATCATCCTTGTCTCACCCCGTGAGGGGTTGGCACATCTAATACTATCTCCAGTACCTTCATCTCGGTCCTGTCTCCACTCGCTCATCATCTCTCCGGTAGCCTCATCTCGGCCTCGGCCTCCATGAACTATCACCTCCTCTCGGCCATGTCCATGAGATCAATGACTACCTATCATACTGGTACAACGAGTCCTCTGGATGGCTACCTACTTGGCCCCATGCTTGGTGTATTTCATCACCTAAAGACCAACATCTCAAATATTATTTTGATAATATCTTGCCTCTACCATAATGTCTCTATATCTGACCATAGAAATCACTTAGGGCAGCACCATAGCTCTGGCACATACCTGTAGACCCTATGCTAGTACCGCTGGTCCCCGGCCTACTATCTCGTAATACATAACCTTGTCCCGATGCCCTGTACCCATACAATGGGAACTTGTCCTATTGCAGGTGCCTATGTTGGTTCTTGTATAACTACATGCACTGTAATGCAATCACA
This sequence comes from Taxus wallichiana var. yunnanensis, assembly GCA_018340775.1. Taxonomy (NCBI): domain Eukaryota; kingdom Viridiplantae; phylum Streptophyta; class Pinopsida; order Cupressales; family Taxaceae; genus Taxus; species Taxus wallichiana. The sequence continues at coordinate 40,312,483 of CM031244.1, forward strand.
TGTGCCTCGTGATGGTGATAACTTCCCCGTAATGTGACTATCTAGGTCTATAACCCCGTCACCTATGCCTATAGAGTCCATTACCTATCCCGATCCCTTGTCGAGCCTATACTAGAGCCTAAGCCTGTGAATAAGATACCTATTCCTATAAACCTGTCACATATCCTTATAGGGTGGTCACACCGTGCATGTGCTTGAGTAAGATGTAGTTGTAAATTTGATACCTAACCTTACAATTGATCCCTCTACACTATCACCATAGTCAAGTCTCGATCGCCATGGTCTATGAGGTGCTACCTATAGTTGGGCTACCCACTAGCGCATGTATGCATCCGTGGTACCCAAATCATTAATATGCTTATTGGCTTCTTGCTTCTCCTACCCTATAGGATCCTTTGTATGTAGTGGGGATAACAAACTCTTCACGTCATCACGACAAGATACGGAAATGGTGGAGGCACATCCCATCAAGCTTGAACTTCCATCGAATTTGTCTAATGGAATCATCTCATGCTTACCGATGCCCCTCCCTTATATCCATCGACCAATTGTAAGCCCCTCAACTCCTCTACCATACCTCCATAAGATGGGAAATCCACATATGGCCGCCATACAATATCCATAGCATATAACCCCTCCAACATCCACCTATAATAAGTCACATCATGTGACACCTCCTCTACCTATGGATGAGCCCCTACGACACCCATCTCCTATAACCAAATCTCATGACACCCTGATGCCAATCCTATCTCGGAAGTCCTGTGGGTACACAATAACTATGTGCTCATATGCCTAAGCATAAGATACAGGTAGATAAGTACAAAAATAATATATAGTTGAATCCTTTGATATGCCCATAAATCTATATATAGTTGTACCAAGTAGGCTCATTCCCATGAAAAATGAACTCACTCCTCAATCATGTCTTGTAAAACCCCCATCAATGCTCAGGGAAATATGTCACCCTTTGAATCTGGGAGTACATAAAATCCCACCACCACCATCATCAATACTACTAACATGGTCTCCTAAGGATGTGCAATGTACATAGATCCATAGTTGATGTTGGGAACTGTGCTCACTCACGTAGCCCAACATCACATAGTTGATGTTGGAATAGTTGATGTTGTAAATGCCTCATCTAATGAAATATGATATACTAGCTCCCCACAATCAGAAACCACAAAATCTTGTACACATCCTCTAGTGTGATAGTCATCTCACCGGTGGGTAAATGGAAGGTATTAGTCACTGAGTCCCATCTATCAATGAGAGTGACCATCAAAATATGATCTCATATGATGCACTGTATCACCTCACACCGACAAGCCCAACATCTCTCATATGGTCCCACTCGTCCTCAGTGATGCTACCTTGCATTTGTACCAAAAAAGGTGGCACCTTGTCCCACATATTCAACTGGTGATGCACTTGAATAATTACCAATTAAACTTTTCAAGCACTTACCTATTCTTAATCATCTATTCACACCTACCCAGTCCCATCCCACACACACTTTTCCTAGCCTATCTATTTTCTACCTAAGTCACTTGCCTACCCTATATTCTATCTTTCCTAAACACTTTCACATATCTAGGTTTACTACTTTCCTACCTTCACCGATTTGACATGAATTACACCTAAAACCTGACCATTCATACCTACATTCACCCTAAACCCCACCTAATTCTATCATTTTATACACCTACTCTATCTACCACTACCTCCCCGCTTCACCATCTATCCTACCCTTCCATTCTTCTCTATTTTTTCCATCTAAACCTTTATTTTTAGGACTTGGTCACTTTTTGTTGACCAACACCTATCACCACGACCGACTCTTTGGACACCCTTTTACCACACCAACGCCAGTAAGTCTACCAACATTAGTCAATGCCCCACTAATGTCAGTCCTTTGGTTTGGCTCCAAATCCAAACCCCCATGCCCCCACCTTTCAAAAACTTGACAAAACTACCTAAAAACCTACCCACAACCCTCTAAATCCCACCCACATTCATTTACCAACCTATTTAACCTACATTTGGCCCTCCCAAACCCAATTTCATCATTTTTATCGAAATTTCAAAATCTAATATAAAACCTAAATATTTAAATTTTCTACTTTGGTTTTAATCCAAAACCACACATGAGGATTAAATCCTACCTCTACTCAATGCCATCTCCTTGGTGGGATGTCCGGTCTCTACACTGAAGGTCCTCCTACACCTTCTCCTGCCTTTTCCATAGCTCAACTCACTCTCTCAACTATCAACCAATCCACTCACTCAGAAAGATCTCGTGGGTCTACTCAAAGAAAATCCAACTCAGTCTGGCCAATAGCCCTGTCATTTTCTCCCACGTCAAAATCCCAAATCCATCCTCTCTATCATTTTCCACAAATAACAAAGTCCAAATAAAATTTTCCAAATGTAGGTTTTTTATTTTATTACCAAATTTTCTTGACCAACGTTAGCCAAGAGCACTAGTTAATCAATATTGGTTTCTCTTAACCGGTATTAGTTTCCCTTTAACAGGTATCGATCACCTGCTTAAGCCAACTATGCCACATTTCATCACATTTGATATCCTGTTACAGTTTTCTTGCTACCCTACCCTTACGCAAGCCCTTGTGGCTTACCCTATCACCTTATTACCTAACCTAGAACATTTTTTTCATTTGGGGAAAAAATTTCCTATACCACAACCTTACCCGTGGCCTACCTATAAACCCAACCCGACCTCATCCATTTGAAACTCAAATTCGCTTAATCATTATACTTTGGGATGATGCCACTTGTGTTGTTTAGCCTACCGAACCTACCTTGCCTAATGTTGTGATGTTTATCTTGACCAACCCAAACCTATTGGTGCTATGGAACCCACCTAATGCTTGTTCCTACACCTAGCCTAGTTATGTTTCAAGATTGTATCCTATACCTTGGATACCTGGATCACATCAACCTTGTTTAGATAAACTATCAACCTTTGATGATGTAGATTTTGTGAGCTCTTCAGCCTAGTGCCTTTTCACATTCTATATGTGTGTGTGTATTTAAATTCCCCTACCTATTATCTACACCCAAAATAACCCTTTCCCACACCCGAACCCTACCTTATTTTTCTTCTTACACATAAAATTTTATCAAACTCATCACCAATTCATCCTGCTCTTTGATCATATCCGAGTTTGATGGGGATCACACCAACCCATACCTGGGAAACTACTCTTTTTTGGTTAGCGTTACTTATCAATACAAGCTATGCGATAAAAAGGGGTAAATGTAAACACCCAAAAATGGGTGCAACCCTCTAAACAACCTTTGATTAATTAATTTAATATGATACCCCCACCATGCCCATTTACACACATTGTAATTAGTTTAATTTCACAATTAAGATTAATTATATAACTTACCTAGCCACCTCACCCTAGACCCATTCTAATCCTATTAATTTCCTTAGACCAAGTCCCCACTTATCCTAACCAACTAGAACTATTTCTAACCCTAATTATTCATGACCTATTAATCCTCTAACTAATTCCACACTATAATTTATGCCATTCAATGCTCCTGACCCAGACTAAGCCAAAGACCATGCCAAATTTGGGAGAAAAACAATATTTTTGGCAAAGTTAGACCAATTCTCCTTAAACAACACTTTGTTTATCCCTCGGCCGGTGCCGGTTCCTAATTACCATCGCTTACCCTTAAATAATAATATCTAACTCTTTTCACGAGTTCTACAATTCATTCATTCACTCAAGCTTTGGAATTCTAACTCTCGAGCACTCAAGCTACCTAACAACAAACTAGAGCCTAGTAGGTCTTCACCAGAATCTAGTCATCTCATCCATAGCTTCAGATTGTCGCAATTGAGCACACAGGCTCTATTGTCATAGCAGACTGGACACATTCTCATGTCTCTCATGAACATTCATTAGTCATCAACCACTTGTATATCTACAAGTTACAGATAAGTAATTCATTCTTATTTGTTAATATTTGTTCTTAATCTTAAGTATTTTCATTTACGCCTTTCATTTGATCCTTCTTTGTCCCGAATACCACCTTTCACCTATTTACCACCTATTCCATCAACCTGAACCATTTCACCCATCCTAACACCTCTACCACCCTTATTGAGCCTTAACAAAAATCATATCATCCTTCCCAAACCCCCTCAACTCTGTGCAATCACAGAGAGACCAAAACACCCATTTTTAATATTTCCACTATATTTCCCCTATCGACACCGGTCACCCAACTAGCATCGGTCATTTTGCGATCTGATCGACATCAATCGCCTAACCAATATCGGTCTTTGTGACTATTAATTTTTTTAGAACAAGTAAGCTCATAAATTTCTCGAAATAGCATAGAATCACCCAAAACCTTTCCCCGACCTTATCTAACATCTCATAGCAACCTTTCACAAGAATAACCATACCTTTCCTAATGCTAGATTAGTTTGTATTTTAGTACTTTGTTTAATCTAACGTGTTGATAACATTTTGAGATACCTAAATCAAAGTGTTAGCAATAGGACCTCTATTTCTTACATTTATTTTCATTAATTTGATAAAAACAATGGATTGATAGCCATCTAAGAAGTGTCACACTTCCTGGAACTAGAAATCACTAGCGAGTCCACTATCATATATCTTTGTTTAACTCTCTTTTGGTGCTCTTGTGGTGTTTCTTATACAGGTCATTCCTCCTAGCCAAAGGGAAGCTCTCTACATTTAGTCCAATCAAAAGTATACAACATGCATAACCTTATCCCGACTATTCATAGGTACTACTCGTACACCCATTACCATTATTTGTTTTATTACACTACTTTGAGGTGAAACACCAAACACTAAGCACTACTATCATCACTTAAGGTTACATCCATCGAAGGCTCCATTTTAGTCCATCTAGCTCCATCACAAGGCACAAGGCTAGTTCATCTCGCATCAAATTGTATAGGAGGGAAGTTTATTCTATTCCATCCACTATTTTATTACATTTCTACATCTATTCATTGCTCGGTAATTACTTTCAAAAGTGTGACTGGCACAAGAGTACCTAGGGCATGATTGCATACACACATAGAACTACATTGGGTTTGAGATATAGTGTAATGCTCAATTAGTAAGTCTACTATTGTGGCCATGATGAAAATCCAACCCCTTCATATGCATCTTTATTTTTAAGGGGTTTGATGTTTGTCTCGGAGTTTTGAGGTATTTCCTTCATTTCGATTTATAGTGACATCTAGCGCTTGACCCAATGACATACACATGATAGGAAGAGAAGGAATACAATCATTCGTAACACCTTAGAGGAGTTTGACAAAGAGTTTTCACAAACCAGGCACCTAGATCTCATACGAGTGCCCAAGTCACCACAGATTCTCCAGAACCCCAATCTAGCCTACTATTCTAGATCAGTGCTTTCTAAAACTTATGTGTTCGTTCATGCATTCTGTTTTTATGTTCTTCTCTACGACATAATTCTTAATATTCGCCAAATCAAATAAGCTCTTCCTAACTCTCTTTTATCATTAAGGTTTCACATTTCTACTTATTTAGTGGCTTGGGTTACTTTATTTATTTAATTAGCTTTTATTTATTGTTGTTCTTAATATTAGATTAACATAAAATATCCACATTTTAGTTAATCATTTTTCATGAACCTAATTTTTGAATACACTTTCTCCTTGGGCCTTTTCTTCATATGACCATCACTCGTAGTGGTCATTTTAGGTATTTTAAATATTTAGAGCTTTCTTCATTCACTCATAGGGCCTCCAAACCAATGGTGATATCCCTACTTTTGTAACTACCACTGATAATCCTTTGGATAATTCACACAATGTTCCTCTCCATGAAATAGAATTGTCTGATAGTGAGAAGTCCTACGATGAAGACACTAATGTCAACCAAGATCAACTTAACACTATTAATAATTTTTGACAGATTTTCGTGATCATCCCACTCATCTTTTGTATGTCCTACATGCTTTGATTATTGCTAAGAATTCTTGTGATTCTTACGTCTCTATAGTTTCTCCTTCTTTGGCTCTCATGGTCTCCACCCCACCCATTTATGTCTCAACTTCCATTCCTACTACTACTGCTCTTGTCATTCACCCTAGCACACCTAACATGCAACTTGGATCTTCTTCGAATACTCCTGATCTAACTTATTTATTTCACGATTTTCAAACCTAAATTCGTCACTCCAGATTGCTACGTCTCGTGTATCAACATATTTAAATTATACATATTTTTCATACTCCTTCCACACTTGTTATTTCTACCTATCCCCTACCACTTAATTTCATTTCTCTAAAATTTCACATCTTTAAAGGTCATGGCGATCCACAAGAAAATCTTTGTGGTTTTCATGTAGCATACCTAGACTATGTAGATGCCTCTACAATACTAGCTAAGCTCTTTCCTTGTAGCTTACAATATTATGTGATGTGTTGGTTTTATGACCCACCTATTCATTGAACCTCTTTTACACATCTCGCCAATTATTTTCCCACTCACTTCTCCATTAACAATGGCTCTAAGATCTCTTATGCTAAAATTGCACAACTCAAACGGGGATCTAATGAAAATTTCTCATATTATGTCTTGAGGTACAAGAATAATTTATCTAAAATGTCAAATTTTCTGGTGAACTCTAAACTTTAGGATTTATTCATTTAGATCCTATTACCACCTCTCAAGGAGAGTTTTCTCTTCGAGACATCTCCCTCCTTCGAACAACTCTATCATACTCTTAAGCTATGTGAAACCAATCTATTAGCAATAGGAAAGCTTAAGTATCAAGAACGACCATCATCCTCTATGCACTTTCAAGGTAAGCCAACCTTTAAGCCATCTACAAAAAAACATCGGATACAAAATTCATTGTCAACACAGTCTTTACTACTAAAGGAATTCAATCACAACCACATTAGCGTATATTAACTAAGTTTAGTGTAACTTTTTCATCTTACTACCATGACTTATTGAAAGTAGCTTCATCACACTTCCCTCTCCACTAAAAATTAATCCATCTCGACAAACATGTCGTAATTTTGATGAACATTCCCATTGTGACTATCATCAATGTGTTAGACACTCCATCAAATTTTACTACCCATTGCGCAATTTATCATTCAAGGTCTGATTGACAATGGTCAAATCAAGATTCTAGAATCTACAGGTTCTCCACATGTTAATGAGAATCATAAGCTCAAAATATTTAACAACCATCTACCAAAATATGACACAAAAGTGACTAAACTATTGGCTAATTACGTATACCACACTGACTTGTCTCCTCATACTTCAAGGACCCTTGACTTTTTAGATGTGCATATCGATGCTTTGCCACCAGTCATCTCTTTTTCTAACCATGATTATCATGTAACTTTTACATCTAATCACCTACATATCAAAGCATCTATTGGTTTGATCCCCATCAATAATACTAAGGTTGACCCATCTTGGCCTATTAGTGCATGTTCTATTCCATTTCTTCATGCCATCAGTTACCCTCTATCACAAATTGAGTACCCTATGAAAAAACCATATGGTGTCATCAAAATACATGTTACAGTTGGTCCTCTCACTTTTTTGGTCCCTTTCCTTATTAGGAAAGTAGTCGATGGTTGTGACATGCTACTTGAACTCAATTATATTTGTAGGTCTCAATCTATTATCTCTATGAATCATTTGTGCCTTAAATTCATTCATAACAATCAAGTTATATTTATTGATGGAGTAACCCCATCTACTCCATGGTTTTCATCTTCTTGAGCCTCGATTCATGCATCTCCTACATCATATACCACATCACCATATATGTAGGTAAAACCGCAATATACTACTAGTTTACCCACTCACATATTATCTATGTGACCTCACCACTCCGCTAGTACTACACATAAGTATAGGACCATTCCGAGTCAATTCGCACCTCGACAAAGGTCACTACCTCATTTAATTCCACATCGGTTTCCATCAACTCCACATTCCATTTCACGTAGATCTCCATCACCTACACATTTTTTTGCACCTATGTGATAATCATATATTCATCCATGAAATCCACATAGGTTTCACTCATCAACACAATGTTTATCTAATATACCACCAATACTAGCACATGGTCATACGCTTTCGTCACCACATTCATCGATGGGGACCTTTTTCCTTAACTATTATTGGCTAGTTCAGTCACTCATGTGCATTTTGGGGCAAAACATTCAACATATCCCCCTCCTATCTTATCATTAACACATTTCCCATACTTGCGGCATTATGCATCCTAATTTTAGCATATGCGTCTTCCTCTACAATTTAGTGTCATGATTGCTTGATGACAAACTATTGTACTTTGGATCACACTTAACTATTGAGGGATTCTACACACACATGAACCTCACACTCTACACAGTAGGGACTATACATTTCACACTATACCTTATCACCACTACACATACTATGCATTTTTACACATATACTTGTACGTCTTTGCATTCATCACCCTATGACGCACTCTAGTTCCTCAGTCCATACTTGACTACCGAGGGTTTACCAATCAAATGGACCTTATCATACACACACATTCATCATTTGACCTTCTATCATGTGACATTACTAGGTTAGTGACATACATTATAGGCTAAATGGTCACCTATTCCTTCATCTTGTAGTGGTACATGCTTTAGGCTACATCACCACTCCCTCTATTTGTCTCACCATGATATATGATTTAGGCTACATCATCACGTGTTCATATCTAGGTTTCATATCATAACCACACATACATACTCATCACAATACCTTACACACCACACGCTATTTGACCATTTCCCGATGATGCACTCTCATTATTGGTTAATTCTTGACTACTAAGGGGGAATATTTAATGAACCTCACTACAAACACTTCTATTCACTTAGGGGGCACATGGATCCTATCACCCATCTTGTATTCCACTCCATCCATCCACAACATGTTGCTTATCTTGGTTGCTTTCACTCTTGCTTATTGTTTCTCGTTTATGTTCACTTTATTACACATACTAGCTAGATATCTTGTACATCATTATTTTTACCATACATACATGCATGTTCACGTATTTTTCTAGTTATGATCATAGATATAGGTATCCTACACGTAACATGGATGCTCACCTCCTACCACTCCTAAAATAGTTTTTGGGGGCATCCACATTTGTCCCTTACAGGTGCTATTGTTTCATTTTTGTACTTAGCACCTTACATTACTTGCTTATACATGTTTTTGACATATGGGTTATCTCTCTAACATGCTAACGGGTGCTTCATGTGCAATATTTTTACAGGATTATTTACTCCCATGGCTATCTATTTGTTTATCTACTATTTTTTTGTATCTTGTTTTCTATTGTATGTGGGCCTTGCACTTTTTTGGTGTGCACACTTCTTTGTTGTATGCAACCATTGCGACCTTGAGTTTCTTACAACATCGTGAGTGATGTCCCATGATTTTAACCTGATTTGGTGGTCTATGGTTTTCTTCTCGGTGTGTTTACTTGCATTTTAGCTTATACATTATTTTCATTTCTTACCCTTGTCTTTTTCATGCATGTTTGTTAAATACTAACACTTTTTTATAACCACGTATTTACATGTGCCTTGGTTTATACCAATCACATTTCATTCTCCCTTATAGGGCACAGTTTACATGGTTGGTATTATTTTAGGGATGTATCCTCCTATCCACGATGTCTCATGCAACCCCAAATATGGGTGGCATCATTTGGGGTTTTACACATTACACAATGCTCTCTACCGATATAATTTAGTTCAATTTTTGTCCTTGACATTGTGGGTTATACAATAAGTGAGTTCATACCAGTTTACAAACCCTATACATAGTGGATTTTATAGGACAAGTTGTCCTTAGTATTATGGGGATCAGTTATAGGTTGGAGGATATAATGGATTTCCTCCCTACACTACTTTGGTTAGTGACGTCAGATTTCCAAAAAAACTAGGTAGTATAGAGATCTCTTCACACTATTCTCAGGGAAGTAGTTATAGGTTGGAGAATAATGCATTTTCCCTACACTTCTTCAGCCACAATGGCATGAGATCTCCCAAAAAACTTGTAGTTACAAGATATCTTTTCTACACCCTTTCTCTCATCATGGATTAGGTGCACATGTTCCTTTTACTTTTTCATACTTCCATTTACTTTTTTTTACTATATACATGTGATTTTTACATATACATGTGTATTTTACTACTTGATCATCTTCTCCTTTGTAGGTTCATCCGTATGAGAAGCAAGAATTCAATAAAAACAAGAAAGTGTCAACAAAAACAATATTTTTTGGTAGTACACACCTCATACTAACATGCAGGTACATCACACACATCGGCAACTACACACATGTTTTCACCCTAGGTTCACTCTCATCACTTTTTACACTTTTACATCTTTAGTCTCCACGCTCCATCTTTTTGTCACTCCATGCTTTGTCTAGTCCATTGACACACTTTCTAAATCACTCTACATGGATATCAAGTACGCATATCTATCTACTTTATGTTACCAAGAGTTCCACTCACCAACATGAAGTGGGGGAAAATGTAGACACAACATCATGCACTTTATGAATTATTTAATCCCAGTCTCATACTACTATTCATATAGTTTTTGAGTGAAGACAATACTAATTAACCCATGTCCTGTGGCCATTTTACTTTGGTTGTTGTCGTCATTACCGAACTCCCGCATGTACTCACCCAATTATTTTCTCCATTTGGCATCATTTTATCTCGACTAGGGTGCCCATCCCAAGATTACTCTAGCACCCTGGATCCCCTGGTCCCATTTGGGGCACCCCTGGTCCTTTTACAATTTCTCGTAACTTTTTGGTCACTTTCTATATGTTTGAGCTTTCTATCTTTTTGGTGGTCGGCCTTTTCAGGGTTAATTATGAAAGTAGAACAAGAGAACCATATAAATATAAATTTATGAGACTATAATGAGGGAGCAAGCACTAAGCACTACTATCATCACCTAATTTTGCATCCATCTAGCTCCATCAAAAGGCACAAGGTTGGTTCATTTGCATCACATTGCATAGAAGGGAAGTTTATTCTATTCCATCCACCATTTTATTACATTTATACATTTAGTTATTGCTCTTTACTTTTATAAAGTGTGGTGACACAAGAGAACCTAGGGTGTGATTGTACACACACACATAGAACTACATTAGGTGTGATATGTAGTGCAACACTCAGTTAGTAAGTCCACCATTGTGGTCGTTGAGGATATTCTGACACCATCATATGCATATTTCCTTTTTAGGGTTTTTATTCTTATCTTGGGGTTTTGCAGGTCTCTCCTTCATTTTTGATTTACAACGACATCTAGAACAACCTAGCAACATACACGTGTTAATAAGAAAAGGCCGAAAATAATTTAGAGACAACTTAGAGAAGGTTAGAATAGCTTTTACACGGACTAGGGTGCCCAAAATCTTAGACCGAGTACCCTAGGTGCCCTAGTCCTTCTCCAAGTACCCCAATCCACTTACTCATCTAGATAAGTGATTTCTAGAACTTATATGTTTTTCTTGCATTATGTTTATTTTTTCGTCTCTACAACACAATCGAATAGTCATCGAATTAACTAAGATCTTCCTAACCCTATTTTCTCATTAATATTTCACATTTATAATTGTTTAGTGGCTTGGGTAACTTTCTTTGTTTACTTATCTCTTATTTATTATTTTTCTTAATATTAGATTAACATAGAATATCCTCATTTTAATTAATCACACCTATAATCACCTGTCATGAAGTAAAAACTATAGAAACCTACAAAGCCCTTCATCAAAACATAAACAAACCAAAATGAAAAAACATGTGTGTGTGTGGTTGAGGTTGTAATACCCTTGGCATTAAGATTCCCAATTAATTAACCAATCCAAGTGTTACACTACATGTCATGGTTGCAGGATTAAGCCTCATGTAGTTCTCCCAGTGCTTTTAAAAGTGTAAAAAACTAAAAAAAAACCTATGGGTTCCCTCATGTCTCTTGAAACCACAATATTAGGATAACTATATAGTTTATAATGTACCCAAAATGTTAGTAGTGTGATGTGGTATGATAAGTAGCTATGTGACCTAATCCTTTATTTCTTGAAACTATTCAACAATACTTGGAATGACTTTACACTTTCTATGACATGGCTCTATTACCTTTACATGCTTTTAAATGGAGGAATATAAATTTTTGACATTATTGAGTGCTTTATACCTATAGTAGGGACTATTTTAATTGATGTGCACATGATTTGGGTAGTTTAGGAACCTTTTTAGTGTTTTGGGAATGATGTTATAGGATCTTTTATAAGTTCCAAGTGAGTTATAAAGTGATATTGACTTACTTATATATCCTTTTGTAGGTGAAATATCCTAATAATGATGAACCTAGGAAGATTAAATGACCCAAAAAACTCATATTGAAAATAAACAAGGTTAACTTGAGGATCTAGGATCGTCAAGCTATCTAATACCGAACCCGCATAATTACCTAGTTGTATTACCTAGTTGTATTACCTAGTTGTGTGGAATCATAATATGGAGAGAAAAGAAGAGGAGAGTGAAGAAGATTTTGAATTTGGGAGAGAGGTAAAATGATGACAGGAAATTTCGCCATATCTACGAGATCTTGCAACAATAGTAGAAGAAGGTGAGATCTATGGAGATGAAAACACCAAGGAAAATGTTCTCCATAATAAGACATCAGATTCTTGGTCGAACCGGGTTTAAAATGGATCTGCATTTCAAAGGGACATTTTTTTTTCCTCTAGGTGGTCAAGGATACATTGGGATGTGTTCTAGAAATACCTGAATCCCTCCTTAATAGCACTACAAAAAAATTGAACAAAGCATTGGTTGGGAAACTTGTGGGTGGAAGACCAAATATCAATGTTGTTAGAAGGTGGGCCAAATTGAAGTGGAACCCAAAAGGACACCTGGAGGTAAGTGCTCTTAAAAATAGGTTTTTATTTTTAAATTCATTATCCAAGAAGATATGTAGAAGGTTCTGGAAGAAGGACCTTGGTTTTGGGGAAAATTAGGTTGGTATCTTAGGAAATGGGAACCAACTTTCAATCCAGAAAAAGAAAATTTGAATTAGTTCCCTGTCTGGATCCATCTTCCTAACCTACCCCTAGAATTTTGGCATGAAGATATTGTTAAAGGAATTTTCTAATTCCTCGAGATCTTTGGTTATAACAGACAATTTTACTCTAAATATGACTAGAGTTATCTGTGCTCAATTTTGTATCTATACTATCACTAACAAGGATATCCCAAATAACATTAAGCTGAAGTCTAGACTAGGAATATGGGAGAAGAAGATTGAAATGGAAATTTTTCTAGCTAAATGTTCCAAATGCAATGGTTGGGGCATTCAAATCAGAACTGTAAGTTCAAGATCTCTAAAATGTACACAATTGTGATGGGGAATGAAGGAAAAGAAGAAAAAGGTAAAGGAATAATGCAAAGTGCAGCTGATCATAGGAAGTTTTTTTTTCAAAAATCATATTGAAGGATACAAGCCTCTACGAGGATATAAGATAAAGAGGAGACTCGAGAAAAATCCAGCAATTTTTTTTTGGAAATGGATGAGGATGGTTTTACTTTGGTGGTCAATAGAAGGAGATCCAAAAATCAGTCATGGTCTGATTCAAAAGTTAAAGAAAAAATGAAGGAACTATCAGCTAAGGACTCCCCTCTATCAAACAGTTGGAGCGATTTGTTTCTAATAAAGGGAATGAGTCGAGTAGCAAAACCCGTGGACAAGCAAGTAAGGAGAAAAGCATTAAGGGTGATCAACATTCTGTAGAATTATTCTTGGAAGAAACAGTGAAGGAATAGAGCAAAGATTAGAAGGAACAAGAGAAAAATGAAAAATATGTTACTTTAATGGGAGAGAGGATGACAGTAGGAGATTTGATTAACCTTTCCTTGGATGAAATCATGAATGTTCAACAAATCCTAAATAAGGAGGTGGAAGGCAAGAAAGATGAGCTAACTTCTAAGGAAAAAGGGGATTCCCTTGAAACATCTTCCTTGAGAAAAGGAAAAGTAGTTTCATCTATAAAAGGGGTGAATCTTCCAAAATTTCTCCTTCTAGAAAAGGGGATTTGCAGGTAGGAGAAAACCCTATTAATGTGGAGAGTATTAACAGTAAACAAGGCAGGCCAAACAAATTTGAATTAAGGAAAAATTGACTCAGAAGGAAATAGACTTAGGAAAATAGTCTTGTTTAGACCATAAGGTCTTCAGAAAAAACAAATCCAACCTTAGAAAATGAATTGCATCTCTTGGAATGGAAGAGGGCTCAATATCCTAGTTAAATGGGGATCCTCAAAGACTTGATTGAAGGACAAAAAATAGATGTGTTAGCTGTGCAAGAAACCAAAATGAAAGAAGATATTTTCTTAAATTCTTGTAAATTTTTCTGGAATAACTCTAAAGCTTTTGTTGTTAGTTCAAATGGGGCCTCGGGAGGGATAGTTGTGATCTAGAACCCTGCCCTTTATGAGGGTACTTTTCTCATGAAAAGAGATCATCATATGGTTGTAATGATGAGAAATTTGGAAAATAGAAAAATATGGGTCTTATCTAACATTTATGCTCCTACCCTTTACAAAGAAAGGGAAAAATTATGGCAGCACCTCCTTACTTTTAAAAATCATATCATATGGACCTGATCTGATGGGTGATTGGATCGCGACCCCTATGTAACCCATAGAAAAGAAAGGAGGTTCCCAGAATTTACTATTGGTATGGAGGATTTTAAATACTTTATTACTAAATCTCAACTCCATGATATTGAACTTAAAGGCAAAAAATACACCTGGTCTAACAGAAGATCTGGTTCACAACTAATACAAGTGAGACTAGATAGATTTTTGGTAACAGAAGAATGGTTAAGTCAGGACATTTCCCTTTTCTCTCTTCCAAGGATAGGGTCTGATCATAACCCTATTCTTTTGATGATAAAGAACCCTTCAAGAAGAAGAACTCCCTTTCATTTTGAGAAAATGTGGCTCCATAGTGAGGATCTTAAAGATATTATTAATGAATGGTGGAATTTCAAGGTCTAGGGAACAACTATGTATAGATTAACCAAAAAACTGTAGAATGTCAAAATGAATCTCAAAGTCTGGAATAAGAAAAATTTTGGGAACATTTTTAGAAGAAAGTGGAAATCAAATCTGACTTACAAAATTTCCAAAGGTAGAATGAAAGGTTGGATTTAGAACTAGATCTGGAGGAATATGAAAAGGAAATATTTCTCCTTTCGGAATACCACAACATCCTTGTGAAGGAGGAAACCTTCTGGAGACAGAAATCTTAAATTACTTGGCTCAAGGAAGGGGATAAAAATACAAGGTTCTTCCATCTTTCTACCCTGAAGTGTAGAAGTTTCAATAGAATTAGTAAAATCGGAAAGATGAAGGAAACCTCTTGGAAGATAAGGATGAAATAAATGAGGAGGCTATATCTTTCTTCAAAAACTTGCTAACTAATCAAGGTGTTCCTAATTTGGAAAAAGAGTAGGATTTTCTTAATTGCATTCCTTCTATGGTTTTTGTAGAAGATAATAAGATCCTCTTAGTGATCCCATCTATGGAGGAGGTTGAATTTATGGTCAAACATCTTAATCCGATAAGGCTCTGGTCTAGATAGGTTTCAATATTTTTTCTTTCATAATTTTTGGGAAATAATAAAAAAGGATGTGTATAACATTGTGAGAGAATTATTCATCCGAAATATATTATTAAAGATATGAATTTTACCTTTCTTACTCTAGTTCCAAAAATTTGGTAACGCAATGGAATTAAAAGACTTTATACCTATAAGTCTTTGCAACACTACCTACAAAATTTGCATGAAAATAATTTCCCTCTGTTTACAATTGATCCTTCCTTCTATCATTTCAAAACACATTAAGGAGGTTTTTTCTAGGTCACCAAATTCAAGATGGTATCATTAAAATCAAAGAGGCTATCATTTGGATAAACTTAGCAAGAAGGCTGTTATGATTCTAAAATTAGATATGGCCAAGGCTTATGACAGGGTCTCGTGGAGTTTTCTTGATAAAATCCTTAACAATTTTGGTTTTGATGTCTCCTTTCGAGTTTAGTTAAGGCTTGTATTTCAAATTCTTGGTTCTCCATTCTTATTAATGGTAACCCTTGTGGTTTCTTTCCCAGCTCCTAAGGTTTAAGGAAAGGGGATCCTCTTTCCCCTTTCCTGTTCATTATTATGGTAGAATCCCTCAATAGAAGACTCAATGTGGAAACTAGTAATGGCTGGGACGGATATGGATAATGTGACTCATCAACATTTTGTGGATGACACTATCTTGGTGGGAGAAGCATCTATTCCGAAGCTAAGAAGATTAAAAATATTTTAGATGATTACATGGAGGTTTCGGGACAGTTGGTGAATTATAGGAAAAGCTCTATTTTTTTCCTCAACACTTTGGAAAGTCGATGTAAGAAGATAGCTAAAATTATGGAATGTGACCATAAGCCCTTTCCAACCATTTATTTGGGCATTCCCCTTGGGGATAAAAGACTTTTTAGTGGTGAATGGAACTTTCTTATTGAAATATTTGAAAAGAAGCTTGCAGGTTGGAAAGCTAATCTATTATCTCAAGCTAGGAAAATTACTTTACTCAAGAGCTCTCTTCAAAGCCTCCTAGTGTATGTAATGTCTCTCTATCAACTTCTCGGGATAATAGTAGAAAAAATGGAAAAGATCAAAAAAAAATTCCTATGGAGTGGAACCGAAAGCAAAGAAATAATTCCCCTGGTGGCTTGGAATAGGGTATGTAAACCTAAGAAGATAGGGGGACTTGGTCTTAGAGATTGGACTAAAATGAACAAATCCCTTCTAGCTAAAATTGGTTGGAGGTTAACTAAAGAAGATGGGGTGTGGACTAGAATTTTAAGGAAAAAATATTGGATGAATGCAAATGATAAATGGTGGATATTCAAATAGGCATCTTTCAATGGGTCAAGTATATGGAAATCTATTAACTAGGAAAAGGAAATAGTTTCTAAGGGAAGCAGGTGGAAAATAGGTAACGACAATGAAATCCACTTTTGGACTAACAAATGGGTTGGTAACTTTACTCTTGAAGACAAATTTCCCCAAATTTCAAAATTGTTAGAAGTTAAATATGGGGAAAAATAAACAATTACATGGATAATCATGAGAGCTTCCATACTTGGAAGCACATAGAATTAGATAGGTAGGAACTTAAAGAACACACGGTTAACCTCAATGTTTTCTTAAAAATGTGTCTTTTAACAATAAGGAACAAGATAGAATTGTGTGGCATAGAGAACATAATGGTATTTTCTCAGTTAAATCAGCCTATGCATTATTATTTGAGGAGGAAACTAGAGAGGAAGATCTTGTGGCTGGTAAGATATGGAACAATAATATCATCCCCAAGGTCAATGTTTTTAGCTAGATTACGATGATAAATAAGATACTTACAATTGATAACCTTGCCAAAAGAGGTTTTCATATGGTAAATAGATGTGTCCTATGTGAAAATAACTTGGAAACGGTCAACCATTTGTTCTTGGAATGCCCCTTTTCTTATCAAATATTTTCTTCTATATTGGGTATGTTCTCAATTAACTAGGTTAATCCTAAGGAGATCCAATCTGCGTGGAATCAATGGAAATTCCTTTCATCAGTCAAGGGCTGAAAAATCTATGGATAATGATCCTTGGACATTTGTGGTGGGAAATATGGAAAGAGATGAACAAGAGGATTTTCAATAGTAAGAAACTTCCCAACAAGGTTGATTATTAACAAATGTTTATAGGTTGTTAGAAACAATTTTTCTATCCTAAAGAAAAAGAAGTGGAAGTCATGGACAGTGAACTACATATCATAAAGAAATGGAACTTAATTTGTGACCCTCAACCCAAGAAGAGAAATCCTAGAGAAGGGGTTAAATGGACCTCTCCTAGAGAAGGTGTTATTAAACTCAATTTCGATGGTGCCACTAAAGGGAACCTAGGTAAGGCAGGAGGAGGAGGATTTTTCCAAGATGCTAAAGGTATGTTTCTCCTTGCATATTTATTTAATTTGGGCATACAATCTAACCATGTCGTAGAGGCTGCGGTGATGTTCTGGGGAGTGAAGTTAGTGGAAGAGAGAGGCTTTAAGCACCTAATTGTGGAAGGGGATTCTTTGAATATAATATCATGTATGAAGGGAAAAATTTAGCTTCTATATCTATTGAAGACTTCATTAATAATACCAAGAATAAAATATCTTCCTTTATTGAAATATCTTTCCAACACATATATCGTGAAGGAAACAAACTTGCTGATGTATTGGCTAACAAGGGGGTGGAAGCTATGGACTTAAATGTGGTTGACGAACTAACCAATATGGAAGATAATTTCATAAACATTCTTGAAAAGGAATGTGTCCCAAATAGCATATCTTTCTAATGAGAATGGATACATGTTATGATGCTTTGGGGTGACGCACCATGATATTATGAATCCTAGACTCGTGCCAACCTTTATTTCCTATCAATCCATGGTTTGGGTGGATCCCCATATAATTTTGAATCATTTCAACAAGTGTGGTAAATGTAGCTACCGTAAGGGTTTACATATCCATTATAGGAAGAAGAGTTATAGAAGCAAAATGGGTGGTGATTTAGTGAGAACTGAACCTAGCAAGGTCCCGAAAATGTCAAAAGAGGTAGAGGAATTGCTTGATAAGGTTGGTCTATTAAAAAATTCAAAATATTTGATGGGTATGATGAAAAACTAAGTGAATTTGTTGCCAAAACTTGGAAGGAAGGTCATGTGCGGGTTGGGAACTTCTCATTCACAATCTCACTGAAGTTCATAGCAAAAGTGTCAAGCCTATCTCAGGAAGGAAGATGTATCTTTAAGCCCAAGTTGGATTACAGTCTGGAGATCGAATGCTTCATGCAAGGTAAGGGGGCACCTATTTCTCTTCATAATGGTTATGCTAGAGAGGAATTGCCTCAGCCTTTTAATGAAATTTCTCAATTAATCATGGCGTATATTTCTTTGGAAGGGAGATATAAATGGATTTATGGGTATCACTTTCCTATCTTTGAATTATGTTAGAAATAGCATACCCTACAATTTCCCTAATTTTCTGATCTTTCTTTAGCTAATCCATTTTCTCAGGTCGGGAAAGGAACCTTCACCCTTCCTTTACATCAAGGTCTCATAAAAGCCATGCTTAATATGGGTACCCCCCTCATTGGAAAAAATGAAAAATTTGGGGCTTTTGGAAACCCGAATCAAACTAGTTTAGGGGGAAATGAGAAATTGGAAGCTAATGTGGCTACTCCTAGTATGGAGGAAATGGGGAAATCGATGGCTAAAAGGACCAGGTCTCATCTGACAAAAGGAAGTATTAAAAATAGAGGTGAGAGAGTGGGGCTTCAAAGCCTCAGGAGAACGTGGAAATTATTTCAGACTCAGGGGAACATCTTGACAAGGAAGCTTTCCTCTCGAATTCAGAAGATCGTTAGGAAGAGGAAGCTTACAAACCTGAAAGTATTGAGGAGTTTGAGGTTGGGAAATATCAAGAGAACTCAGAGGAAAAAATATCCAAAAACTTAGAGGAGGCTATTGAGATTCTACACACTCTCAAAACTGCTCAGAATAACTTATTCAAAGTCCAAGATACAACGGTCAAATTGAATGTATTCATGAGAGAGTTTGAAAATTACAGGTTGGATATTGATATAAATAGACATAAGATAAGCATGGTGACCATTGATTTGAGGGAGCTATAGGAAAAGTTGAGAAACTCACATCTATTGTTCTTAGTGAATAATTAAAGAATGCCAATGAGAGATGCTTGACCATGGAGAATGAGATGCTGAAAATGAAGGAGATTATTCTATAAATCAGGGATGTTCACATCCTTAATGTCAAAAGAACAATTCACCATCTTAAAATCCTTCTTTGAGATGATCCACTCCATGGAAATTGTGAAGAATAGAGAGAAGGATGGGTCGGCCCCAAAGTGGAGATAGTTGAACCAAATTATCAGTTTTGGAAATCTACTATTGTTGGACTGGTTAAGGAATGGAATGGGTGCATGCATACGGTTGGTGCTCTGATCAATGAATGATGGATTTTTTGTCATCCTAGCTATTTTGTTTCTTTTATTTTTCCTGTTGTTAGTTCCATGGCCCCTACTATTAGTAATCTTACTTTGGGCTTATAGGGTGGTTTTTTGCTATATGGCTTTATAGTTTTGGATTTTCGTTATGCTTGGGCTTCAATGGATACTCCCTTGGCCCTTTTTTGTTGATCTTGCACACTTTTTATGGGGTAGGGTCCCCTCAACCCTTTTTTACCTCTTATCAAAAATAAAAATATACAGATTGGAAGATTGAGGGAGGATAAAATAAACTAAATGAGGATTAGGGATGATTACGGGTAATTAACATAAATGAAATAATGAAATGGTTAAAGGTGGGAAATGGGATAAATTTAATTTAGGAGGGAATATGAAATTTGAATGGATGGCCATGATGAAAGAGAGTGAACACGGGGTGGAGGTGGGTGATACCAAATTTTGGTGTCTACAAAAATTGCATGTAATGAGTAATTTCGACTAGATTTTAATAATGGGGTTATGATCAACCAAGAGAGGATTTAAGGAGAATGTTAATGGGTTGAAAAAATATTTAAGAAGACTTATGAATACCTGATAAATTTTTAGGATCAGTGATGTAAAGAAAATTGACCTAATCAGCCCATGAAGAAGAGAGATTGAGTGAGTTTGGAGAGAGCTTGTTTGGATGAGGGTTTGAAATGTTTTTGAGATAAAATTTGATTAAAATTAGCTATGGGATCAACATATTTTCAGTGGTATTTTTTTATTAAAATATCCTATGATGATTCATATTCTTAGGAGTCTTATTTTGTGACTAATATCGTAAAGGTTTAGGGGTTGGTGCTCCTTGTGACAAAATGGTGCCCCACTAAAAAAATATTGTTGGATGTGTAATATTCTTACAATTCCTTTCTTTGTGTAATATAAATCTAAGGTTTCAATGGTTTTCTTTCTCTTGATGGTTTCCCACTTACATATGGTGTTCATGTGTTGTGTATCTTGTTTCATGCTCTTATGATTGAATGTTGCACATCTTAATAAGATCACATGGTTATGTATGATGAATGGACAACTTAAATGATGACTTTATGGTTTGGTAAATGATGTAAAATTGTTTTATGACTAATTCAACCCCTTCATAGTCATTGTGCTTCCAACATGACACATTATAAAGGTTTCAATTCTATTTGGCTCTGGTCTCTATGATTCACAATCAAAGTGTTTTCCCTCTGCTCATTACATGTTGTTGTATTCTGTTTAGTTTTGATATCAATGCAAGTGCGGTTATATCCCTTTAAATTATTTGTATTTATTGTGGACCCTCTTATCTCTTACATATCTTCATTATTTTTAGCCTTATTTCTTAGAAATGTGCATGTTCTAAGCTTTGTTTTTGTTGTACTTTTGCATTCAAGAGCAATAATCGATCCATTCCTTTTGGTGTATCACTCCTTTTTTTTAGTTTTTCTCCTTCTCTTAACTTTGTATCCTTGGAATTTTTAGCTTAGGTTTAGATAGTTTAGGATAGAATTTGGTTTGGGATCTATTGCAACAAATCGGAATGAAGAGAACCAACCCTTTCATCTGGAGAAAGATCATGAGTAACCCATGGATTCATGATTTGCAACAGTTTCACTAGATTGTTAAAACCCAGTTTTAGCAAGGGTGCAAATCTTAGTGACAAAATAAACCATGTACGGGAAATAAAGAAAAAAATAGGATTAAGGGGAATTAGCTCACATGGGGCTCACCGCCAACAATAGGCCACTCGAGCTTAAAATTTTTGGGTTATACAAATGTGTGAAGTGGCCCTTATAATTTTAATGTTGTATTTTCATTGTTGAATATTTTCTTCCCTTCACTTTATACTTTTGAATTGATTAAATTAAGTAATTTTATCATTTTATTTAGTTAATTTTTAAGTTAAAAGTTATTTTATTTTCCATTTTTGGGTATTTTGAATTAAATTTTGTAGGTTGAAAATTTTCTATTTATGGAAATTTTTGTTTTTGTCTTTTGGGAAATTTTCGGGAGTGCATGGGATAGTTAAACCTTTTCCTATAATCCAAAAACTTTGCATACACCTACCCATAGAGTAGGTGTAACATTGTAGACATCTTTGGCCACTTGAGGACTCAATGATACCTCATTTATTTCCTTGAAATCTTCCTCTCCTTTTTCTTTTAATTGTGTAAGATTTTGGATAATTTCTTACAATTTGATTTTGAAGGACACTTGGGATATGTGATTTATTATTTTTAATTTTAATTTTTGACATTTTAGGTTTCTTATAAGTTAATTCATTTGAATGTAATATCTTTTATTATTATTTTGAATTGTTTATTATGCTCATTTGTGAATTTTGAATTTTGGGGTTGAATAAGTGTCAAGTCTTGTAAGGAGAGTAGTGATGTGTTATAAGAAGGGCCACATTGATTTCTAAGTGAATTAATTTCTTAATTGGAGATTTGGATTTGTTTTGGGGATGAATCCTGTCACTTCAAATGATTCTAATGGATGCTCCATTTAGAGTCTTTCCTATTTTATGGGTTCCTTGCCTTTGTTTTGGAGAGGAATCTTTATCTTTGGAAGGTGTTGTTAGTTTGGAGTTTCTTGAAGGATTTTATTTGGATTTCTTTTCTCTTGCATGTTGGGAAGAAATTATGTGGAAAAGAAACTATTATTTAATACTTAACCTATTATTTTATTATATGTAAAATATTCATTTTATCCCTTACTCCAATTTTGGTATTGTGATTTTGATTACTCACTTGATTATGTGTTGTATTTGATTTGATGTTTTGAAGAAGATTGTATCGAACCATTGTGGGAATTCAAGTGGTGATCTGTGTTTACGAGAGGAATGTGTCATATCACCTGGAGGATAAGTAGTGTTGAAGTGAAAGATATGTTTTATTTTTATTTTTCTTACTTTGGATGAACCAAGTGGAGGAGTAGCTATCTTTAGAGGAGATATAAGTAGTTGTGCACATGGGAGTTATATGGAATGGATCTAAGTTAAAAAATTACTCTTATGGGGGAACAATGGCTAGCTAACCTCTCTTAGTGGAGGTATAAGTGATAATGTGATATTTCCTTCCCATCTTCAAACTATAGTTGATTTTATTGTTTTTTTACTTTCTTTTGGGATTTTTGCATACAATATTTTGTCCCTATAACTTATTGAATTGATGTGAAATTTTATTTACCTAGTTGTGTGTGTGACATGGTTGTTGTATCTTTTCCGAGACTTGGTTGTTGGATTTTGATCCATGTGTGAGTTAAGCGAACTTATGGGACAATAGGGAGGTAATCATTCCCAAATTTTATAGTTGGGAAGTAAGTGTCATCTAATTCCTCTATTTTTTGGTATTGAAGTGACTTATTGAAGTGTGGGAAGAGTAAGTTTATAAGTGAAAATGTTCTTCCAATTTGTGGGAGAGAATATTGTTGTGTATCTACCTATTAAGAACTTGGAAATGTTGTTAACTTTAAATTAAAATGTTGATCATGGGTTTTGAGAAAGTTGTACTCTTCTTATCATTTAGAGTCATTATATAACGTATTGTGAAAAGTTGGGTTCTTATGGTTACTTGAGGCATTGTAATGTATGTGGAAAAGTGTTCTTGGTTTGTTGCATTTGAGAGCTTTTTGCAAATAAGGTTGTTTTAAAAGTTGTGTTGGAAGTTGTAAAATAAATGAAATCTCTCTCTCTCTCTCTCTCTCTCTCTCTCTCTCTCTCTCTCTCTCTCTCTCTCTCTCTCTCTCTCTCTCTCTCTCTCTCTCTCTCTCTCTCTCTCTCTCTCTCTCTCTCTCTCTCTCTCTCTCTCTCTCTCTCTCTCTCTCTCTCTCTCTCTCTCTCTCTCTCTCTCTCTCTCTCTCTCTCTCTCTCTCTCTCTCTCTCTCTCTCTCTCTCTCTCTCTCTCTCTCTCTCTCTCTCTCTCTCTCTCTCTCTCTCTCTCTCTCTCTCTCTCTCTCTCTCTCTCTCTCTCTCTCTCTCTCTCTCTCTCTCTCTCTCTCTCTCTCTCTCTCTCTCTCTCTCTCTCTCTCTCTCTCTCTCTCTCTCTCTCTCTCTCTCTCTCTCTCTCTCTCTCTCTCTCTCTCTCTCTCTCTCTCTCTCTCTCTCTCTCTCTCTCTCTCTCTCTCTCTCTCTCTCTCTCTCTCTCTCTCTCTCTCTCTCTCTCTCTCTCTCTCTCTCTCTCTCTCTCTCTCTCTCGGGAATAATGTGCTTGAAATACATAAAAGGGTTGTGTATTATATGTGGACTCACCCTTAATATATTTAATGTAATACAATATTTTTATATGTTGTTTAAACTTTTGGTTCTTTATTCAGATGTTTTGCGCTTATAAAACTTTCTCTTCATGATACTATAAGTTCTTGAATCAACATAAATTTTTTTCTTAGAAATAAAATATGTGAAATTGTAGCTAAGGAATGTTTGAGTATTGTCTCCTTCTTAATATTGACCATTTGGAGAATTTTTGGTGAGTTTGTTTAACTTGTAAGATTCATTTGATCTTGCGAAAATATTGTGTGAATAACACGAGCATTGGAAAAGGAAAATGAATTGGTTGTAGCACTTCTTTTGAATTGTAACTAGGTATTGAAGTGTATTATTATAATTTGTGTTAACTTATTATGTGATAAACTAACTATTGGTCCTTAATATGTATGTTATCAAAATATTTACAAGTTACAAATATTATAATCATATCAATTTAAAAATGTATAGGTTTTATATATATAAAGCTATTTGTTATATAATATAATGTATATTTTATATATGTAAATGTGTATATATAAATAAATTTTTATACTAAAAATGTGGATATAGGAAAATAATTTTAGATTAGTTGAGAATTATATACAACTTATATTAAATATAAATAGGATTATATTATATACTATATTGTATAAGATTATATATCTATCTATCTATCTATATATATATATATATATACAATCAAACTTTCGTGTGTATATATATACATACATATATATATATATATATATATATATATATATGTATATATATACATACATACATATATATATATATATATGTATGTATGTATATATACACACGAAAGTTTGATTGTATATATATATACTCTCACATCCATATTATAGAAAACATTTTATATGTTTAAGTGTTTTTAAAAATAATAAACAAATTGTGGTTAGGGTCATGGCCCGGTCGTGACCCACCTTGTCTAACTCCCCAAAGAAGCACAACTACACCCCTTTGTTTTTCCAATTTGGACAAGGCTAAAGCCCTACCCTAATTCCACCGTACTGCACCTATGGTCGACACCCTTAACCCTTACCCTGGCACTAAGCTTAGGGAATGACCCTTGGATCAACTCATAGGCCTTCGCAGCCTCTCCAAAGTCATTTCACTACATGGACCCTTAACTAATTTTTTTTTTATTCGTGTGTGTGTGTGTGTATACACATTCATACACACACACACACACATGCATACATATATATACATACATGTATTGTATTTCCCTTCCTTTATGCATATATTACCTATATATTTATTTATTATATATAATATATATATATATATATATATATATATATATATAAAACCATTGAGAGGGAGAATTAAGGAAAAGAGAGATTGTTATTTTAGTTTAGAGTACTTTCACTTTTGGTCTACTAGAGGTGGCCACATAAAATTTGTAACAAACTTCCCTTGGCGGTGTAAATCAAGACCTCCATAACGTTTCTCAATTATCCTCCTAGCCTATGTCATAAATGTGAGTTATTTAATAGGGTATGGACATCCACCAAAGCAAAATAAAGAGGGGGTTCTTATCAAATGTGGCCACATAGGATAGACCATGGCCATATATGCTTAATTTTTGTTTTATTTGGCAAGTTGCATGTAGGTTTAAAGGAGGAGGGCTAGTACTCCCTAGCTGCACCTAATGTCTTGAGGAAACTCTAAAATTTATCATCAATGTGGCGATCAATCTGTGGTGTCTTTGTAGATTACTTGTTGGGAACTTTTAGATTATATAATAATTTAGAACAAGTATTTATTTTTTACATCATTTCTTCTATTTGAGTTGGGTTCTAAAAATGTTGTACCTTTTTGTTCTCTTGTTTAACATTTATGTAGAAGTGATCATGTGAATTACTCTTTGAAATCACTAAATACCATGATGTTTTTTTATCCAAATTTGGATAGATCTCCCAGGTTTTTATATGTGATATGCCTCCTACATCAAAGCATAAAGGAACATGAAAGTTATTAGATGTTGTAGACACGGCTATTAAGTTGACATGTATACAAAATGAGGAAGAGAAGGTAACACATGTAAACTATTCAAATGAATGCCTCAAAGAGCTATTCTCTCATTGAACCTAATGGATGAAATACATGATCAAAATGGGTTTGATGAAAATTAGTTTGAACCCCACCGAAAATGTAACAAGCACTTGAAATGTCAACTCCACAACTCTTGCTCGGTAGTTCTTTACAAGCATAGATCATCTCTCTCCCTTCTCAACTTATTTTTGAGTGCTTGTAATTTTAATTTAAGGGATAGAAAAAATTTAAATGTGGTTTAATCTGATAATTTTATGCTTGATAGTAATCTAGACATTTTATCTCTTCAAAGTAATTATTGTTTGGAGTTAAACCAACCATAAATGAGCCACTATGGGAGACATGATAAAAGAAGCAACCTTGAAACCCCCAACCCCACCAAATAAACCAAAAATATGTTAAACGAGGATTAAACTTAGTATCTAAATGATAAACATGTTTAAAACATAATTTAGTAATTTTAAATAGCCCTCAAATTTGTTTCAAACACCTCTCAAAACTAGTGTGCAAGAAGTGTCTCTAAACCTCATTTTTTCTTTTGAACCACTTTGTAAACTCTTCCTTATTAAATGAAGGTCTCATTATAGCCAAAAACATAATTAAAACCATTTTTTAACAAGTTTATGAAGTGGGTTTCTATCCTACTTAGGAAAATCGGTTGTTGGGAGGAACAACTTGCTACGACCAAATCCTCTCGAGAATCACCTCGAATTTCCACCTATGGATTCTAGAAGTGAAATTTTACCCGAAAACCTCTCCATTTCCATACAAAAATAATGTAGAATATTTTTTCACATGTTCCTTATAAAAATAACATTTTTCACATCTATGTCGAAGTCAACTTGGCTTAGTTTGTTGAAGGGTAAATGACCGAGATTCGCCAACTAGCTCCATAAAGTTGATCTAGTTTGAAATTTGATCACCGTTTTTACCTTGTCATTTTCCCATGATTATTTTTATAGTATATAATAGGGTAATGAAAATAAAAATCCCATCATGATGTTTAGCACCCTTTTATGGGTGGCCACTTGGCTAGTTTTTGTAGCAACACAAAAAATACCCATGGACCCGTGTTTACCCTCCAAGTTCATTCGATAGGTAAAAACTAGAGTGATGCTTGGAAGCATGTATGATGAATGTAATTACATTGTCCATTATAATTTAAAAATGGTTAATGAAATGATAGAATCACGTAATTTGGTGCATTCATCCAAACCCTTATAGAAATAAAAAGAGCAATAACTTGTTAGTAGTCGTAAAAATTTGTATTACTCTCAAAACTTTAAGAATTTGAAAGTTACGAATCAAATAATTTTTTTCATCTCTCTCTAATCATGGAATTGTATTGATTTACTTTGTAAAATAAATGAGTGTTTTACCTCTCTAATCTCTCTCTAAATCTTCAAAATTAGTCATGGTTTAAAAATATGAAAAATAGAAATTTTGTTTCTCTTTCTATGAATTGATGTTATGAGTCTTGATAGTGTTTTATATGATAGAGGTGGGATCATACTAGCGTTTTCACTGACCATGATTACATGGCGTTGTAGGTTACAAGTAGCATAGTGGAATATGACTGAAAGAGGATGTTAAATCAAAAATTGTATACAAAATGTAATTGTTTATATCATTACAATAATAAATTGTATTGTCGTTTTATGTATGCATACCTTCATTCTAATGTGGAAGAAGAATTAATTCACTATAACCTATATGTGTTTTAATTTATTCAACTATAAATAATTGTGCCTTAGATCTACTTTGAAAGGAGAAAAAGTTATTTTATATTGTATATGCATTACAATTGATTAAAAAAACTATGCTTCTATGATTTAGATACATTTGTTAACCATGTAGTTCCCTTGCAAATTTTTGAAATAAGTGGTCATATAGTAGAGCTTCGAAACATGGAAACTAAACAAATTCTCTAAACCAACCCATTATGTGTTCCTCTCAATTGAGTTGTGACTAGATGCCTAAACCCCTATCATGATATTAGAGGAATTTAGTATCTTCACCAGTTGTTATCTTGTCGAACACATATGAAGAGATTACTAATGTGACCACTTCTTTACCATGAGTGGTATTTTTCACATAATGAAAAAAATTCCTTTCTCTATGAGAAGGGTTGTTTTCTATTTGAACTAAGATTGAGGGCCCTTGAATTCTTGGGTATAGAAAATTTAAATCTTTGAGGGAAATGATATCTTAATCCCTATAATTTTCTCTATAATTGTGTCCTTCTATTAAGTTGAACTATAAGTTTCATAAGTATCCCTCTCTTATGTATAATAATTGAATGGTTGTTTAAATTACACCACATGAATTGAGATTGAGGTATTAATCATAGGTTATCTACATCCCTTAAAACAATGAATAAAAAAGATAACCATGAGGTGTAGAAATTTTGTGAGGAAATGATATTATTTTTATCCTAGTGTTAACCCCATAGCAGGTTGTGGTAATTATAAATCAAAATAAGTTAATCTTAAGACCTCTTAAGAGGATAATGTGGATAAAACCTTGTATTTGACTCCAACTATCAATTTGTGTTTAACAAGATGTTATGGAAGGGGTTAATAGGAAACTTGAAGTTGTGATTTTAAACTTTGCTTTAAATACCTTGTTACCAATAAAAGTATAATGAATAATTCATGTGGAAGCGTGTGTCTTGATAACCGAAGTCCCAAATTATAATTGAATTACGAAAATTTATTATGGTAAGGAATCAAAATACAATAGTGATGTATACTTATTAGTAAATGTTTTTAATGAAGTAATAACTATATAAATTTTGAAAGGAGAACATATGTGTTGTGTAAATGAAGATTATAAGGTCAATGATTGAAAAGCTGAAATATTTCCTCACTATAAAATGGTACCTAATAGGATGGATTCATAACGTAAAGTGAATTTTTATTCTCTTTTAATAGGTGGAAAACCTTACATTGTTTAATAATTGTTAAATGATTCATTCCCATGTTGGGAATTTTTTATTTTGAACATGGATTCCCTAATTGGAAACTATTGTTAAATAAACCATATGCACCCTAAATGATGTCAAATGACTAAAATGCCTAACATAATCATAAAATAAATGAAATTAAATGAAGTTTTTCCTTGGTGATAATTTTTTTAATGATATGGTAAGCTTATAGTTTTTAGATAGGATCATATGTTCATACACGTAAATGGTTTCCAATCAATAATGTTAAATAGAGAAAGTTCAAAAAAATGGAAAATAAGAACTATATAACCTAGTACATTACGGCAAAGCTCTTTCCTCTTATTTCCCTCATGAGGTCATTTGATTGTATTGTGATCGATCGTGTGAAGTGAGCGTATCATTATTGATTGTTGTCTCATTTGTGATATTGTATGTGTGTATAAATGTTAATTGGCATTTAACCAATGCTTGATAAAAAATTAGCAAATTGTAATAAGATGTAAAATGAGAAACACACACACACACACACACACACACACACACACACACACACATATTGTGGTTAAATACCTTACTCTATCTTTCCTTGTGGTTATGATTATTGTTATTGTTTTTATTTTTTGGATCTTATGTGAAATTTTTTATTGTCATTTTTATTATGTGGATGTATGAAAGTACAGGGGTGGGGTATATCATTGTTTATGGAGGGATAAGTGAACTGTTAGTGAAGGGAGGAATAAGGATTTGTTTTTTCATATAGAGGAATTAGAGGAATTATTGGCTAGCCTTAGTGGATGGATAATTTTTATTTTTTATTTTTTAATGTATGTTCATTCTAGGAGGAAACAAAGGCTAGAAAATAATTCTTATTGGAGGATGAATGGTAGTTGCAATGATGATCCCTCCCCTTTGTAAGTATTGTAAGAAGGCTTGATAATGTGTCTCATATTATTGATGAAATGTTGTTTACACACTCACGTTATTCTTAATCATTTGTTATTTTTTGCTTTCTCATTGAAGCAGGTGTTCATTTATTTGATGGTGGTTGTATCTTGTATACATGGGTATTATTATGTATGTGTGTATGTTATGTACTTATATTTTCATAGTGGATGGATATGTTTTATTATGTTATATGGGTTTGTTTATTTTTGGGAGGAAACAAAGGTTGGAGAGACTATGGATAAGTGCAGAGGGATAAGTGTGTTTTCATGTGTAGTTGCATGGTTGTATTGAGGGAACCAAAGGCTAGTCTTCTATCCCTAGTAGAGGGATAATTGGAAGTGGCATCATTTTACCCTTGACAAGTTATTGATGGCTTATATTCATTATACATTTCTATTTATGTTGATTTTTGGCATCACTGTGAATAAGGAAAACTACTAGAAAAATGAAAGTTAAAATAAACAAATCAAAACAATACCTCTATCTAACTTCATGTTAAAAACCTCAAGAAGATTGTTGAAGCACTTGGGCTTGCTTAATTTTTTGAATTTTTATGATTGTGGATGCTCTTGATATTAATCTCTAAAGTGGATTTTCAAATTCTACGAGCTTGGATACAAAATGATGTAGGAGTAAAATTCGGCGAAGTTGGCTAATTTTTATAAAACTTCCATGGATTCTCCGGGGAGATTTGTAAAGGATATGGCTTGTTTTTATAGATGAGGGTAAGGCCATGAAATGTGGATGAGATTTTTACTCCGATTCAGGTTAATTATTGTAATTACCTAGAATAGAAAGTATAAGTTGTCTATAGAATTGCATATTTGAATGGGCAATAGACATTTGGAATGATGAAGTCACATCCGGGAGATTTAATTACACGTATAACCTAATTTCCCCACATATATAGGAATATGGAATTGGATTCCAAGGGAATAGGGAAGTAGAATTCAAGTGTAGTTAACTAAAATGAGGAATTGGAATCCAAATAGAGTTAACTAGGATGGTGAAGTTGAATCGAATAGGAAAATAGGCATATTTTCCTAATTAATTAACTAATTTAATTAGCTACAATGTTCAAGATAATTAATCAACCATTTATTTAATAAATGTTAATTAAATTAGCTGAGGTTTGTTAGAGATTAATTTAATTGATCCCAATGGGTATAATATACATGATTAATTAATTTGATTCATTAATCATAAGGGGATGAATAATCGGATTTGAACTAGGAACATGTATGTAATTTTGGGGTGTCTACATTTTCCCCTCTTAAAAGTGTTGCCATGTAATAGCATTTTAAAAATAGTAGATGCATGCATATTAGCGAGAAGAACGTAGTGAAGCATTTGGAATCCCAGTGAATATAACTGGTAAGGGAATGCCCCCTCAAGTAGATGGATAATGGAGCAAAGTGGCATATAACCTCTTAATAGGAAGAAAACAAGGATGTGAGGAATTGTACTCATATCATGAGCATCAATTGGAAAGTGTGAATATAAGAGCAAACTTTATTTTCTTGTTTCATAATAGAGTTTTCACCATGATTATGAAATAATGAAGATGGTTACCCCAAATGCGCGTAAAAAAACAAACACAAATCAAATAAAAGATAAAAAGGAAATCAGACATAATATACAAAGAAGGTGCGGGAATTAGGGTTATAAAGGAACCAGGATGTTTTCACACTACTTGTAAGTTTTCCAAAATTAAAACATCAATAATACAACACAACTTCAAAAAAGAAGAAAATCATCTATGTCCCTAATGCGTGCCATAATGATGATTAATTAGATGTAAATTCCCACAAGCACTAAGCATATGAAAGGCATGGGAATAGGATCAGACTAAATAGTGGAGTAATGATACTCCTCATGGCACTCTTGTTGGATCCATTTTGCAAATGATTTGAGTTGACATACCCCAACTAGAGTTACGAACCATGCAAAGGGAAGAAATTGATAGTTATAAGATTGGAACGATCACTAGGGTAGTAGATAAAAGTAGGAATTTATCAAGATTGTGTTGAAATGTTGAAATATCAACTTCAAGGGTTTTTAATTCTTATTTTTACATATCTGATTTCTATTTTTAGATTTTTTCTATTTGTAACAAGCCCCTATAAAATGCCACAAAAATAATAATAATCAGCAAAAATAGATTTATTTTTGTGACTTTTTAAAATGAATTTCTGCTTAGAAAATCCTCCCAAAATGCATCCTGAAAACACAACAATACACAAACAACAAAAACACACCAAAACAACAACATTAACCAATTAAAATCACATTCACACAAATGTTAGTATGGATTAAAAACTACATTAAAATGTGAATAAAATATGAAACAAAAATTAAATAAATATAGGCATGTCCCCATCAGGCGTGCTAAAATGTAAGTAAGGAAAATTACTAGATAAATGAAAGATAAAACAAAAAATCATAGCAATACCTCTCTCAGAATTCCTCTTGCAAACCTTAAGAAGAGTTTTGAAGAAATTAGGCTTGTTTAATCTTTTGGATTTGTATGATTGTGGATGCTCTTGATATGACTCTCCAAAGTGGATTTGCAAATTTTATGAGCTTGGATACACAAGGATGCGGGAGGTAAATTTGGCGGAAGACGGCAATAATTTGCATAAAACTTCTAATGATTCTTTAGGGAATATTTGTAAAGGATATGGCCTACTTCTATAGTTGAGGGTAAGGCCATGAAAGGTGGATGATATTTTGACTAAGTTTTACGTTAATTATTGTAATTACCTATAATATAAAGTAGAATGGGTCTTTAGAATTACATATTTGAAGGGGAAATAGACATTTGGAATGGCAGAAGTTACATCCGGGAGATTAAATTTCAAGTACAACCCAATTACCCCAACCTTTCTAGGAATATAGAAGTGGAGTCCAAGTGGAATAGGGAAGTGGAGTTAAAGTTTAGTTAAATGGAATGAGGAAGTGGAGTCCAAATAGAGTTAACTAGGATAGTGAATATGAATTTGACTAGGAAAAGAGTTAATGTATTTTTAGGAACCTATATGTAATTTTGGGGTGTATACATCAACTTCTCCTTGTCTAAGGGATGCATGTGAAGAGATTACTTTCAAATTATGGTTCAAGCATTATGTTGTTACGTTGGCCCAAGTATTTTTATTGTATGATAAAGAAAGAAAATTTATCCATCTTGTGGCCATGTTGTTTCTAGTGTGGGAGTTATATTAAGTATCGAGTAGAGGTTCACATTCTAAAACCTATGGTATGATGTTATGATGTGGAAATTGTATATGAGATGAACCAATATTTTATGTTGTATTGAATTTCTCACAACTGGTGATTATGATGTTAGGTATATTCCTCTAGTGGTATTTACCACTAGGCATGGATTCGTACATCAAGTGTTTTGTGATGATGATACCATTTTTTTAATTCAACTTATAGTGTAAATATTCTATCAATCTATTTCATGAAACCAAATTTTTCATGATTCTTGGATGTGTTGTAAATTTGTTTTACACCATTAGATTATGGGTGTACCACCCATGTGTTATATAGGAAAATGTGTCACCTAATGGAATATGTATGTATCATAATGATATACTTCCCATATATTATAATAATGTGGATTGGTATTGTGTAGTAATTTGTTTTCCTCATGAATTTGGGAAAATTATAGTCTTATGACCCCTATTGTAGCATACATATGTTATTATTAGTAAGTATTTGGAATTTTTTTATGAATCATGATTAGTTGTAATGTGCATCACCCTCTTACATGATATTTATGTGTATGTTGTGTCGTGACATCATGTTTGTAATGTTGTAGTGTGTTACCTTACGCTTTCAATCCATGTGGGTGGTATCAAGTTCTATGGGGAGTAAAAGAGTGAACGGTTGGCCATGTTTCTCGAGCCAAGTATGATATAGGAGGTGGAGTCTCTCATAGACTAAAAACATACTTCTATTTATTTGGTATGTATGGCATTACTCTACGGATGTCATGCATATTGTGTACCATACATAGCTTAGGCTTATTAATTGTGAATATAATTTTCTATCATTGTTTTAATGGTCATCTTAGATACAAATTTTGTATAGTTACTGATTATGTGAGCATTGTGATATTCTAGAGACTATGATTATGGATAAAAGGATAATGAGGTTATTGTGATTATTATTTCATTTTGAGTTAGACTCAAATATTCCACAAAATATTTCCCTTTGAGGTTGATGGGTGGTAGGATTTTGGTAAGGTGACATGGATTTATGTGTTCAAGTCCATATACTAACCCATCCTAGTTCTAGTTCTATGATATCATTTTGTATTGACAAGTATATGGAGTTTTCTGGAGGCATATGGATTATTGGTACCTATGTTTTACCTAGTATTTGATGAATTACTTATATGATCCATTTGGATATGTATTGTGATATTTGTGTCTTTAAGACCCATACTATTGGATGTGATTTACATGATTTTCACTCTTAACACTATTTCAAAGACAATTATGACTTTGAATCATGTACATGTATGCTGCAAACATACTAATTTTTTACCTTGTTACTATGTTGGGCATGTTTTTTTATGTCTCTTATGCCTAGGACATGTTGTGGAGTACAATGATTTGTAGACTGTATTTTTATTTCCCTAGTTGGGGTGGTGGATTTATTTTGTGTTACAGTCGTGAAAATGTGATAAATGTGAAGTTGACCTATGTTATGGTTTTGGGTCGTGTATGACCCCATGATGTCATGTATTGTTGGAAACCCTATGGAAATAATGAAATTGAATTATTAAACAATGAAAATTTTACAAAACATTAAATCAATGAACTTATACTAATGAGAAAACTAATAAATTAGAGTTACTTTCGAGAAAATATTGGACATGAGTACCAAACTAAGGATAAGTTAACCATGCTAAAAATAAGTACCAATCTTTGCATAACATAAAAAAATGAAGGAATTCATAAATATTATTGTTCCCTTGTGTTCACGTGTTTGCAACTAGTTATTTTACTAAGGGCTAGACGTTGTTGACTTTTTTTCTCCTCACATATCCCTCTAGTTAACCTTATATGGATATCACATGAATGATGATGATCTTATAAGGGAAGAGAAATGTATTGCCCTCCTTTTTGCACATATACCTATGTATTTATTTTATTAAAATAATATAATATAATTGAAATATATAAAACCATTTAGGGGGAAAATTAAGGCAAAAGAGAGTTTTTTTTTTTTGTTTAGGGTTCTTCTCCTTTTGGTCTATTGGATACGACCATGGAAAATCTACAAGTAATTACCTTTAAAGAGTTGTAAAACCATACCTCCACAATTTTTCCATCATCCTCCCATCTTGTGTAATAAATGAGAGTGTTTTAACAAGTTATGGATGTCCACAAAAGAAAAATAAATAGGGATTATTGTCATATGTGGCCGCATGGGACATACCCCGGCTATATAAGATTCATTTTAGTACTATTTTGTAGGTTTTGCACAAGTTAAAAGGAGGAAGGTTGGAATTCCCAAGTTGTGCCTTTTTTCTTGAGGAAACTCTAAACTTTATCATTAACATTTCATTCAAGCATGTGGTGGTTGTGTGGATTGTTTGTCAGGTGCTTGTAGATCGTATAATAATTTAGAAAAAATCTTTAGTATTTACATCATTACTTTTGTTTGAGTTGAGTTATAAAAATGTTACACCTTTTCATTCTCCTATTAAACGTCTATACCAAAGTGGGCATGTAGATTGCAAAGTGAAATCAATAAATACCATGTTGATTTATTCTCCCAATAAAATTTCCTCCAACTTAGCATAGATCTCTCATGTTTTTGGGTGCGATATACCTCATGTATCAAACCATAAAGGACAAAGGAAATTTTTAGATGTTATAGATGTGGTTGTTGGGTCGATATGTATGTGAAATGATAATGAGAAGAAAAATCATGTGGAATGTTCAATTAAATGCCTCAAATATATGTTCTCTCATTTACCCCAATCGCTACAAGACATGCTCAAAATGGGTTTGATAAAAGGCCTTAGAACCTGCGAGAAAATTCAACTAGCTATGCATGTCGAGAATGTGTCTTGATATTTTGCACTTCAATATAATTTGTTCCACAAGGGTATTGAGGAAATGAGTAGGAAACACAAATGTACTGGCATATAAAGGGGTATACTTAAAGGAACTATAATGATTTTTAGGGTCTCATATCTAAAGGGAAGTAATCCATACGCTAGGTCAACTTAGGGTTTCCAAGGCCCATAGTCAAGATAGAAGAAGGAACCCTACTGAGATATCGAAAGTTGGGTGTGGAGAAGTGTAGATCTAAAACTAATGAAACTAAAATGAAAATAGTGTTAGCTAAAGAGATGATAATGGATAATATTACTATGCTAACTATTATCTAAACATGTATAATACTAATCTAACATAGCACAGTGAAGAAAGGAAATGAACTTATCTATACAAATTGATAAGAAATGGTTAGAGAACTCACCTTGTACCTATAGGGTGGTCACTAATGCATTAATATCTCCACGAAATAACACACCGAGAGAGAGTCAATATTAGGTGGAGAAGGGGAACATTGTTCCTATCCTAGACTCACTATAGGTGACCTAATAGTGCAAGTAACCATACTAGAAGAAGATTACCCAATCCAATCAAAGAAATATATAATATGAACCAAGATCTAGGTGAACATATGTGAAGATGACATAAAATACCATAGAAAATGACAGTTTGAATGATTTTAAATTCCTTTCTCTTATGAATATAAAATGAGGTGAGGGTGGATATAGGATGCCATCATCCATGGGTGATGGTTTCAGCCAAGGATAGTAAATATATGTAATGTGTCCTAAAAAATAAAAATAGTGTTTCATATATCATGGATGTGGATAAGAAAAGTGCAAAGTGGTGAGATGCAAGTAAGAAGTTGTGAATGTGATGTATATGAGACCTAAGAGGAAAATGATAACTAATGCAATGAAAACTAATTCCAATACCAAATAGATAAACTCTCTTAGTGTACTATCTCTAACCCATAATGGTTACATGAATAACCATTCTCGAAATTCCCCTTAAGTCACCCTCTCTAGAAATAGATAAATCGGTGACCCTTATCTACATAAGAGAAATCGTTAGTAACATGTATGAAAGATGAAAAGTTAAAATTAGGTGTATGCATATGCCCTAGCCATTGATCACCACATGTTGCAATAGTGAAATGTAGGGTGGTCAATAGAAAAATATATTTCGTAACATTAAGATAGAAATTATATATGAAAGTAAGTACATAAAGGAATGTTTAAAATACTAGCTAAAATGAAACATACCTACCAATGTGTACCCGGTAGTGTCACTCATCCCGCCATGTGCAGCATAATCAATGTTACAAGAACCTCAAGAAGAAAATATGAAAGGAAACACTAGAGGATAATTAGTAAAATAAGATATAAATCACCTAGATAGGGGCCCATGGGATGCATTTTGAGTCAATATCTCCTATGATAGTACAATGTTAAAAATATTTTAAAAACAAAATTTTTCAAAAGTATTCGTGTAATAGGTAAAAAAACAAAGACGAGATTATAGTAATAATACAAAAATGGTGTATGTTGTAGATATTGGGAGAAAAATATATGGTAATTGGAATATTTATGTTGATCGAGGCCTATTTTCAATACGAGTTTGATTTGTATATATTTATTTTTATTTTTCATTCAAAAATTGATTTTTTGAGTTCTAATGCTTGCTTTTGTTCATTTTGTGGATGTATTTAGAGAAAATATGCCTATGATAGAGCGTAGATGTGTGATGATTAAGTGCGGTGATTTTAAATTATCACAAGAAGAGGTTACCCGATTGCGGGGTTGGAGATTGGGGGTATCATGCAGATGCCTAGGATACCATTTTATATGGATTTATTACAGATGTTTTTGGATGTATGGGAGACTAGGTCTAACACCTTTCGGTGGTGGACATAACATGAGATGATGGAGATTTCCTTAAAATTAGAGGATGTACATGGGATTTTGGGTTTACCGATTGGTGGCACTCACATGTATTGTTATTTGATTTCATATGCCATAGAGTAGAGATAATTGACCATATGGGCTTCCGGGAGTGGCACATATGATGAGATCGTGATATATGTATTCCTCAATGTAGTGTAGGTATCCAGGATTCTCGGATATCCGGAAGGTATTTATGGGGATTGTGGTAACACAAATAGTGTGCCACAAAGAATATAAATCCATTTCATTATTCTTGGTTTCATTATGTAGATATGTGGTGGATCTTGGTGTCTTGTTCAGTTGGGGCACCACCACGTGGGTGTAATTAGTACATGATCTTTATAGGTCTCAGTGCAGAGGCCAAAGGGTCTTGGGGCCCGTGATCTTATTGACAGACTCAATTTATGAGAGGATTCGATGTGAAATTTGATATGCACACCACATGTATTAGTAGAAGATGCCTCAAGAGTACTTTGGTGGTCATAGGGGCTGATATTGAGAGGAATCCAGGTATACCGACCACTAGCATAAGTGGGTCTAGGTGATGTGGTATGGAAGCCCTACATAGGGAATGTATATCGTGGCCCAATTAGCCTGGGAATATTTCTTGGACACCATTATAGATGTGATAGGGCATTGTATTTATTGGGTGGAGTCCCATGTGGTGAGTAGGGTCCCAAGACAGTTTATGCCATCTAGGCCTATGTTGATACCACCATTACCACCCTACCATTGTCATCATACTAGAGATTCTATAGGACTAGAGGTTAAGATACCAATGCTTCAACCCCACACGATATAGGTAGCAAACACATGGTAATAAGTAATGGAGGCATGGTGGGGATACTCGGGGATCACCATAAATCATAGTTGGTAGTGGTTTGAATGAGGGATCTAATAGAGGATATGTAGATACATGATGACCAAATGTTATTACATGTCCCAATACCATAGGAGGAGGAGCCATATATCCAACACCATGGCTCGGATAGAATAAGATGCAATAGCTCAAAGGAGGATTTTTATGCCAATTGGGGTTCATATGATCATGTGTATAAGATAGAGGCCCAAACCACGTGAAAAGGACATATGATCCTAGTTCCCAAAGATAGGTGGGCACATTATGCAGATCCAACCTCATCGTGATGACAATGCGAGATGAGGTATTGGGTGGAAGAGGAGATTGTTAGACTATCATGGAGAGACTGTGTAGCTAGGTATGAGTGATAATATGTTATTTAAATGATTTTTGATAAACATATGTTATAATGTGAGTGATGTGTGTTAGTTTTTGTTTTGTAGTGTGGATAGAGGAGGTGTGGGATCGATAATTGAGAGTTCCCACCATGACATCCTAGACTCGTGTTAGATTTCCAAGATATTACGGTGATGGTGGATCCACTATCACTATCGGTCAAGGATTTCGTGAGGTCATTTTATATAGTGGGCGAGGCATCAAATACATTAAGGAGATATCAAAATGTAGAAGTGTAAGAAGATATCAACAATATAGATGTGATGTTGTAAATCCCATCAGCAGTGCATGTAAACACAGTACAAGAGAAAAATCTTATCTAGAATATTCCCAAGTAAATGTGATGTGGATTACTTCATTATATACCTAGCTAGTGAGAGCGCACGGAGAGGCCTCCAAATTTTCATCTAGGGTGGCATCTCTAGCTTACATAGTGAGAGTATCTAGTACATCCACATCATCCCAAAGCATTCGAGATACCCCCATAGGGGTGAGGGTTCTTGAGCCTCATTTTATATGGGCAAGATCCATTTTGTATGTTTATTTTTCAATGTATAAAACTTGATTTGATGTGTGTGTGTGTGTGCATGCTGATTTTTATGGCATTTTAGTATTTGGTGATGTGTATATGATGATTAAATTATAATTTTCCTACTTTCCATATGTATGTGATAATATCATGATACTTAGGATAAATGATAATGATATAGATAGGTAAAGTTGAAATTAAGGGGATCGGTAAGATAACCCAACTCACACAAGGTGAAGAAGCCAAGAGGCGAGACAAGGCCAAGACATCTAATAAAAGGATTTTGGGGTACATTTGAGGTATATAAATTTAGTAAATAACAAAGGCCTAAGAAAGGATACATGATTATCATGGTGATTTAATAAGAAATACTAGGGTGAATCGGGACCAAGGAACTCCAATATTAGGAGATACCAAGGCATAAATGGTTATGAATCCAAGGGGAATGAATAGCCTAAGAAAAGATGTAACGAGATATTTGATATTTGTGTGATAAATCCAAGGGGGGTTGAGATCCCAAGCGAGGGTAGAAGATTTTGTGTAAAACCGGAGGGGGCCGAGAGCCTAAGAAGATGCAATGGATTGGGCTAAAATAATAAAATAATATGTAGTCAAGGTATTTGTAGTTAAATAGTTGTGAGGGAAAAATATTTCAATGTGTTAGTGATAATGTCATTGACTTGATTCAAAATGTGGCTTTTGGCATGGGTCATGAGGTCCTTGATAGCATGTTATGTAATAGTAACCTCACCGATAAACTTCATACCACATGGAAATAAGGTGTAATCTATTTGATCCTCAAGCTAGGTGAGAACATAATGCCAAATAGCATCCATAGTGAGACAAGGATTTTAGCGAGGATGTGTTCCATAGGTAGTTTGTGGTTAATTTGGTTGAGGGAAGGTGGTCAATTCTAATAGGAATATGAACCATCCTTCCGATTGTAAGAGGAAGTTTCATGAATCGATGCTTTCTAGGAAGAACTACCAAAGATCGATGTGTGCACAATACCCATGATAGGAGCAAAATAATGGAGATGAAGTGAAATTATGTGTAGCCTTTTTAGTTTTGTCATATTTTACATTAGCTTCAATCTTCTTCATGTGGCTTTAATAGGATATACGAATCGAAACATCATGCTCTAGAGCCTAGTTCTATGTACAATATGGCTTGATCATAGAATATTGAGGAGCCATAAGGGAAAGAGGTAGAGGAGAGGTTTTGTAGGCTATAGAGGGTGAGTAAGATCATCGGTAAGATCATCATCTTCATAGTCAAAACCAACAACCAAATCATCCGCTTCTATATGGGAAAATGGGTTTGTTATATATATGGTGGAATTTAGTGTGTTCTTTTTAGCAATCTAGGTCTCGAGTCATTAGTGAGGGATAAGCGTCAGTTCGTGTGTTTGAGGGCTCCTCTTATACTAGGATAACATTCACTTTACAAGTAATCTTGGTGTGTAGGGTTTCTTGGTAGCATAAGACTTCCCGATCATGAATCTAATTATATCTAGTCATATGGGGATCATCTAATGTATAACCATCATCATTTTCTGATATGGAAGTATCCACCACACAATATTTGACTATGATATCTAGTTGGAAAACCTAGTCTGTGGGGTTACGGTGTGCATGAAATTAGTCTTGTGGTAATCAAGGTACCTTCTTGC
Source organism: Taxus wallichiana var. yunnanensis (assembly GCA_018340775.1). NCBI lineage: Eukaryota > Viridiplantae > Streptophyta > Pinopsida > Cupressales > Taxaceae > Taxus > Taxus wallichiana. Next base: position 40,354,429 of record CM031244.1, read on the forward strand.
ACAAAGAAGGGGGTAGCTGAGACATGGTGAGTTTAGGAAGATCAAAATTATTGATCATAAGCATGACTTCATCAGGCTCATCGTCATCTAATTTAGGATATTGGAAGACATGCTCTTGACCAATGCAGGATGACGGAATTTCCATGAAGAGAATCTATAGGTATTTAAAATTTTGATACTGGAAGGGGGTAGGCTATACCTCATCAAGCATGGGGAGATTGTATGTTCCCTTTTACTAAATATTATCATAATTCAAAGGCTAGTATCACCTTGAATCTTATAAATACCTCTCGGGTGGGAAAAATTCACACACCGACATGTGAAAGAAGCAATGCACACATACGATGAGTCTAAATTTTTCCTAGGATAATGTTATAAGATAATGTAAAATTGAATACCATAAATTTGATGTGGATAGTTGTAGGGGGGAAACGATACGTATCCAGATACATCCCATTGCAGGAATCTTTCGATGATCATATCATTGACAAGTGGTTCATTGGATTTTAGGTTATTGATGGATTAGCCGAGGGTCTTCATGAATTCTAATGAGGCCACACACGTTCCTACTCCCTCATCAATAAGATGAAACTTAACTAAAGTGTGACTAATATGAACTCAAATGAAAAGTGGAAGATCATCTACATAAAGCAAGAGATCATATGAAATCATAGAAGTGATAGGGAAATGAATGCATGAATGATCATCCGTAGTGAGATCAGTATAAATGGAGAGATCCTCATATTTCCGATGGATAATTTCTTCTAAGTCATGCAATGTAGGATTCTTTCCCAAAGAGGGAGGAAAAGGGATGTTCATGTTAAAAATGTATCCATGAGACAATCATGATGGTGAGCCAACGTACACATAAGTTCTAAGAAGAGAAGCTGGACTAGAAATTTGGGAAAGTTCTTTTAGAGGCTCCAACTCATCATGGATAGATTGTGTAGTAGGTTGAGAGTGCTGAGATTCCTTAGAAATAGACCCAGAAGGAGCATGGGTAATTATAGAGACTTTTGAAACTAGTTTTTTCTTGGTTTTTACTCTATTGGCTCTATAAGTTTGATTTACACAGGGGACAATCATGTCTCGTAGATAGGGATATAGATCTAGACACAATCGTCCATGTAGGATAATTTCCACAGAGGATGATGGCATAAGGATATGTAAGGTTTTTTCTTTGAGTTTGATCTTGAGGTACATAAGGATATATGACCTTGTGAGTCTGAGGTTGGAATGCTACAAGATATTCTAGTTCTACATAACCTTTGATACATTTTACATCATTAATTGTAACCATAATTTGAGGAGGGTAATCTATGTAAATTTCATTAATTATAGCATTCTCTTGCTTCTTATAACTTTTAGTGATATCATGATTAGGCATAGGATTAGATAAGATCTTTAGCTTTTCATTATCTTGGTTGATGGCTTCATGATGATCCTTCTTTTGAGCCGCATCACGAGATTTGACTACTTTAGTCAAACACTCGTGAGTGATGACATCATAGTCAAATTTGGGTCCTAAGAAGAAGCTGATGGAAACCATTCAGAGTGTACGAAAATTATCATGTGAGTGACCCCAATTAGCGTGCCACCAATAAAACTTTCTCTCATCATGCCAATGAGGAACATGTCAAGAAGGATCTAGGATCACGGTAAATGGCTTAGGTAACCGACACTTCAAATCTTCCTTACTTATTGGTTGATGATAGTTAGGTTGGATTTTTTTATTCTTAGGTTATTGGTCAATATTAAAAACAATCATATTTGAAGAAGCAATAAGAGGAAGAGTATTTAAGACTTTTTCATTTGTCGCATTCTTTTTTTTTTTAATGTTGAAGGATTTAGACTTGTTTGTTAGTTTGTACCTTGGAAGGGGCAATCTAAAATTATATCATGATGTAGTATTTCCTTTTGGATTGTTCAAAGGCCTCTTCCAAGGAAGTAGGAGAAAAGGACCTCACCTTGTACTAAAGGTGAGGCTCAAGGGCTTCTAAAAAAAAAAGTGAAAGAGGCCATAATTTGGCATGTTATGCTTTACCCATGTGGATAGTGTCTTCTAATGCTTGATGAAGGATTGTGTTGATTCTTTCTTATATTTTTGATGATTGATGAAAGTGTTGATGTTTTTTTCAAGTAGATCATGATATTGGAATTCATTTACTAGGGCTATCACTAGGGACTCTAGATCAACTATAGAATTATGAGGTAAAGTATGGTACCAATCTAAAGCATGTCATGTAACTATATTTTCTAGGAGTTTGGTTCGATTGTATGTATTAGTTATTATCTAATCATTATAAATATTGCCAAAGGCCTTAATATGAAGGGTGGGATTAGTAGACCCGTCATAAGAGATAGATGGAGAAATTCCACCAATATCCATGCTAGAAATATAGGGTGCTAAAGGCTCTTATTGGACTTCTCACAAGACTTTTTTTTTAATGGGGGTTTGAGTGATGGGCACCCCATTAGAAACATTTGACAAAGGAGGGGGTGTGGTGCCCTAACATCCTGTTAGAGGGTGGTTGACTAACTGAGCCATTTTCACTTGCATTTGGATAAATTGATCTGTCATAGTGGATTTTTGTTGGCTCATTTTATTAATGATTTGGATAATGAGGTTGTTAGGGTCATAATTGGAGGCATTTTTATATGAACCTATTTCACCATCGTTCCCCTTTTCTTACCTATGGTGAAGTTGTTTAGAAAAAAATTTGAGAAGGGTTTTGCCAAGCGTTTCTTCTAATTCTCCCTTGTCTTGAGTAAATTGAGATATAAATTTAAACTCTCATGAGGATGGTAAAAATTATCATCATTTTGGTGTTCTTATTCCTCATCTTTAGGTGGGACATTAAAGTAGGTAGAATGTTTATTTTTGGGTGCTCCTACAATGCAACATTCCATACAAAAGGGAAACTCTACTCCATGATGATATGATTCAAGAATTATCTATATAACAGAGTCATAGAACCCATAACCTAGATACTCCATGATGGAGTGTTGATATGGCTGAGAAAAGGTCTAAAAATTAAGGATACAGATTAAAATTAACCATACGGAAAAATGTACCCAAGGGTTGAAGGCATCGGAATCATATCTCGAGAAGATAATCAAGATAATTTGTGTGGACAGTCCGAATAGGTTTTGTAGGCATTTAGATGTGATCAAACAAATAGAGACAGGATTGTCTAGGGGTGATGGTGTCTACGTGCAGATGGTTTTAGGGTTTTTGGGTTTCGGGTATTTATATGAGGTCAAATTTGGAGATGGGTGCTTTTAGTGAGCTATGATCACTCAAAAGTCATGTAAGATTCATGTCAAGTTCACTAGAGAATGTATGCAGCCAAGAATGTGTATCGATATCTTTCACTCCTAAATATTTTTCCTCAAGGATATCGAGGAAATGAGTAGGAAATACACATGCACCATCATACAAAGGTATAGACTTAAAGGTGATACGGTGAGTGTTAGGTTTGTATATCTTTAGGCAACTAATCCCTATGCTATATCAACATAGGGTTTCCAAGGCCCACCGTCAAGATAAAAGAATAAAACCTACCGATATATTGATAGTTGGGTGTGGAGAAGTATAAATCAACAATAAATGAAATTGGTGATAGCTAAGGAGCTGAAAATGGATCAGATTACTATGCTAACAAGCATCTAAACATGTGTAATAATAATCTAACATAACATAATGAAGAAATTAAATTAAGTTATGTATGCAAATTTACAATAAATGGTTAGAACACTCACCTTGTACATGTAGGATGTTTAGTGATGTATTTATCTCTCCAGAGAAATAGAAATCTCGAGAGAGAGTCACTATTAGTGGTGGAGAAGGGGAACATCTTTCTTTTCCCATAGACTCACTATAGGTGACCTAATTGTGTAAGTAACCATCTAAGAAGAAGAGTATTCAATCAAATTCAAGAATGATGCAATATGAACCAAGAGCTAAGAAATTAGATGCAAAGATGTCACAAAAGAGAAAATTAAATGGAAGTTTGAATGATTATGGATTCCTTTATCTAATGATTTTTAAATTAGGTGAGGGTGTATATAGGACACCATCACCCATGGGTGATGGCATCGGGCATGGGAAAACATAACACCAACACCATCACCCATGGCGATGGCATCATCCAATGATGGTAAAAAGTGAAAATAGTGTGTCACAAATCATGGATGTGGATAATAAAAGTGTACGGTGGTGAGATGCAAGAAAGAATTTTTGAATGTGATATGCATGAGACCTAGGAGGAAAAGGATATCTAGTTCAATTAAAACTAAGGACAAGCCCAAATAGTGACACTCTCTCCGCGTATTATCTATGACCCATAATAGTTACATGAATTACCATTTCCCATTCTAAGAATGCCCCTTAAGGAACCCACTCTATATATAGATGCATTAATAAACCTTATCTACACTATGGAAATCATTAGTAATAGGTATGAAAGATGAAAAGTGAAAAATTATGTGTATACAATGTCAACTCCACAAATCTTGCTCGATAGTTCATTATAGGAATTGATCTTCTCTCTCCCTTCTCAAATTGTTTTGGATGCTTGTAAGTTTAATTTAAGGGAGTGAATAATTTTAAATGTGGTTAAATGTAAAAATTTATTCTTGATAGTAATCTACACATTTTACCTCTTTGAAGTAACTATTGTATGTATTTTAACTAACCATAGAAGAGTGCTTATAGGCGATGTGATAAAAACAAGAAAACTTGAAACCCCCATAAAAAAATGAAAACATGTTCAACAAGGCTTACATATAATAAGTAGATAAATTGGAATGATGAACGTGCTTAAAAATGCAAACTAGATATTTTAAACAACCCCCAATTTTGTGTTAAATGCCTCTCAAAATGATGCCGAAGTGTCTATAAACCTCATTTTCACTTTCAAACCACTGTAACCTCTTCCTTATCATATTAATATCTCATTCCAACTAATAAACATCATTGAAACCATACACGAATAGGTTTATGAAGTATATTCCTAGCCTACTTCGAAAAACTAGTTGTTGGCGAATCGCTTATTACTGTTGAACCCTCCCCAGGATCATCTCGAATTTTTGTCTATGGAATACAAAAATAAAATTTCACCCTACAATCCTCTTTATTGTTGTATGGATAATATTTTATTTTATTTCATTTCATCTAATCCCTCCAAAAATTACATTTTTACACACGTTTCAGAGCCAACTTAGCTTAGTTCGTTGAAGAGAAAATAATCAAATTCAGCCAACTGGCTCCAAAAAGTTGTTCCACTTTGAGCTTTTGTTTACCAATTTTGATCCTTGTTAGTTTCTTTTGATTGTATGTATAATAGATAATATAGTAAAGAAAATAAACATCCCATCAAGATTTTCTAGTCCCTTTTTGTAGGCCTTTTTGTGGCCACTTGGTCTATTTTGTGAAGTAGCATAATAAAGCCCTATTGACCCATGTTGACCCTTCAAGGATTTTTCGATAGGTAAACACTAGTGATGCTTCAAAACATATATCATTAATGTAATTACATTTTCTATTATACTTAAACAAGATGTTTATTGAAAATATTGAATCACATAATGTGGCACATTTATCCAGACCCCTATAGTGACAAAAGGGACAAAAACCATATTAGTAGTCGTAAAACTTTGTATTACTCTACAAAAATAAAAATTTGAATTCTATAAATCAAATTATTTATTCCATATATCTCTATAATCATGGAAATGTAATTATTTACTTGTGTAAAAGAAATGAGTGTTTTCTCTCTCTAATCCCTCTCTAAATCCTAAAAAGTAGTTATGGTTTGAAAATATTAAAAATGGTAATTTGTTTCTTTTATTTGACCATGATTACATGAATTTGTAGGTTGTAGGTAGCATGGTGAAATATGAGTGAATGAGGATGTTGAATAAAAAATTGTGTATAAAATGTAATCATTTAGATCATTATCATACAAAAATTTATTGTCATTTTGTGTATTCCTACCTTCAACCTAATGTGAAATAAAAATAAATTTATTATAACTTGTATGCATTGTAATTGATTAAAATATGAATAATCATGCCTTCGATCCACTTTGAAAAGAGAAAATTTTTATCTTATATTGGATATGCATTAATTTCTATATGGTGTCTTAGTGATTTAGATACATTGGTTAACCTTGTGGTCCCCTTGCAAATTTTTGAAATAAGTGGTCCTAGAGTAGAGATCCCCAAACACATAAACTAATTTATTTCTCTAAACCATGTTGTTATGTTTTCCTCCTCTCATTTGGGTTGTGAATAGATGGATAAACCTATATCATCATATGAGAGGACTTTACTATCTTCACCATTCATTATCTAGTTTAACACATATGAAGAGATTACTAATTTTATCGATGTTTAACCATGAGTGGCATTTGTCACATATTGTAAATTTTTCCTTTCTGTGAGAAGGGGTTTTGAGCGTCCAAACTAGGATTGAGGCCCTTGAATATTTGGGTCTAGAAAATTTACACCCTTGAGGTAAATAAGATCTTTCTCCTATAATTTTCTCTACAATATTGTTCTTATTCTATTAATCTAAACTAGAAGTGTCATAAGTATCCCTCTTGTATATAATAATTCGATGGCCATTTAATTTACATCACATGAATTGAGAGTGGGGTGTTTATCATAGGTGATATACATCCCTTGAAATAATGAATGAACGATAACCATGAGGTACAAAACTTTTGTGAGGAAAGGATAATGTTTTTATCCAAGTGTTAACCCTAATGTGGGTCATGGTCTTTGCAAATAAAAATAAGTTAATATTAAGACATCTTAAGAGGTTAATTGTGGATAAAAAATTATATTTTATTCTAAGTATTGATTTGTGTTTAACAATATGTTATGAAATGGGTTAGTAGGAAACTTGAAAATATACTTTTAAACTTGACTTTAAACTCTTTGTTAATAATAAAATGATAATGAATTCTTCATGTGAAATCACTTGACTTGGTAACCTAAGTCCCAAGTAGTAATTGAATCATGGAATTTGAATGTGTTAAAAAAATAAAACTATAATAGTGAGGTATACTATTTATGACCAAATGTTCTAATTAAGTGAGAAATATGCAAATTTGAAATAATAAAATATGTGTTGTTAAAATCAAGGTGGTATGGTCAATGATTGAAAACACAAATTATTTCCCATCAAATGGTAATCCTGTTAGTGCAAAATCACAGCACCCTTGGACGCACATCAGGCTTCTAGGTTGATGTTCAGGCATCCAGTGTGATTGCACAACATGGAAACCTCTCTCCAAGCGTGGGACTTGTAAAACCGAGAGAGGAATCTCCAGAGAAGGCTGGTTCCTGCTCCTAAACTACCTGCCACAAGCTATTCAAGTGCAGGCAAGCTAATCTAATCCTAATCTAACCATGCCAAGGAGAGAGAGAGAGAGAGAGAGAGAGAAAGGAAAAACAGCAAAAGCCTACACTAAAACGGTGATACACCAGAGAAGGAGAATGTTGAACATCTATCAAAACTGCCATGGGACAAAGAGAGGTGAGCAATGGGAAGGATGGACAGATGCATCACAGGCCCAAGGATAGATTTCACACAGAAAGTGTCCCAAAACTCCATGAACACAGCTCCAGATCTGCAGTGAACGTTCAAACATGCACAGATACCTGCAATGAAGAGAGGCAAGAAGAAAACAAGCAAAAACGAGAAAGGATGGACAGATGCATCACAAAACACGTTTTGTTGCTTCAGAAGTTTGCACAGAACATCATTCCATTAGTAAAAGGCAAAAAATGCCATTACAGAGTAGGGAGGAGGTTCGAACTCCATTTTCAACCCTAGAGAAGAAAAGAAGGGAGGGCAGAGCAGAAAGAATGAACAACCTTTTTTTATGAGCCAAATCTGGCTTTTACATTGCATGGGTCGAGCCCAGGGGACAGAAAACGTGGGAAAACGTGCAAGCCCATTCCTCATTGACTGCAGATGCATTAAATCAGCATGGAGGATCTTACCAACCCATACCCTGTCATTTTTAGCAATTTTGGAGGAGAAAGCGACCCATTTGTATTAATTTGGCCGCTAAAATGTCACTTCTGGCCGTGCAGAAGAAGAATGCGACCCATTAGCATTAAAACGGGTTGTTGAAAGGTCGCTTCTGGCCATTACCACACGTCAGAGTCGTTTCTTGATTTTCTCTCTTCAGACTGCACCAAAACTCGAGATTGATCCCAGAATCATGTAGAGGATTTCACTAGCTTTCCGTTGATATAAGGAACATGCAAATCCGAGCTCTGGATCAAAAGATACGACGATTTGAAGAAAACAGGCAAAAATGGATTTGAAAAGCTTTTCCCGCGCTTCGCCACCTTGATGACACGTGTCAGGTGTTGATTGGATGAGCAAGGTCTTCAGCCTGTCGGGTTCGGGATTCTCCTATGCATTTGCATCGGGTTTGGGAGGTGGCTCGACATATGTTTGATGCTCGTGTTTTCCCGAAACCCGCTTCCGCCAGATTATCCAAATTTTCCTTTGTTGTCGGGCTTTCCGACCCCTCCGACATGTTCTTGCCTTTGGACACGTGGCAGCTTCTCGTTGGCCCGGGCTGACCCTTTTAAAACTTTCCCTTTGACTTATTTGACCTTTTTTCCTGAGACACGTGGCGGCTTCTGATTGGTCCTCGACTGATTCGGGTCCTTCGCGTACTTCGCCTCCATTTGTCCCGGATGTCCCATTTGATTTTGGGCCCTTTGTGCTCATTTCGGCCGGTTCGGGCATTTCGCGTCCATTTGTCCCAGACGTCCCATTTGATTTTGGACCCTCTGGACCTTTTTCACCCGGTTCGGCCGGTTCGCGCCTTTTCGGCCCTCTTAACCCAAGCAGTTAGTCGATTTTCTCTCGGTCGAACCGGCATTTCGCGCCCGCCGCGTACTTCTGGCCCATTTGTCCCGTTTTCTTTTGGAGCTGTCTCGTGCTCATTTCGACCGATCCGGCCGGTTCAGCCTTTTTGTCCCATTTGTCCCAAATGCTACCTTGAGCAGGACTTAGCCAATTTTCACACTTTTTCCTGGATCAACCTACTTGCCTTTCTGCAACCTTTTTTTTGCATTTTCTCAGAGCTTGCTCTTTTCCTCTCAGACAGGGGACTTAGAAAATATTTGAGGGGACTCTAGCAACATGATTTTTGGCCCCGAATCAATCAATTTTCCTGGGACTTGAATATTCTGATGCATGTTATCAAAATTACCCTGGGGGGTGAATTTTGGATAACAGTAATTGATATGATGAATTCTCAATGTAAAGTGAATTTTTCTTCTCTTGTAATAGGTGTTCAACCTTACATTATTTTATAATAGTTAAATGATTCGCTCCCATGTTGGGACATATTTTTGGGAACATGGATTCCCTATTTGGATATGATTGTTATATAAATCATATGAACCTTAAATTATTTCAAAATGACTAAAATGCCTAACATGATTATAAATAAGTGAAAGTAAATAGAGTGTTTATTTTGTAATCAAACGTTTTAATGAAATGGGAAACTTGTAATTTTGAGACACAAGTATATCCTTGTGCACGTAAATGTTGTTTAATCAATAATGTTAAATGAGTAAAGTTAACAAAAATGTAGGTGTGAACTAAATAGCCTACATACATTATGGGAAACCCCCTTTCCTCTTATTTCTCTCATGAGGTCATTTTATTGTATTGTGATTACTCGTGTGAAGTGAATGTGGCATTTTTTATTGTTATCTCATTTCGAGATTGTACATGTGTGTGAATACTAATTTTTATCTATCCAATTCTTGAAAAAAAGGGGAAAAATTTAATAAGATGTATAACATGAGAAACATATGTATATGTTGGTTAAATACCTTACCCTACCATTCCTTTTGGTTATGATTATTATTTTCGTTTCAATGTTTTGGAGCCTATGTGAAATTTTGTTATTGTCATTTTGTTTTTGTGGATGTATGAAAGTACAAGGATGGGGTATATAATTTTTATGGAGGGATAAGGAGTTATTTTTTCATACAGAGGAACCAAGGTAATTTTTGGCTAGTCTTAGTGGAGTGATAAGTGTTGTCTCAAGTGGAGGGATAAGTGTATATTTGTTATTTTATATTACATGTTTATTGGGAGGAATAAAAGTCTAGCTAGTATTTCCTAGTGGAGCAATAAGTGGTAGTTGCAATGCGATCCCTCCCATTTGGATCATAAAAACAGATTGATAATGTGTCTCATTTTAATGATGAATTTTTTTTTTTCACACTTTCAGTATTTGTAATCCTTTGTTTCTTTTCAATTTCTCATTGGAGCACATGTTCATTTATTTGATGGTAGTTGTATCTTGTATGCATGGGTATGTTTATGTATGTGTGTATGTTGGGGACTTGTATTGTCATAGTGGAGGGATAAGTGTTATTATGATGTATGGGTTTGATTATTTTTGGAGGAAAAAAAAGTTAGAGAGACTAGTCTTAGTGGAGGGATAAGTGTGTCTAGGAATAAGTGTGTTTTCATTTATGGTCGCATGACTATTTTGGAGGAACCAAAAGCTAGTATTCCTTATTTAGTGGAGGGATAAGTAGAATTGGTGGCATAATTTTTCCCTTGATAATTTATTGATATCTTGTCTATAGTATACATTTTCATTTGTGTTCATTCATTAGCATCACCTTCTCTTTTAATTGGGGATGCATGTGAAGTGATGCATATCATGTTATGGTTCAATAATTATGTTGTTTTTATGTGAGCCCAAGCATATTTTTTGTATGATAAAGAAACAAATTATCCATGTCTCTGCCATGTTGTTGTTTCTAGTGTGTATGTTTTATACACACACACACACACACACACACACACACACACACACACTACTTAAATCTAATGGGGGTATTTTAAGCAAAATATGAGTGAAAACAAATAAATATTGTAAAATGAATGTTTGTGTGTGTATCTTTAAATTTTGAAAAATATGTTGATCCACCTCCATTGTTGGACAAAACATTGACCTACAAAATAATGATAAGGAAATGAGAGTAAAAAAGGAAATAAAGAGAAAGAGAAATTAGATTTACTTAGTCATAATGATGGGTTTCTAGGGAATCCAAGGAACCTTATAGATCTAGGGTGGGGAGAGTTTCAATCTAATTTCCCGTATTCAATATTTCCCCACTTGTCCTTAAGTTGACTAGTCAAGGTAAATTAGAACAAAATATTGTCTCATAGTTACATTATAATTGGGGTTTAAGTAATGTAATTTTAGTAAGTGGGATCAGAAGGGGATTATTGTGGGTTAAACATTGTAGGTAATTGATTTATTCTATTTTGAATTTTTAATGGTTAAGAATCATTTAACGATATAATTGAAAACTTAGTACATGGTAATTAAAATATTATCCATAATGACCCAATGCAAATCTTGACATTTAAAAAATTATCGATACCCTTATCCAAATGAGATCAGCTACCAACGCCATTGTTGTATTTTTCTCACAAGTGACCTTTACATCTTGTGGGGTGGGATGACATTCCCTCAAATCCACAAAATTTTAATTTGATAATCGCTTGAATCGTAATCGTCAACAAGGTTATTGACTTTGCTAATTTAACCAATGTTTACACCACCCAAATGTAGAACGGAAATGACTTGCAAGTGTGAAAAACTTATTGTTGTTTCATGATGACGTGATAGAAAAATTTAATAACATAAACTTTAATATTAGTTCTCATTGATCATTTCAAAAAAAAATTGTATTTTTATCGTTCGCATGTTTTATTTCGAGTGTTTTACATAGGGGCACTACATTAACACAATGGTAGGAATATGATGTGACTATACACATGTGGTGGGTCCATATTCATCCTAAGAGGATATTATAAGATAAAGTAAAAATTTTACCTTGACTTTTATGCAAACAATATCAAGAGGCATAGTGATAAGGAACCAAATATACCCCATAGGAGGTATTTATCTATAATCATATCCATGGCATGTGTTTTTGATGGATTTGATATTGTCTATGGAATAACCATGTGTTAGTGAAGTCAAGAGATGGGAAACAAGTACAATAACCTTCATCTATGAGGGGTCACATAATTATGGTCTAGAAAATATGGACTGAGATAAAGAAGGAAAGATCATCATTTTAAAATAAAATCTCATTGAGGATCATAGAGTCAAGAGAAAAGTGAACACAGTAAAGTACGATTGGTGGAAATGTCACCTGGAAATGGATAATTCTTCACATTTTTCATATAATGATTTCTTTTGAACTAGATAGGTCAGGTTGTTTCCCCAAAGTAGGTGGGAAAGGAATGTTCATGGTGAAGAGTGTGGTCATGAGATGCTCACAATTTTTGTATGAAGTAAAAAGGAATTATAAGAATAGAATTTCTCTAGGAAGGCAAGAAAGCTCTGCAAGAGGATCTCATTCTTCAAAAATGGGATATGTAGAGATCTAAAACTTGGTGGGATCAATCTGAATAGGTTATAAAGAAGGAGAACTAGAAAAAAAAATTGGAATATGGATTTCATTTGTTATTCCTATAGTATTGGATGTTGTATAAGTGTTATCATAGGGGCTGATGGCATAAGGATAAAAAGAGGAGGAGATGGATAGGATTATCCCTATAGGAATGTCTACATAAGGACCAATGGTGTTCTCTTAAAGCGAGGACTAAGATATAGAAGTTGGTTCATGTAGTTTATGTTATGATAAACAGGGATGACTGATCTTGTAGGAGATATCTTTGTTTGAGTAAGGATAAGAAGATTTGATATATGGGATAATGCATTTAGAACAGTCCATATGAACTGATTTTTTAGTAGATGTACTAGTTAAAGGACATGAGGTATCAATGGAATCATTGGATACCTTACCAACTTGATCAGTGTTATATTTCTTAGGTTTTGAGTGATTGGGGAGGGCATCAATTTAGATTTTGATATATATTTTATCTTCATGAACCTCTTAATGTTGATCACATTTTTTGTATTTTTCACATGCCTTGATGGCCTTGTCTAACCTTTATTGGGTGATAAATTCATGGTAAAATTTGTTACCAAGGATGAATTTTTAGGTAAAGTATCAAAGGGCATTAAAATTTTCACATGAGTGACCCTAATTTGCATGCCACCAATAAAGGGAAGATGGTAGGAGGGGTCTACCACCATAGTAAATGGGAAAGATAGGCATCATCACAACTCTTACTTAGATAGAGGTTAGTGAAATTTATCTGGGGAGGAAGTAGATTGTGATTGAGAAGAAGATTAATCAAGGTTATGGATGGTTCTAGTAGAATGAGTTCCCTAAGGAAGATTATATGTGACTCCTTCATTAGTAGCATTCTTATTTCTAGGATGAATGAGCACTTTGATGTTCTTAGGATTTTACTACTTTAGAGAATGATTTTCAAATTATCTCATGAGATAATATTGGTGCTTGGATTGGTTGAATTATTCTTCCAAAGAGGTAGGAGAAAATGCTCAAACCTTGTACTAAATGCAATGTTAAGATTCTTTAAACAATAGTTGGAATAAAATTCCATTATGCATGTTATGTTTAGCTCGAGTGAATAAAGTATTCTAATGTTTGATAAAATCTTGGGAATTTTCACTCTCCATATTCTTACAATTGATGAAGGAATTAATGTTGTTTTTAGAAATTTTGTGGTATTATAATTCATTGATTAGGGAATTTATCAAGATCTCTAGTTTAATAACGGAGTTGGAAAAGAGGGTATCATAACAAAATAAGGCATCTCCAATAAGAGTCTTAGTGTAGTAATTTTTCATGTACCCTTAGTACAAATTTCTAATCCCATGCGCACCGGCCTATTACCAAGCAGGACATTTGGCGCTCACCCGAGGCATGTGTGGGAACCGAGCCCCTCCTTTATGTGAGCATTGTGAGAAGGTATTTTCATTGATGGAGGATGATTTGTAGAATGAGAATACATTTACTTAGTTTAGATAAGGAAGAAGAAACATCTAACAGAGTACTAAGCATGATAAAATAGACCCGAACTATGATAGCCATTTAACAAGAGGGTTTACACCCTTAAGCATGATATATAGAACAAACCATCATATATATTCATTTAGAGTTATTCTAGTAGCCATATTACAATCAAAAGAGGTCGTCACAGACTATACATATCAAAATACTAGGACTCATCTCTTACAGATCTTCCCTGGCATGATATTCTAGATATGCACCTTTTCCTTTTCCTCCCTTAGTTCATGCCTTAGTTGTGTACAAATCATCTCCTCCTTCTTTAGATCCTTTCTCTTTTCAATGATCTCTTCATTCTTCTTCTCCAAATCCTCCTCCAAAACCCTTAATTTTTCATTCCTCCCTAAGAGTCTCGCCTCAACCTCTACTGATACCTTGTTGAGTATGTTGCAGACTTGGTCATTGGATAATTGTTGAGTTTTTATAGGAGGGTTCACTCCCTTAGTCTCTAGTACCTTCATCAGTTCCCTTTTGTTGACCTCAAACTTGGGCTTATCAACATGGGACTCAGAATCCAAAGATAGGATCTTCCTCATTCATGGGTACGCACCTTCTTATTCGAATGAAGACCATGTAAGGATTTGGTCTATAGGCACGGTACTTTGGAAGCATGTGCACGTACCTTACTTGGATCATTGATGTAACCCATTCCTTAATCTTGTGTTTCTACCACACTCTTCCCTCCTATGCACACTACCTTTGGAAATCATACCGCTAAGATGGGATCTCTACCATGCTCTTGTTATCCAAATAACTCTCCTAGTGATTTGGATAACTTGTACACACATTATGACTCTTGGTTCCTCATTAAAGGCTACACGCACTCAAGTTCAATTGGCACAACTCCTTTGTTACAATTTTCCCTTGGCGCCCCTTCTTTTCCTAAAGTGCCCTTGTGCGCTTTTGGTTCTCTCCTTCAACTTTTCTTTTCCTCTTTGTTCCACTCCTCTCTTGTGCCCACCTTCTGCACATTCACTTCCTTCCTAAGCAGCTTCTTCACCCATGCATGCATCTCACACTTACTTTAATTAGCTAAGTCCTTAGCCCTCTCACACACCATGCCCATCACCTTGTAATGGTTGTGCCTTGACCATGTGTTCTCTGCTCACTATTTTTCCTCATTTCCCCACGTGCACATTCCTCTACACCTTCCTTTGTTTTCTTCCACATGCCCTTTCATCGCGCCCTCCTTCGCACCCTTTTGTGTCAAGTCATCTTTTGACATGCTTAAGTGTGCCATGCACAACTAGTCAAAGTGCACCAATAAGGTGCCAAACATTTGCAACAAATTAGCGAGTGATATGTGGCAGAAATGAAAAATAGTTGCATAGTTGGCCATAATTTCAGCCAATCCCTATGTGCCACATGTTTTGCATGTGATGATGACTCGACATCCTCTCGAAAGATGTATCTTTGCTACTGAGATCTCGATCAGCGCACTCCTAGACTTGTCGGATATATGCGACATCGAGATATAGTGATAGATATTCAAATTAAAAAATTGGCGAGATCTCGTAGGTGAGAAATGGGAAAACGTCTCTCTGAGCATTGATGAGCAGATATGATTGCTCCAACCACCCAATTTAATATGATCTTCCCTCCTTCCTTGTTCAACATGCCAAACAGGATTGGGGAATCATATTTCATGATTTATAGGCATTAAATTCTTCTTTTTGGTGGTTGCATTTCAAATTCAAGTTTCCCTCCTTCTCTTCTCTTTCTATAGATTCATCTATAAATGTAAGAGCTAGGATCATTTGTTATGTTGAACACTCTGGATCCTTACACATTCTACTAAGGACTTCATATTTTCTGTATTTTGAGTTGCATACCTCTAGATCTGGCTCTCGTATGTGGATATCAGCCTCCATCACTATAACAACACTGTGCATTTGTGGAAGTAATAAAAACATCATTTTGTGACTATTATTTTTCCTAACACGTTTACATTCCTTCTTCTTTCCTTTTATTTTGTGTTGCATTTTGTTTGTGCCATTTTAGGGTCCTTGTAGTTCCCTATTTGGTTGTGTTCCATGAGAATGATATGTTAAAAGCATGTTTAGATGTGCTACGCGTGCCTAGCCTACTTTCACACATTTCTGTCATTTCCCCTCGTAAAAATAGTGTTCATCCCTCTTTTCTAGTGCTATCACCTTCTAGCATAGGTTTCCTTTCATGTTATCCTTCTATCCCTGGTCCCTTGGCATTGTTAGCTTAGTTTTACCTTCTAAGACTAGGAGTAGTAAGCAGTAGCAGATAGCAAAGTATAAATAGATAGAGGAACCGGCCTTCTCTGGAGATCCTTCCCAAGTGTGCAAGGTCCCACAACTTGGGGATGGTTCCATTTTTGTCTCAAAAATTTGGCCCTTCTAAGATCCGAGACATGGGTAAACATTTAAGAAACCAATAGTTTCTAGACGCCAGTGGAACCAAAGCATTGAAATATCAAATTTCATATCTCTAAGTTCTTGTGTGTGGACTTAGTATTTCAACCTTTAGAGGCTCATTTCAACACATCTGGCGACTCCCAACATTTTTAGATCTCTATTTTAGCATTCCTGAGCACCTTTCATGAGAAGAGTGCATACAAGAAGAAGTGCAGCAATTAAATATTCTTTCGAGTACCTCCAGCTATCCTCGAGAAGAGTTCATTCTAGAAATTCCATGTGTGCATCTCTATCTCTTGAGCACCACACCCATTCAACTCATCCTCAAAACAAACAACCTACGCACCCTACAATGGCACATCATCCATCTCCTCCACTGAGAAACTTTTCAAACTTTACTAGAGGAAGTCCCTTGGTTCTAGCTATGTAACATGATATGCCAAATGATGCGCTCAAGAGTATTCCATACTTTACCGGTGAGAATCAAGTCACCCCTCAGGAGCATATCCAGGATGTAGAAAATGTGTGTTCTCTCTACCTGGTCACACATGATGATGTAGCAGAAAAGCTACTTACAACATCTTTTAAAGGTAAAGCACTCCAATGGTATTGAGGCTCGAGACTTGGATCTATCACCACCAGGATGAGCTGGAAACAAATATTTGTAGTTACTTAGAAGATAATTCAGATCACCTATCTTTGGTGGAACAAATGACAACAACATGGAGGGCACCCAATGAGTAGATGATTGATTTCAACTTCAGATTTTAGAATACCTAGGATAGAATCCCTCTTGTGGTAAGACGTATAGCCCAACATGTTTTCCTGTATTATCTAAAGGTGCTCAACAGTGATAATTTAGTTATGATCCAATCCATAGGAGGTAGGAATTTACCAGTTGCTTATAGTATTGCGTAAAGTAAGGATAGAAAATAGTCTTATTCGGGCATGAAATATAGCTCCGAGACCACCTATGCCCTTCTTCCCGTAATCGCTGTCCCAAGCACCTCAACCTTTTGTGGCCCATATTCCTATTCCTGAGTAAAGCACACAATCAATTGCCTCAACATCCTACTCTCCAGCGCAGTAGAAGGAAGATGAAGAGTTGAATTCCCTGATTAGAAACTTGTTAAATAAGTTCATATCACTAGAGAAACAACAGTGTGTGCAAGCCTATAGAGGAAATTCAAATTAGGTGCATGGCCAAAGCAATCAGCCTTGGTGGAATTAGTATGGAAATCAAAGATACATGCCCAACTAGTAGAATGATAGATGGCATCCCAATACATATCTACCCTTATAGGTTGTTCCTCCCACACCTTCTCTTCCAATACCTAGTGCAAGTCGAGGCACTCATCCCGATTGAGAACAATTTGGTACAAGAGTCAGAATGGTGCTTCCCTTGTAATATGCCTCATAGTCAATATAATCATGCCAATAGTGCATGCACCCAAAACTTCATGATACGAGAATGATTTCACTTGTGATCCTTCAACAAGTGCCCTTGAAGAAGAAAACCAAGAAAGGCCAGAAGCTCCTCCAGAGACAAATTTTATGTTCTTCGGCACGGATGACTTCTGTGAAATCAACCAAGTAGTAGATGAGACAAGTAGACTACGCACCCAAGTTGCGGACAACACAAGATACAAGAAGATAATGTTAGATTCAGGAGTTCATGTCACACTCCTAGCAGCGCAAGCCAATCATCAAAAGCATAAAGATGTAGCCAAGGCATCCAATAGCAAAGGTGCCCAAGTACCTACACAAGAAATCCCACGTAAATCTCCTTCTGAAGTAGTGCATGCACCTCCTTTGGTAGGTCAAGCCCCTACTCTAGATAAAATCTAGGCTTCCACACCTGAACAGTTAAGAAGGGATGTTGTTCCCAAAATGCACAAGATAGGGGCATTCCATTTAGCATTGTGGACTAGATGAAGAGAACAAACATAAATTTCACAATGTGGGATGCCCTGACCATTCCTTCTCAAAGAGACCTGTTACATGAAGCTCGGCACAACTCTTGCACACTGGTCCAATTATGTAGAAGCCATGCCCTTCTATAAATGTCTCGCAAGAAGAAGAGAAGAAAGTAAGTAAAGATGTTAAAATACCACCCTTTTACATGTCCTTGATCATAGGAAAAAACTTAGTGCATAATTGCATGATTGACTCAGGCACTAATACTTCTGTTATGCCTATGAAATGTGTTGATGTCTTAGGTCTTAAATATAGCCCTTTGTCTACATGAGTCCTGAAAATAGATGTCTCAACTGTCACCACCTTAGGAGTCATCAAGAATCTTGAGTGACCCTCCATGCATGTCCAAGTCTGACAATAACTCAATATGTGTCTATTATCGACCAACCTCCTTTGTTTTCCATGTGTCTTTCAAGAGACTTTACTGCTAAATTGGGTGGTTACTTGTCTTCTGATTGCTCTCATATGTTACTAAAGAAAAGGTATGGTACTCGGTTTACCATACATGTAGAGTCATATGTCCCATCCCCTCTCCAAGCTAACTGTTTAATCCAAGAAGAACAAGCTTCAGTTCCTGAAGAGCAATCTCTTCCACCCTCTATTCCTGACCTAGTACTTGATGAATGGGTGAAGAGGCACCATAAATTTGATCCATATGCTAAAGAATTGGAAGCTTATGAAATTGGGCTTGGTACTTACTGCATCCTTGAAGAAGAAACTATGTTGTCGCGTGCGCTCAAGAAAGGAATTGTTGAACCTGGCCTATGGAAGTTATAATTTGATGGTTCCAGAAGCAAGAATGGCATGGGAGCAGGAGTGGTTCTCATTTCCCCTAAGGATGAGAAATTCTTCTTCATGCACAAGTTACAATTCACATGTTCTAACAATGTGGTAGAATATGAAGCGTTGATCTATGGCTTGCTCATTGTTGAGAAGAAGAAAATTAAGACGTTGTAGATCTTTGGGGACACAAAATTGGTTATCCAACCAAGTTACCAACAAATTCAAGACAAATAAAATGCTTCTCAAAGCTTATAAGCATAGAGTTTGGGACCTTCTTGATAGCTTTGATGCTCTAAATTTATAGGTGGTGCTGCACAAAATAAACAAGGAAGCTGACTAGATAGCCACACTTAGTTCACAATTCTCTCATGTTGAGGACTTTGTCAAAGTAAACACTCATTACATTAAGATGGTGATCATGTCATCCATTCTAGATAATAACACCAACCGGTAAGTGTTTGTGATGATGCACGATCATCTAGTTCATCCAAAATGTAGCTAAATTTTCATCAAGTATTCAAATCGACTTGCATGAAATCTATGGTGACCAAGTGATACAGCTAAAGACAAATAGGTTTGCTAAAGGTCTAGTCACCTTTAGAAAAAATTTAGCCACGATGATGAGTTCAAGGGTGAATAAAGGTACACATACACGTCATGCAAGAAGATTTCTCCCTAGTCACTATTACACGCGGAAAGAGTTTGTTGCTCAATAAAGCTTTAACGCATGATGAAAAGTAGGCCTTCATCTCTCTATGTCAAAAATATAATGATATCTTCTCATGGGAGTATGAATACCTCAATGTTTTTGATTCAATTGTTTTTCAACACTCCATTGACCTTGATCCTGGTATCAAGCTTGTCAGACAAAAGCAACAACCAATCAATCCAAAGATAGAGCCCCTCATGAGAAAGGAATTATCCAAACTCATTGAGGAAAAAATTATTTTTCCCATCAAATACTCTACCTGGGTCGCAAATCTAGTTCTAGTATGCAAAAAGAATGGTGAAATCAGACTCTGTGTTGATTTCATATATTTGAACAAGGCATTCTTAAAGGATCATTATCCTTTTCCTTTAATGGAGTAGATTCTATAGACTATGGCTAGCGCGTAGAGATTCTCCATGTTAGATGGATATTCAGGTTTCAATCAAATCTTGGTCAAGGAAGAGGATCAATTCAAAACAATGTTTACAACCAAGTGGGGAACATATACATATCAGAAAATTCCCTTTGGTCTATCAAACGTGGGTGCCACATTTCAGTGTGCCATGGATATTTCCTTCAAAGGATACATCAATGAGTTCATCTTGGTTTACCTTGATGATATAACTATCTTCTCAAAGCAAATTGTGGATCATATGGTGCACCTGGAGAAAATATTTGAGAGATGCAAAAAATTTGGGGTGTCTCTTAACCCCAAGAAGTGTAATTTACGGTGGCGCAAGGCAAGATTTTGGGCCATGTGGTTTCAAAGGATGGTATCACAATTGATCCTAAGCATGTTTCAGCCATCCTAGCTCTTTCCTGCTAGTGCACAAAAAGGCCCTACAATCCTTCCTTGGCAAGATCAATTTTGTTAGGCATTTTATCCCTAACTTTGCAGATTGGTTCGGCCCATCACCTTGATGCTCAAAAAGGACATAGCCTTCAAATGGAAAATAGAAGGAAAATAAATCTTCAACAAAATCAAGAAATAAATTTCTTGCACGCCAACACTCATCAATCTAGATTATTCAAAGGATTTCATCCTTTATGCTTATGGTGCGATGCGAGTGTTGTTGATGTCCTAACACAAGAAAATGAACAAGGGTTGGAACAACCAATGGCCTTCTTTAGCCAAATGCTGAAGGATTATGAACTAAGGTACAGTCACATGGAGAAGCAGGTATTTTCCATCATGCATGCGCTCAAGAAATTCAAGAGTATGCTTGCCACAAATCATATCAAGGTGTTATTCTTGTACTCTTATGTCAGAGACTTCATCATGGGAATAGAAATCAATGAGAAAAGAACATGATGGGTGACCAAAATCATGGAGTATAATGTGACTATCAACACCACAAAGCTAGTAAGAGGTAGAATGCTCCTAAGCAGATTATTGAGGATGCACAAAATGAATCTAAGGCTTAATTATTTCTAGATGAGCACCTCCCATGCACAAAACTTGAACAAAATGCAGATCTCGATGGACATGATTAGATGAAGGACATGATCACATTCCTCTCCAAGGGCACATACCATTTTGTTAAAAAAATCAAAGAGAAGACATTTGAGGTTACAATTTATCCCTTATGTGTTGATTGATGAACTTCTCTTCAAGAATAATCTTGATGGCGTGTTGTTAAGATGTATCAATGGCATGCGGACTGAAAAAGTGTTAGCATAATTTCATGATGGATTCTTTGGTGGACACTTCTCTACCAAAAATACAAGTAATGAAGATCATAATGATAGGTATCTTTTGGCCTACTCTATTTGCAGATGCACACAAGTGGGTCACAAAATGCAAGGAATGTGCTTTCTTTACAGGAAATAAAATATTAGCAAGTGCTTCCCCTTCGACTAATCTAGGCAGATCAACCTTTTGCGTAATGGGGTCTCAACTTCATAGGAATGATCAATCCACCTTCAAGCACTGGACATAAGTGGGTGTTGATAGCTACAGATTACTTCACCAGATGGATAGAATCTTTCACACTCAAGGAATCAACTGAGTCAGTCATCCTTGACTTTCTTGAGGGTATAGTCACAAGGTTTGGCGTTCCTCAAACCATTATCTCTGATAATGCAAAGGATTTCCTTGGGACCAAAATCACTGATTGGGCTCTAAATCTGGGAATTTATCTGAAAACATCTTCCAACTATTACCCCCAAGGAAATGGTTTGGCAAAGTCAATAAACAAGAACCTGATCAGAATTATGAAGTGTAAAATGAACATCAGCCAAAGAAAGTGGCATATAAGGGTCTTACACATGCTCTAGGAAGATAGAATCATATTCAAAAATGAAATAGGAACCTCTCCTTATAATCTTGTCTATGGTAAGGAGGCTACCCTTCCTCTAAAACTAGATTTTAATTCATTAACACTTGCCCAAAAGATAGAATTTGAAGGGGTAGACCAGAGAGAAATCAGAATGGTAGAGCTGGTTAATCTTGAAGAATCAAGGAACTCTGTCATGATCAAGCTAGAACAACATCAGCAAGCAACAAAGAAATGGTTCAACAGAAAGGCTAAGCCTCAAACTTTCAAGGTTGGGGACTTGGTTTTAAAATGGGATGTTGACAAAGCTAAACCAGGGTTTCATTTAAAGTTTGATACACTTTAGAGTGGCCCATACATCATCAATTCCTACAAGGAGGATAACTCTTTCACATTAACTCATCTTGACGGGAGGTGCGTTGTAAATCCCGAGTAAATGGGATCTATCATAAACCCTTCCATTAAGTTTTCTTCATCATTTTGTATATATTAGAGTATTTTCAATTCCTTCAAGTGCACTACACGCACATTGTTTTTGTGTACATAGTTATTTCTTCTCACATGCTTCTTGTGTACACTCTTCTCATTGCTTCGAATGTAGAGCTTCTTTCATAATAGAGTTAAGAAATGATTGTTCAAGTGACAATAGGGAATTTTCATGATTGCATAAGCAGACTCCATGCCCAATAGATGCTCTAGGATACTGATCTTCTTCATCTAGCAAGAAAATGGCCCCGAAATTCACCAAAATTGTTATCTAAATAACTCTCCTAGTGATTTTGATAACTTGTATACACATTCTGACTCTCAATTCCTCATTAAGGGTTATGCGCACTCAAGTTCAATTGGCATAACTCCTTGGATGTATTTTTCTCTTGGCACCCCTTCTTTTCCTCAAGCACCCTTGCACACTTTCTATTCTCTCCTTCCATTTTCCTTTTCTCTTTGTTCCACTCCTCCCTTGCACCCACCTTCTGCGCATTCGCTTTCTTCCTAAGTAGCTTCTTCACCCCTACCCGTGTCTCACACTTACTTCAATAAGCTAAGTCCATGGCCCTCTCATGTGCCATGCCCATCACCTTTTAATGGTTGTGCCTTGACCATGCATTCTCTTCTCACCAATTTTCCTCATTTCCCCACGCGCGCGTCCTCTACGCCTTCCTTTGTTTTCTTCCGTACGCCCTTTCCTCGCGCCTCCTTTGCACCTTTCTATGCCAAGTCATCTTATGAGATGCTTAAGTGTGCCATGTGAAACCAGTCAAAGTGTGCCAACAAGGTGTCAAACCCTTGTAACAAATCAATGAGTGACATGTGGTAGAAATGACAAATAGTTACACAGTTGGCCATCATTTTGGCCAATATGCATGTGTCACATGTTTTGCATGTGTGACAGTGACTCTAAAATCCTCTGAAAGACATATCTTCTACTACAGATCTCATATCAGTGCACATGCATGGACTTTCCGAGAGATTTCCCGACATCAACTATAGTGCTAGACATTCAAATTCAAATTCTTGGTGGATCTGGTAGGTGAGAAATGGGAAAATGTCTCTTTGAGCATTGATGAGTAGATCTGATTGCTCCAACCACCTAATTTAATTTGATCCTCCCTCCTTCCTTCTTTAACATGCCAAATAGGATTGGGCAATCATATTCCACATATCTCTAGGTATATTTGTAGGCATTAAATGCTTCTTGTTGGTGGTTGCATTTTAAATTTGATTTTTCCCTCCTTCTCTTCTCTTTCTATAGATTCATCTATAAATGTAAGAGCTAGGCTCATTTGTTATGTTGGACACTCTGGATCCTTACACATTCTACTAAGGACTTCATATTTTCTATATTTTGAGTTACAAACCTCTAGATCTGGCTCTCGCATGTGGATATCAGCCTCCTTCATCATTGTAACAACTTTGTGCATTTCTAGAAGTAATAGAAACATCGTTTTGTGACTATTCTTTGTCCTAACATTTTTTTATTCCTTTTTCTTTCCTTTTATTTTACGTTGGGTGTTGTTTGTGCCATTTTAGGGTCCTCAGTTCCCTATTTGGTTTTGTTCCATGAGAATGATTTGGTAAATACGTGTTTAGATGTGCTACTCGTGCCTAGCCTCCTTTCACACATTTCTTGTCATTTCCACTCAAAAAAGATAGTGTTCATCCCTCTTTTCTAGTGTTATCACCTTCTAGCGTAGGTTTCCTTTCATGTTATCCTTCTATCCTTGGTCCCTTGGCATTGTTAGCTTAGTTTTCCCTTTTAGCACTAGGAGTAACAGTAGTAGTAGAAATAGATAGAGGAACCACCTTCTCCAAAGATCCATCCCAAGCGCGTAAGGTCCCACAACTTAGGGATGGTTCCATTGTGGTCTCAAACACTTCGGCCCTTACAAGATCCGAGACATGGGTGCACATTTGAGTAGCCAAAATATCCCATACTCCTTGACACTTTCACTCTCTATATTCTTGAGCACTTCATTAGTGTTACGCTCTACCTCCTACTCCACCAAGTCCTTTATTATGCCCGCTACCTCCCTTTCCATGGCCTCCTCTATTTGCTCCTTGGTGAGGCTTGGGGTCCTTTGATCCTTAGTGTTTACCTCCTCACTTCCCCCTTTCCATGAGCATATCCTTCCTCCTCATCCTTTTCTTCATTCCCTTCCTCCTTCGAGTCATGTACATCATACACAAGATGGTCCTGAGCCTCTTCATGCTCGTCATCATCCTTCTCACCTCTGTAGGATTCTAGGCTCTCCATTTCCTCTGAGTCCACCTCCTCTGCTACCTTTCACTTCTTCCTAATTGGTGACTCCAATATAGGGGATTCTTCCTTCTCATCTTCTTCAGTAGGTGACTCCTTCCTCAGTGATTATTCTTTTGAAAGGGGATCTTCTTGCTCTGACACCTCTTCCTTAGGTGTATTTTCTTTTCCTTAATAGAGGACTTCTTTCTTCGAGCATATGTACTCGGATCCATGCCTAACTTTTGTGCACCAACAAATTGTGTTGTTTGTACACTCGATGCCTTCTTCTCAATGGTATCCTCTCTGTCCCTCTTCCTCAGTGTGACCTTTTTCCTCGTACTTGGGTCTTCTGAGATGGAGACATCATTCTCCACATAGGTGCCTCTCTCACACTTGGTCCTATTATGCATGTATACCCTCATTGCATTCCTTTCAAAAATTGGCACCGTCATAAGTTTTATCGTATGCACCTCATAGGAGACATAATTTTCCACATAAGCGTACTTCTTGGGATATACTAGCTTTCTACACAGCTCCTAGTGGTCTTGGTCCAACTCACCGAGGTTGAACCTTAGTCTTTTGGCCTCCTTGAAGTGATTGACCCTAGCTTGGAAATATTGTGTGGTGAAGGAAAAGAAAAATTTACACTTTGTGAGCTCTTGGTGTTGTCTGCCAAGGTGAACCTACCAATACAAAAACTTTGTTATACAAAAACTTGACCTCTCCTTACACTAGAGATGGAAATTTCTTGGGTATTCTCCACTTGGAACCAAACGTTTCGTGCATTCGCTTATACCATTTCTCCACTGCACTCCTTGTGGGCAGCCATCATGGTGTCATAAGTGTATTTATCAAATCTCTTGTCAGGGGATGGGTTCTCATCCGGGTACTCCCATACAAATTTATCTAGCCCATCGGGAACTCCAATTTTGAAAACATGATTGTAAGGAGGATATTACCAAACATGATGTTCTCTCCATTGTGTGCGATGCGATGATATTATCTGCTATGAATCTTTGAGATGTTGTATATGGTTCCTTCTGAGATTTTACAACAAACATTTAACCAAGACTTGTTGATCTATGTCCACCTCTCCTATCCATTCAGCTTGGTCACTAAGCACATAGCCATCCTCATCACAGGTCAGAAATCACGAAATGTTGAAGTACCGTGACCCCTTCTTATAGTCATAGGCCTCCATAATTTTCTTTATGGCCTCCTTTTCCTCCAAGTCATCATCAAATGAATCTCCCTCACAGTGTAAGACCAGTAAATTTGAATATTATTTTGGGATTTATCCTCATCCTTCTCCCCGCTTGAAGTAGAAATGGTCTTCATGTATGTATGACATCAACCATTGGTATAACCACTCAGGTTTACCAAAATAGGGAAACTCATATAGTTACAATAATCCAACCTTCTCCATTTTCACCTTGAATTCATCATCATAGATGGGCATTCTGTCAAGTGTCCTCTTGTCTGTAGGTTTAACCATTTCTAACACCATCTCTTTCTTTGTGGCATTTATGCGATGGTTTTAATCACTTGTTGCCATCTTCCTTACATGGGATACCCACTCCTTTCTAAGAAACATGCCATCGGGTATTGCATCTCCGCATACCACTCCTTGTTGAAACTAGTGGAAACAACCTGTTTCCCTTTTCCTTTCCCTTCTTTGGTGAAACAGTTTCCTTATTTGGTGTCATCTTCTTATCGGGTTACTAAAAAAACTCTTCCTCACTCCTCTTCCTCTCTCTACTCAAATCGATGGCTTACCTTAGCTAATAAATACCTTTACTCTTGTGCCCTAGCTACAGAACCCTAACCTAGACAACCCTTCCACAAGACGACATACTCTCCTAAAACCTTCTTCCCTATGCTCGTGTACTTCTTCCACTTTGGTTCATAAATCACACTAGTCACACACTCATATTTTCACAATTTTTCCTTTGCACAAATCTTCTTTGTGGATGCCCTAGTTCATAAGAGCTCTTTGATATCGTAATTGCAAGGTAAACAATAATGTACCCAACTTCTACTTATAGCTTTTTTCTCATCTCCCGCAATAAATTCTATGCCACCTACCAACATACTTTTGCAATAAAGGAAACTTTTTCCACTAAATCCAACCTTAAGTGCTCTTACCCCCACACCCTATCCTATGAAAAAAATTCTACAAGCTTATGGTGCTCAAAAATCCTTATTAACCGAAGATCCCCACACGCTTGCGCTTGGTGCCGAAGGCACTTCTTCTGTCTTTAACCTAATTTTTTCCTTCACCTACCTCATGTTGTTCCTGTGCTTCTCATCCTTTGTACATGGTCTTTGTAAATTTATCTTGACACCAAACTCCTTATGTCCACCTTTTCTACACGTGCTCTTCCACACTACATTATTTTTTTCTTAATCCTTCAATGGGCCATTGAAACACAACCTCCACATCCACTTACATTTTACTTCGCATTACTCTACCCCACACAAAAACATATGTGTGGTCCTCTACATATACATAACCTTTTGAAAATAATAAGTGGCTACCGACACACAAGGCATGTAAAACAACAACACAAAAATAAAGGAACAAGCAATGAGAAAGGGAAACAAAAGGAAAATAAATGCATTAAGGGGAATCCTAAGCTAAATGGAAATACTACCTTATTTATGAACACAAGGAAGACTTATTTATAGTAGGGCTTCAACCTACTCCCATTGAAATGGCCTGGTAACCGTGTTCCATCCAAAGTGCTTGTAACTAGCAAGCACTTGAATTAAGGATGTACGAGATGATATATGGCCCTAACCAATGGAATTTCAATTTCTTAGGATGGTGCAAAAATTTGGAGTCATAAAGCAAGACCATCTTCCCAACCTCAAATTGTTTGTTTTTAATATGGAAATCATGTCATAATTTTTTCACACCTTTTCATCCTTCTGAATCCACCTCACAAGTGATCACCTTTCATCCACTGAATTAATTTCTCCATATGCTCTTGTAGTGCTTGTTCATCAACTAATCCTCTTGTGTGCAAAATACAAGGATGGTAGCATGAATTCTACTAGTAACACAAATTTCATGCCAAACACCAATTGGAATGGTGTGGCCTTATTTAATTTCTTGTAGGTAGTTTTGTATGTGCATAGTACAAGTGAAAAATTGTCATCTCAATCATGTCTTCCCACATCACAAAAAAATTTAGCGTGGGACTCAGAATTTTATTAAACACCTCGGTAGTTCCATCACTTGTGGGTGATAAAGGGTGGTCTTATGATGGGATACCATGATTTCTGCCAACAAAATCCTAAGCTGTCTCATTTATGAAATGCATACCCATATCACTCGTTAAGCTCAGTGGACATCCATATCTGTTGATTATATTTTCCCACAAGAACCTAGTTGTTGTTGCTCTTTGTATAAACCCTTATAGGTGCCACCTCTACCCATTTTTTTAAGTAGTTAGCGTAAGTGCTGATATAGCGCAAACCAAGACTTCACGCGATAGGTGAAATTGGTCCTATAAAATCAATGGCCCATTTATCAAATGGTTCTATGCTAGCTATCGGCCTCAAGGGCATTTCATCCCTTCTTATTAGTTTTCCAAGGCATTGGCAATGGTCACAAGCCTTGCAAAACTCAATGTACTCTAGGTAGATGCTTTCCCACAAAATCCCTACTAGTAGGATTTTTCACGTGGTGGTATTACCTGCATAGTTTCCTCTTGCAATCCCACCATGTGCTTCCTCTATGATTACAAAACTCTCATGCTCCAACACACACCAACGTAAAACCTCATCATGGCCTAGTTTATATAAGTCTCCACTGATTAGCATGTAGGGTACGGCATATATGGCTAACTATTTTCTTTCCAAATTTTTCATTCCTTCGGTGCCACACCCATTTTGAGAAACACAACAATATCTTCCAAGTCATAGGGTGTGCGTTGTAACCTAAACATTTGCATATCTAACATAACATCCTCAATGCTCTATGCATCCTCCCCTAAGTCAATCCTTGACAAATGGTTGGGCCCTGAGTTACTCTTTCCTAGTTTCACAACAATTGTAAACTCAAACTCTTGAAACAACAAGACCCACCGACATATGTGCCCTTACAAAATGGGCTTGTTCACCAAGTACTTCAATGCCATGTGGTCTATGTAGAATATGAAAGGTGTTTCCAAAATATATTTCTTGAATTTGTGCAGTGTGTAGATCATTGATAGTGCTTTGTGCTTAGTAGTAGTGTAGTTCTGTTCTGTTGGTGTTAACTTCCTGCTAGAAAAACACAAGGGGTGGTCAACAATCCCTTCTCCAGGTTGTGCTAAGACTACCCCAATCACCATCCTTGAAGCATCAACATGTACATGGAATGGCTTATCCCAAGAGGGAAAGTGTAATATGGGCGTAGTGATAAGCTTACTCTTCAATGTATTAAATGTTGTATGTTGTGCCTCTCGCAGTGAAAAGCACTTTTTGTTTTAGTAACATATCCAATGACATGGAGATCTTGGCATACCCCTTAATAAATTTCTGGTAGTACCCCATATGGCCAAAAAATACACACATGACACTCTAGTTGGTAGGCTCCCCTAATCCCACAAGAATGGAAACTTTGGCGGGATCCACCAGTAAGCCTTCCTTACATATGATGTGCCCGACCAGGGTTCCAAATGATGTAGTGAAGAGACACTTCTTGATGTTGATGGATATGCCCAACTGCCGACATCTTTCAAACATCAACCATAAATTTTCACAATGGTCTTTCACTATTCCATACATCGTTCAGTCATCAAGCTAGACCTTGTTGGTGCTCGGTTTTAACCTCGCCCCTTTCGGACCAAATTTTTTTCAGTCTGCATGGTTTGAAATAATATTTGTCTTCCTGTGTGGATGCATGAAGTTTTATATTTATCAGGTTGTTGTCATTAAACCCTTCTCTATGGGTGTGAATCACATTGAGCTCTGTGTCGGTTGTAGTTTCTCTTTCCATGCGTACATGTTGGTTGTTTGGTCGTAGATGATAGGTTTTCCCCTTCTTTTATTTTCCATGATCATGCCTTCTTTGTTATTTTTTTCCCAACATCTGCGGACACGTGGTCATCTTTAATTAGATGTGGCATGGTGGGTCTATTTGGTGAACTTGTCACTTTTGTTACATTTGTAAAAATACCAAATTGGTCCCATCGCTCTGAAAATTTCTAATTGGATATTCAACAATATGAAGTGCTGAAGAAAATTTATTACTTTGACCCCAAAGATGTACACATGTTATAAGATGAGCGGTTGTGGTAAGGTGGGCCCTTTTATAATTTTGAGGCATTATGGTGAAAGGTGTAAAAGTGTAAAAGGAATAACTAGAGCCCACAAATGGACATGTGGCCATTTTTAAGTTAAAAGCAGGGATTTAGGTCACTAGGGGACTTTGGAACTTTTAGCCTTATTTTGAAAAAAGGAGTAAGGTATAAAAGTGAAGCATGGCCCCGCAAGTGCCCAGATAAAGCCACGTGTTGAGTCTACATCAAAGATGGAAGGGTAGGTCACCGGAGGTATTTTGGAAATTTTGGTTGTGTTGAAAAGGTAAAAAGGTGTAAAAATGAGTCGCCACCCCACAAGCACCCTAGGAAAGCCACGTGTTAAAGCTATATTGAATACGGGTGGGCGGGCCAGAATTTTTAAAAGCACACAATTCCTCTGAGTGGCATAAAATGTAAAAGGCCCCCCCAGGCCCACCTCAACTAAGATATTTTCCACATGGATGGCCCAATTTTGAAATTGCAAAAAATAGAGTTAATGGCTATAAAGCAATGCATTTAATTATGTCGTCATTAATGCTCCTATTGTAAACAAAGGACCTTGGGGGATGTGAATATATTCATATTTTATTGTTAATTGGATGATATTTTATCATTTTTATCTGTGAAGTTCTTTTGAAATATTATGGGGCTCAATTTACGAACCAAAAAAGTGCAAAAGTTGTCATCTTGAATTGACTGCTTTCTGCACACTGTAGAAAATTGGTAAGAGGTTGAAACTCCTGTGTTTTGTGTTTGTTTCCATCTAAAAATTAGTTGAATTAAAGTTAGGGTTTTTAAATGAATACTATGTCATTTTATTCCTTGGGTATGTCGGGGTCACAAGTGACCTTGACGGGATAACAAATATAGAATTGATGAATCTTTGACTTGAATTATTTTTGTCAACGATTGAGTAGTGCCCACATGAGTGAATCCTTAAAGGAAATTCTTGATAGCCGTATTGCCTTGGAAGGTGTTATTCCACTTTTATCCAATTCCTAGAGTTAGTGTGGTATTGTGTGATGAATTATGACTCTAAGAAGAGAGAAGTATTAGACAGGAGCAGGGATGCGGTGTTGACATTAACAACGGTAGCCATAAGTGTAATTCTGAAATTACCTGTAATTATAAACCCCATTACTACTGGTATTAAACTTTCCTTGGAGGATTATGAAGTAAAAATAAGTAATTCACAAAGATGATAAACATAAAATGGATCCTTACAGATAGAAAGGCATCTACCAAAATCCCCAAAAGGTGGTTAGGGCTCAATTTGTTGAAGAGTTTGAAGATATCATTGTGCTCCTGAGTCAGATGGTTGGTTTGGAGAATACAAATGAATGTAAAGGATGGATGTCCACCTACATATGGATTATCTTGGAAAGAAAAGGAGATATTTGTTGGGCTACTTTTGTTTCTAATGCAATTCATGGTCATATGGCCACCATGGCAGCTAAAATTGAAATGAAGGAAAGTACAGACTTGGAGTTTTATATGATGACTTCTGCCAAGTCTCTGGACATCCCCATACCCATTAATGACTCCAAGGAGGATGATACCCAATCCAAGAGGTCCAAACCACCTGAAAAGAAAGTTATTTTCCCCTTTCCCTTGTGAAGGGTTGATGTGCCAGGATTTCTCTGAAGAGGGGTATTTGAAGTGTTGAGAGGGGTAGATGTTGTAGGTTGGTGACTAGGAGAAATCTTAGTTTTGAATTTTTCATGTTTCGACTTCCTGGAAAAGGGTGGATTTTCCTTGGAGAAGGAATTTTTAAGGCCCTCAAAGTTCCCATTTAGAATGAGGGGCACAATGCATCAAACACATAGATAACCGAGTTTGCAAACCTCCCTCTACTATCTTGAGTTGAAGAAAGTGCTGCCCTCAAACGGTGAGCGAGAGAGATAGATTGGTCCTCTTCTCCATCTGAGATTATGACAGGAGAATGAGTGTGTGTTTCACCCTTCCTCTTTCTCGAGGATGGTGCTGATAATGGATATGTAGGCAAGGGCACATTTTCTTCCTGTTTATTTTCTAGGAATTGAACCCTCTTCTCCAATTTGCTCACTTTTTTGGAGATGATAGGCCTTTGTATCAAAGGAGGTTTTGTCAAACAATATGTATGACTCCTTAGGGATTTCTTTTGAAACAAACTCTTCATTACATAAAAAGGGACATTAAAAATTGGTCTACCCAGAGACCTGAGGCCTCCTTTCAAACCAGATCTTTTCAAATCCTTGGGTGTTTTCATGTGCTCCCATCTAAAAATATGGAAATACATGACTTGGAAGGAGGTGAACACAGGATTGATTCTGATCAACCTAGTTAAAAGTTC
Source organism: Taxus wallichiana var. yunnanensis (assembly GCA_018340775.1). Classification (NCBI taxonomy): domain Eukaryota; kingdom Viridiplantae; phylum Streptophyta; class Pinopsida; order Cupressales; family Taxaceae; genus Taxus; species Taxus wallichiana. The sequence continues at coordinate 40,386,949 of CM031244.1, forward strand.
TATACAGACCTGTTGATATGTCAATGGTCCTTTGGTGTCTCCTACACATTCCACTTTAAACAAGGCTCTAAAAAAAGCTTCATTCGGGCCACTCAAGTCAAAAATATGATTCAAATATTCCAAGGAAATCTCCTTCAGGTGTGTGCCACGAGTGTCTTTGCCATTTCTCCTAGTAGAATCTTCTATACTCAGAGTTATGAAAGAAATACATAACTGCAAAGGAACATAACTACTTTTTATAGCCCAAAGGAGACACATATTTCAATTTGGAAAAATCTTTCCCCTGAGGTAAGAGGATTTTACTACTTTGCACAAGGGAAATTTAAAGAATAAAGGAAAGTATAAACAAGTAGAACTACTAAATCATGGCTATTTGATGTACATCCCTGTAGCATTTAAGCCGAAGATGAGAAGTGAATTCCATGAGCCCGAGAAGGTTTTCAAGAGATGAATGTAGGTGTGTGCCATGTCAACAAACATCTAGAAATTCTCGGTGATCATTTGAGATGATTATTTAATCAACATCCGAGAGGGACAGATTCAAGTAACCTATTAAAAGCAATAATCGACATCCTAGAGTTAGATACAAATGGAGCCTATCAAAATAAATCATGTTTCAAACACCGGCATTATAAGATGAAGTGCATGAATACCATTTTTTAGAATGAAGATGTAACAAAGAATTATTCCCTCAAATATTCTTGTTTTTGGGGGAAAATAGATCCGAATTGAAAAGGTCATATAAAAGCATGTAAAAGTGATGAGAGAAAAGGAGGGGGTTTAATTATTATGAAAAAATTTAAGAAAATCATCTTCTTGAGAAACCATCGAGAAACCCGTTTATTTTCCTATGTCTTTAAATTTAATCATGTCAAGTTGGTTGTAAGTGTACAGCCATTGATGATCTCCGAGATTGTTACAAAACTTTCCCCGGTGATGAATTTAATAAGTCTTGAATTAATCTATGTTGATCATGGGCATTATTATGTTTGATTCATTTCAAAATGTTTTCAAATAGTTTTTCTTGTTCCTTTTGCAATCTTATGTTAGAATCTTTATAAGTCACACAAGATCTCATCTGTGTGTTAGTATTGTGGCATTTGTAATTTCATTATGAAAAGAGCTTTCATCTTATAATGCAAATAAACAATTTAAAATCACTTTACTTTCATTATGTTGACAAAGATTATTTATTAGTCTATGAGTGTATCTTAGACGTGATGAACCAGGGATTTCTAATGTTTAATTGAGTCTTTAACATGAGCCTTTGTGTTGAATTCTTGAAGAATGTATGAAATTGTGCACCTTTGGGCTTCCATTGTTACACACCTTCTAGTTGAAGGAATATTTTTCCTATCTCAAAGCATTCTATTTTGTGAATTTTCCATTACTTGTTAAAGGTTCTCAAAGATCTGATATAATCAACTTTATCTTGCTTAAATTCCCACCAAAAAACATCTTAAACAATGAATTCTACAAGAAATACCCCTATTTGTATTGTGTATCCATAAATGAACAAATTCCAATGCCAAAATATGTATAAACAATCAGGTTTCAATTAATGTCTCTAGTAACCTGAACCTTATCTAGAAAATATTTCCATTTTCTAGAAGTGACAACTCATGAGAGTTAGATTGTGGTGTATTGATCATATTTTCTCAAGGTCATCCTTAAAACTGTGCAAAGAAAGATTTATTGATATCACTTCATTAATATAGGTTACAGAATGGGTCCTATCACCTGTTTTAAGGCATAACCTAAAGTAGTGAGGGTAGGTCAAACCCTTAATACGGTGCTATCCATTTTTCCAACGTTTGAGTGACAAAGAGTCAGTTGAATTTCATCCTCGGCTACAAAATGACTTATATTATGATTCATCTATCTCTAAGCATCCTGATTGATCCGTGATGCTTCTTAGCAAGACCTATTTGAACATGAGAATCAATTTAGGTACTAACACCGATCCGGCACCATTATCGGGACTTATTTGCATAAATGCACACACAAACTAACCTGGTAATGCTTCTTACATGATTTAAGTGCAAATATGTTGTTTAAACATCATTCTTTGTTAAGATTTGTAATAATTGTGTGAGATCACAACTTCATTGTGTAATATTTCCAGTTTCTAGTGGTTATTGCACTATTTTCATATCATCAAGTGATAAATACGGGTAAAGGAAGGTTGGATCTACTAAGCTTTGTAGGAATTAAGTATTGATATACATTTGACAAGTTTCTTATAGTGCATTTGCACAACTAAGGTGAGAATCCTTAGTGGCGACTCCATTTTGGTTTGAAATTTGATAATTACCAGTGTCTTAACCGTGTCAAGTGAAATTTTTCATTAATCTTTGCAAATTTGGAGGGAAGAAGATCTTTCTTCACTAGGGACCCTACTAGGAAGTTATTTCCAGAGCTGGGGAAGGAAAATTTAGAAGGAAGACAAATCTGGAAAGTAGTAGGATATCACGAGTCATGAAAGGAGATTCCAATTATGGAAAGTGAACAACATGTAGTTGAAAATTACCATACGTCTTCAAGTGACTCTGAACCAAGAAATCCTCGTGTAACTTTGAATTCTCCAACTGGAGAGGGCCCATCATTTGTGTCTGAAAAGTGTGCCTCTCAATTTTTTCTTGTGTCCTCCAAAGTTGATAGGGATTTCCACGAAGCTGAGTCATTAGAGAATATCTATTTTGAAATCTATACTCCTGTGCTCCAAAGACCCCTCGTTCCCTATCATTTTGATTCTCTTGTAAATTCACCGCCTCAAGGCAATATGGCCCAACCTCCACCTAGACCTCCTTTTGTTGTCAACACTTTTGGACCTATAAATTTCAGAGGTATGGATGGATATCCTAATATGGTGCCACAAGATGTCAAAAATAGGTTGCCAAAATTTCAAGGGAATAATGCCATCACTGGTGACCAACATTTAAAACTCTTTGTCAACATGATGGAAGATTTTGAAATTAAGTTTGAAGATGTGTATGTAAATTTGTTCATTCATACTCTTGAGGAGGATGCCCGTGAATGGTACAAGTATTTACCAAATAATTTGATAGACTCATGGATTGAGATGAAAAATTCCTTTAGATTGCAATATGGGGACAAGACAGAACCCAAGTTCCTTTTATCTGAGTTTGAAAATATAAAGAAGAATCCAAATGAATATGTCCATGATTTCAATACTATGTTCAATAAAACATTGAAAAGGTTACCTATAATCTTAAGGCCAAGTGATGAATCCTATTTGATTAAGTATTCTGATGTTTTTGATAAAAAGGTTGCTTATTACTTAAGAGATAAAAACCTAGGAACATTGAGGCAAGCCTTCACTATGGATTTACAAATTGAGAATAATATCAAGGTAGTTGGAAAGCCTCCTAAGAGGGAAGGTGTTAAGTTGATCAATCCTGAAAATCCTCAGTCAAGCAAGGTTGTGGATCTAGAAGAGGTTGTAAAAACTTTGGCTGGAGCAGTTAAAGAGATATCCTATAAAATGGCTAGAGCAGAAAAGGGGATAGGACAAAACTCCTAAGGTCAACATAAGCCACAAGGTTAGGAGAGATTTGGAAATCACCCTAGAGGTGATCATAGACCAGATGACCAAGGAAAAGGGCCCATGGGGTTAGGAAATAGATAGCCTCAACCTCGGGAAAATAGATTGGTTCTCGACCCTTTAACCGCCAGGATTTCTAGCGTGGAAGAGGCCCGTGTTATGGAATGGTGTGATAGGTGTTTCTTGCCACATTCCCATGTGATATAAAAAGTAAGTTGAGGAAGTAAATGATGACAATGAATCATATGTTGATGTGTGCATGATGGAGTTCCATGTAGGCTCATAGCATGGGGAAACCTCAACTGAACTGATAAGTGTAAGAAATGTCAAAGTCTTCTAGGATTGTGTCCACCGAGTATTACCTCTTCCCCCATTAATACTTTTGAAATTGATATGGTATAAGCATTTGATTTTCCCAATCATGATTTTGAATACTTGAGGGCATTGATGATTAAAAAATATGATGGGGGAATTCCTTCAGAAGAAGACATGAAAGCGATGAATGCAGTAGTTTCTCAAGAGAAGGAATATAATACTAGAAGTAAAGTTGTCAAAGGGGTAGGGCCACAAGCCAAGCCAAAGATTCCAATCCTTACCAATATCCCAAAGGAGACCCCTAAAAAAGATACATCTGGCAAAGGCCTAATTTCCCCAAATAGAACTTGTACTCCTCCTCATGCCCAGATTGTCAAAACCCCCATATTGTCAGATGAAATTGTAAACCTTCCTCCTAATACTGCCCTACCCAAATATATTCCTTGTGACATAGCTCAAATCTTAAGCCAAATCAAGGTTACTGTCCCAATTGTTGAATTACTTAGGATCCCTAAGTATAGGAAAAGGGAATTTGAATATTTGGGATTCAAGGAAGAAAATATTACCCACAGAAAAAGTGTTAATAATGAGGAGGCCCCTCCTATTATTGCAGAATTGGAAATAACTCAAGCATTAGAAGAATTAAGTGAATCACATGAGGTGTATCTAGGAACTTCTTTGGTTGAATCTCAACTAGATGTGGATCCATTTTATACCACTTTGATCATTAAAGATAGGTTGCTACATAATTGTACGTTTGACTCGGGAGCCTCATGTAATGTAATTCCATTAGAGATTATGAATGGGTTAAATATCAAGGTGATCATAGCTTTTGGAAAATGTACTTGTTATGGATTCAAGAGAAGTACCAATAATTGGATATGTCAAAGGATTAGTAGTGCAATTGGCAACTTATCCGGGAAAATGCTTGACCATGAATGTAGTTATCGTGGACTGTCCTACCAAGTGGGGATGTTGTTATCCGAGAAAATGTTCAACTAGTGTGGGTAAGCGTGCAAATGGACATGTCATATGCCACCATACCAATTGAGGGAAATATTGTAAAGTTATATGGTGAGAAGAAAATGTTACATCTGATTAAGGATCCTAATAATGCTTCTTATGAAGTATTGTACACGATGTTGATGTTGATAACTTTGTGGGCTATGCTAATTGTAAGGAGTGTAGAATTGAGGAGTGAAAGTATCCCGAATAGGTAGGTTCTCCTAGGAATTTTATGTTTGATGGGGCATGTTCTAGATTTGGTAATGGCGTCGGTGTTTTTAGATATCTCCTGCCAAGAGGAGTTTAACTTTTGTTTTAAACTCAATTTTGAGTGTACAAACAATATTCCAGTATGAAGCATTGTTGTTGGGTTTAAGGATTGCTTGGAAATATTGTTTCAAGGATATTCTTGTTAAAGGGGATGTGGAGCTGATAGTCAATCAAGTTAGAAAGTTGTATACAACAAAGAATCAAAGAATGAAGCAAAGTATAAGCATGCATTTAGGACTTCATTAAAATGTTTGATTCTTTTAATATAATACATCATGATAGGAAGTATAATACTGTAGCAGAAAAATTGGCAGTATTGGGATCTAGGTTTGAAAATTGTAAAATGTCTCCCTATTGTGAATATGATATTGAAATATTGACTAGGGAGGTATGTCCTCGACAATATCAAGCACTTTCGCATGCATTTGAAGATGATGCCTAGGTCTACGGGTTTCTATAGAACAAAGGAGAATTTTCTAGTCAAAGTATGGGTCGGGAACTAATGGTTTATGTAAGTTAAGGAAAAGAGACCTTATTTGGTAAGGACATTATCCAATTAAAAACTAATACTATTCCTAGAGGTTTGGTTTCACTGGAATCAAATTTTGATAATGTTGACTACATTATTAAAAGACACATGTCGACTTCGAGGGATGTTGAAGAACATAACCTAGGCACAAAAGATCAACTTCATAAAATATGGTTAGGTAGTAATTTGAGTAAAGAAGAAAAGCAATCATATGTCCAATTATTAAAAAGTGCTAGGATTGCTTGGCATGGTCATATTCAGAATTGAAGGAATATAGGGAAGACCTCTTTCAGCATGAAATACCCCTGGAAGCCAATGCCAAGCCATTTAGGTAGAAACAAAGACCAATTAATCCCCTATTTTCCTAAAAATGCAAGAGGAGTTGAAAAAGTTAAGGGATGGAGGAATTATACAGCCTACAAGATACTCCTCATGGGTAGAAAACCTAGTACCTATTCGAAAGAAAAATGGGGATATAAGATTGTGTGTTGACTTCAAAAATTTAAATAAGGCATCAATCAAGGACAACTATCCCTTGCAAAATATGGATAACATGTTGCAATTAGTTCTCGGTTCTAAGTTTTTATCCACTTTGGATGGTTTCTCTCGGTATAACCAACTAATTGTGAAGAAGTCAAAGAGAATCAAAACCACTTTCACCACTCCATGGGGAACCTATGTGTATGTCGAAATTCATTTGGCCTGATGAATGCTAGAGCCACATTTCAAAGAGAAATGGATGTAGCATTCTCTGGATATATAAATGACTTCATTGTCTGTATCAGGATGATGTGACAATTTTTCAAGGAAAAGAAGTGATCACCCGCAACATTTAGAAAAGATGTTGTTAAGATGCAGGGAATATCGTATATCACTAAATCCTAAGAACTTCCATTTTGGGGTTCAAAAGGCAAAGATTCTTGGACATATTGTGTCAAAATAAGGGGTCATGATTGATCTCGAGAGAGTGGAAGCCATTAGTAAAGTTCCTATTCCAAGAACCAAAAAGGGAATTTAGTCCTTTTTCGGGCAAATAAATTTTATTAGCATATTTATTTCCAACTTTTCCAAATTGACTATCCCAATCACTAGTATGTTGAAGAAAGATCAGAGTATCAAATGGGAAGAAGCATCTATTCAAGCCTTTATTGGGATTAAGGAAGCATTGAAGAATGCCCCTATTTTAGTAGCTCCTGATTATAAAAAGTCTTTCCAAATGTTTTCCTTTGCTTCAGAGAATACTATTGCATCTATGTTGTTACAAAAGGATGATGAAGGAGCTGAAAGACCAATTTCTTTCTTTAGTAAAGCATTATAAGGAGTAGAATTGAAGTATACTATCATGGAGAAACAAACCTTTTCTTTGGTCAGGGCCACAAAAATCTTTAGGCCATATATTTTGAGCTCTAAAGTCATAGCTTATGTTCCCCATACCATGGTTAAGGATATCCTATTAGAGATGGAAATTTCAAGTAAAAGATGCCGATGGGAAAATAAATTGCAAGAATATGATATGGACATCCAAACTACAAAATTGGTCAGAGGATTGGGCCTAGAAAATCTAATGGTAGAAATCAACCTACAAACAGTTGAGATAAATGAGGTTGAAGAAGAAATATTGAATATTCTTGAGAAATTGACAAATTTTGAATGGTACAAGGATATTATTTTTATCTCAAACATCTACAGTGCCCTGAGTATTTAAGCAAGAATCAAAAGAGAGCACTTAAGTTATCCTCCAAGAAGTACATCATCACTGATTATGAGTCTCCAACTTTGTAAGGAGTGTGATTTCGTTAAATTCAACATGTTTTACCATGACTTTCTTTCACCGCCATAAGCTTGCATTTATGATTGGTTCCCTGGAATAGTGTTTTGCCATTGTTTATAGTTTAAGAGTTCTATTTGGTTTTTACCTTGGGTAAATGCAAATGCTATAAATAGTTGGCTTGTGCTCAAGCAAATGGCCCCTCAAAATTTGCCTCTGATTTCTCTTTGCAATAGATTTAGTTTTCCTTTTGCTTAGAATGCTTAGTTTCTTTCATTGCATGCTTAGTTAGCATTGTTTTATTGTTGGTAAGCCACATATCCATCTTGTGCAAGCACTGTTGTTATTTCATCCAATCCATTGGAGTAGAATAGCTTAGGAAGCCATTAAAGTTGCAGGTTTTGCTCCTCAAACAGGATAGTTTCAGGTTCTGGATGCTTTATGTTGCATGACTCGCAATAGATCCCGCTAGGAATTGCATAAGCCAAGCTCTGTACTCTTGCGCTATCCCTCTCCTACTCGCATTGTATTCAGTCAGTGTTCTGAGCTGCCTTTATCCCAATATCTACTTTTGTTGATGCTAGCATTACACGCTTTTCTGGATCCACGTGAACACGAAGGAACGAGGAGATCACACTGAGGGGACAAGATCACACACACCATCGGATTCGCCATTTTTTTGCAGAATCCAGGTTCTAGCTTTCAAAGTTCTAGTTAGAATCATATCAAATAGAGTAGTTAATTGCTTTATTTCAGTTAATTCTACTCTCGATATTGCCAGGGAAGCTGTGGGGATTGATAGTTTCTATGAGAAACTATGATTCACTCCTCACTTCTGAGGTAGGATCGAGAGTCTTGCAAATAGATTAGATAAGCTATTTTATTGTTTAGAATAGATCTACAAATTACACAGACAAATAGCTACACTCGGTTATTTTGTTTGTTTTAAATTATTATTTTAGTTGTCATTCTAGATATTTTAAATAGTTGCTTTCTTAAATTCGTAAAGCTCATCAGAAAACACAAAAAAATAGAGAAGTCATATATACTATAGATATACTTCACATAGTTAAATTTTATTTTACTGTAGTTCTCTTTACTTTGTTGCTTTTGTATGACAATCACGGGACCTAGAGAGCCCAGGGAATACGTATTCGAGCCAATCGTGCCTCAGCCCAATCTCATCACAGCGATAACTGATATAGATCAAAATCTTAGGATTCAAGTCTTCCGAACAATGGTAAGCTTGCAACAAATCAATTCCCAGTTGAGCGGACTAAACATAGAAGACGACCAAGCACACACGTTTTGGTCGAATCAACCGAACTTCTGATTACCTAGGTAACATTCATATGATTTGTAGAAGGGTTGAAAGAGAACAAACCTTTGGTTGTGATCCTTTGGTCCCACAGCCGGATGCAGGAGACACTCTTCTAGATATAGATACCAGCCTAAGAATCCAGGTTGCACGAACGCCTGTAAGATATTATGAGAAAATCACACAGTTATTGATCCTAAATATAGAATTTGAGAAAGCATACGATTACTGGATATTAGGGATTAGGACTTGATTTCACGCATGACCATAACAGGTCCACAACAACTAAGAATCTACGGTTGTGACCCACAAATCCCATAACCCAACGAATCCATAGGAGAATTAGACATAGACACTGGCCTACGCACACTAGTATTCGGTCTACCCCACTTCCACCTATCATCATCGAACAATTATCCTTGCTAGACACACAACTAATAGAGCTAGGGAATTCTGGACTAGGCCAGAGAATCATCCATAGAATTGACTATATTTACCATCCACCATATGACCTTATCCGGAGAAATACACGAAACTATCCCGGGTCATTTTCCACGTATTCCACAACCTATAGATCGAATCACGCCAGAGCTCGATATTGATTGGAGCCTTCGAGCAGTCATCCTTGCTGACCGATCTATCACACCAGTTCAAGTTAGGAGGGCCTTCTTTGCCTTAGACTCACAAATTCCGCTAGTGCGTATTGAAGACATTAGATTGCCTAACTAGTTTGTCTGCATCTCACACATATTCCATACCCACCAGCTGTCTCGGCATGACCTCGGGAGGTCGGGTGCGAGGAAGAGTTCACTTGTAGATTCCCATGCTCGCATGTCACTTTTCCATCGTACAAAATTGGTGAACCCGACGTGAAACAAACAATTGTTTCACCTTCTGTACCTCATTAGCCTTCACATCAGCTTCACCAACAAAATTGGTGAACCCGACGTGAAAAACAACTTTTTCACCTTACCTCATTAGCCTCATTCAGCTTCACCACCAAAATTGGTGAACCTGACGTGAAACTTCCTACTTTCTAGTTTGGAGTCATATTATTACGTGTTCTTCCAAGTTAGTATACTTTTCATCTTTTCCACCTCATTGGCTTTCACCATCACCTTCGCTCCTTCCCATTATTCTGCGGGTATTCATATACCCCCCGAATATGTCGGGATTCGATGCATATGGCAGACCCCTCTTGGGTCTTGAGGCATACTACGCCCACAAAATAGCAATCATCACCCTCACTCTCAGTATGGGGTGACAACTACTCAACTAACCAGTTGTCAACACAAACTCGAGAATCAGATATAACTCATCATTTCAAACTGAGGAGTTAGATCAGCTCGCTCAAACGCAACAAACAGAGCCTTCAGGCTCGAACAATATGACGTTCACCGGAGAATCTGGTTCATCTCCTCAGATACTACTTAGACCACAAATTAGTAGGCAATCAGACCCATACCAAAGTTTAGACGATAAACATTCGGTATATTATGCCAGGAATGAACAACGCTCTCGAAGTATGTACCCACCCATAGGAGGTCTACAAACACAACCCGAGGTCTCTTTTCAAGAAAATACCTCATCCCATTACATATAGGAAATACCCTCGGAGAAACTTGGCAAGATAGTGATCAGTTCATAGCGGGGTATCACATGCCTATACAAAACCATGGTATACAACAAACGCCACTACGGAAAAACACCGTGACTTCACCAAATGAAGTCATTTCAACTTAGTAGAAAAGGTTAGAGGGTTAGAACTTGCCCAAGCAAGTCAAAATTCGCAATTCATGCAAGCAGGAAGTTCCAATCCTCCACACCATCCTAGCCAAGTAGATCTCCTCACAGGAGTAGGCACGTTAGGCATGACTCCTCAGTATTCACAACAAACGCCAACTAGACCCACCATCTCTAGCATTGTTCCTCCGGTCTAGTACAAAACAATCCATTCATGGACAGTACCCCGTCATACTTAAACATGTACTCCAAATCACCACAAGGGGATATGTTCTCCTCTCTCGGCATGTTTTCTCAAACACAAGGGCTTCCTTATGCCCCTGCCAATGCACATATGCTGCGCCATATCAACAACCCATTCCACTGCGCTCCCTCAACAGGCACCATCTATGGTCGAAACATATGCGATAGGGACTTACTCAGAATATTTGAAAGAGCCCTTGGATTTCACCATACGAAGCGTCATGCTTCCAAGACCTCTCCCGATTTTCCCAAATACAAAGGTGAGGGAGATCCAAATGCACATATCAAAGCTTACGCTCTGACCATTCGAGAACTACTCCCATGGGATGGGGTTGTTCTTTAAAATATTCCCAAAAACCTTGGAAGGCATCGCTCTCGATTGGTATTATAGAATACCTGAGGCTTCCATACATTCATTCAAACAACTCGTGTCGAGTTCATGAGGCCTTCGACATGAACAAATTATTAAGAACGCGAATCGGGAGTTCTTACACATCAAACAAGAACACAACGAATCTATCGCCCATTTCATCCAAAGGTGGCGTACAGTTCTTTATTCTTCGGCAAGTGCTCCAAACATGGATCAAATGGAACTATGTGATTTATTCCTTCATTCTCTTAGCAGAGAAGTGAAGGAAGAAGTCCAGAAGTTCCCATTAAGAACTTACGATGAAGTACTTGAGAGCGCTCTTCGAATAGATCAAGCGGCAATTGATAGTGGTCGCAAAACATATGGAGCAAACGGGAGGTTAATCACCCCCAACCAGAACACTACAACTTATCCTACTACCATGAACGTCAATCAAGGACCTAAAATCCTTAACAAAAATCGGGGTGTAACAACAGATGGAGTAACCGACCAGCCTAAAAAGGTAAATGTTGTCAATACTCCATCACAAATAAACAACCAACGAAACAACAACTTTACCCCAACAATCAATACAGTGGATTTTAACCATCCAACAACAACAACAGAAAAATCCCATACAAGGTCCAAGCCAAAATTCAACTAGGTACCAAAACCAGAATTCAAACCAAAAACAACAAACGCAAAATTTTAATAGACAACGGTTTGATCAAAATTTTGGGCCACAATACACATCAAACCAACAAACTAGGAATTATAATCCTAATTCGTATTGTGGTTTCCACAAAATTCGGGGCCATGACACTAGAACGTGCCGTGACTACAATAAATTCATGCAACGCTTGCCAGATGAACAAAAACAACTTTTCATGGATATGTTCTTGGCAGATCCTACGTCACCAACGTCAAATACCTTTTCAGGGGTAGTTTCCCCTCAAAACGCACCCCTGAAGATCTTTAATGATCCACTCCCAAATCACGATAACAACAGGCTAAATCTAACTGGGACGAACAAGGGTGTAATGACAGGAAACAATGATCATGAAGCCTCGACCTCGCTAAATCCATTAGTTGCGCCACAACTAGGAAGTCAGCCACGACCTAAGGTAGTCGGTTTAGTGGAGTTAGACGTTGAACTACCCATCGAAGCTATAACAAGGACATGAGAGTATTTCTCTCAGCCAAGTCCAAGCCAGCCACTGCCGAGAGGCGGATGACATCAACAAATCGTAGTAAAACCTGTGGGTGCCTATGATTTGATTAACGACCTAACAAAAACCTTCTCGCACATTTCATTCTTAGACTTACTAAAGAACTCTCTTGCCCACAGGGCTGCTCTTTTAGAAGCATTAGGTTTAGGTCATCTAATTAACATCACTCCAACCCCTGAAACATAGGTAAATCATGTGGACTTTGATGTTCATCCTCGGGCGTAGGCGAGATAGGGATGTCGAATTCATATTCGAGATAAACAAAATGCCGACAGATCTTTGAGATCGCACGCCGAGGTGATCGACCTTACATTTGCAAGTATGGGTTTATAACAACTATGTAAAGCGTGTAATGATAGTTGTGATGGGGCGGCGAGTTAACATAGTCCCCTTCTCTTTCCTTCAAAAGCTAGGGTATGGAGAAACCAATTGTTCCATAACTCGAAATACACTAAGGGGCTATGATAGTCTTAAAGCCACCTCGGTTGGAACTATAATATTACCGGTCACCTTAGGACCCAAAACCATCTTGACTGAGTTTTATATTATAGATCGGGAAACTAACTATAATATGATCCTCGGCCGACCATGGATACACCGCATGAAGGCAATCCCTTCTACACTATTTCAAGAAGTAAGGTTTTTACATTTAGGAAAGGTATTCGTGGCCAAAGGTGATCCAAAACCATTTGATGTACACCTAGCTGACTTAAAAAAAACCGGGCGTACACTCGGAGTTTGAACTCCCAACAAACCAACTTAATAAACCTACGCGCAAAAACAAAAGAAAAGTTGGTACCTACGACAGATCTTGAAACTATGAGCCTAGCCAAAGTAACCCTAACCCCAAAGATGAGGCTAAAACTGTAGAAATAGTATCATTAGGAACTACTGCAAAAATCGTTGAATTGCTAGAAAATGATCTACCAATATTCTTACCATTCGATTCAGTAGGCATAGGATATTCCCTAGGCATTGGCTCTCTTCCAGCAGAGGATCTCTGTATGGTGGAAGTAGAATATGCAAACACAACAGATATCCCAGCGTCCATATTCCCAGTCAAATATTGGACACTCCATTTTGATGGAGCTAGATGCCGTTACGGAGCGGGGGCAGGTATAATCTTTACTTCCCCTGAAGGAAAAGTCTTACCTTTTGCCTTTAAACTAAATTTGAGTGCACAAACAATGGCGCTGAGTACGAAGCCCTCCTCCTTGGCCTCATCTTAGCTAAGAGAATTGGTGTTGATAACATCAGAGTCTTAGGAGACTCACAATTAGTAGCAAACCAAGTCTCTGAGATATATGAAACCAAAGCCGAGCACTTACAACTTTACAAAAAAGTTGTATTAGATTTAAGCAAGGAGTTTGACTTCATATCAATTGAAGCAATCCATGAGAAAAATCTTCTCGCCGATTCAATAGCAACTTCAGCATCACGTTTTACTCCAAGCAATGAGTTAGAGGATACCCGTTTCATGGTATCCCTTCGTGATGAACCATTGATAAAAACAATGACAAATTCTCTTTTAAACGGAAATGAATCTACTATCCTAGACCATGTTGATAGTGATATGGCCACTTTGGATTACTTAAACGCCTATGCGGCACTACATCTCTCCTATCATATGATAGATTTGTCCTTAATCCCACATTCGTCTTCCTACTTTGGAAATCCCATGATGGATCTTCCCTCACAAATGGAACCTAGCATATGCACAGTAGAAAATGGGGATGATTTGGATTTACCTCCAGCGCCACCTGAGTTTGAAGAGGGTAACGCCTCTTTGATCGAAGAAACAATTGATATTAACATCGGAACGGAAGATGAACCAAGGATATTGAAACTAGGGTCCTCGTTAACCCCAGAGGAAGTAGAAATACACACTCGGATCCTCAAAGAACATCAGAAGGTGTTTGCATTTAATTATAAGGAAATGACAGGAGTTGCACCCCACATTGCGGTGCACAACCTCGTCACTAAATCTGATGCAAAGCCAGTTAAACAAAAATCGAGACCCATGAAACCCAAGGTAGCTCTCATGGTAAAAGAGGAGGTAATAAAACTCCTCCAAGTAGGATTCATCAAGCCAGTCGATTACTCCCAATGGGTATCTAATATCGTTCCCGTTCTCAAGAAGAATGGGAAGATACGCATCTGCATAGATTTCCGAGACATCAACAAAGCGTGTCCTAAAGATGACTTCCCGTTGCCATCCATTGATGTCATTGTTGATGCAACATTTGGGTTTGAACTTTTGTCTCTCATGGATGGATTCTCGGGATACAATCAAATCAAAATATCTGAACAAGATCAAGCTAAAACCACATTTATAACTCCTTGGGAACTTATTGCTATGTTGTCATGCCATTTGGTCTCAAGAATGCTGGTGCTACATACCAGCGAGCTATGACATATATATTTCATGATTTAATTCATAAAATCATGGAATCCTACGTAGATGACTTGTTGGCTAAGGCCAAGAAGCGTTGTGACCATCCGGAAGTACTCCGCGTCATTCTCTCACGTCTGATAGAATACGGAGTCACGCTAAATCTAGAAAAATGTGTCTTTGGTGTAACAGGAGGGAAGCTCCTAGGTTACATCATATAAATCACGAGGATAGATGTTGATTGACCAAAATTTGGGTTGTCCTCGAAATGGTTCCACCTTCGGATGAATGCGGAATCGAGGTCATTTCTCGGAAAGTAGGTGCAATCGAAGATTCATCCGGACTTAAGTTTCGCCATTCATCCAATCAACAATTTACTCAAGAAAGATTATAGCATTGATTGGACTGAAGACTGCAATGAAGCTTTTGATGCAGTTAAGCGTTTCTTGTTATCACCACCTACGCTAATGCCACCTAAGCTAGATCACCCGTTAATTTTATACTCACGAGCTACGATGTCTGCTTGCTTTGCATCTTTGGCTCAAGAAGATGATGATGAGAGAGAGCACGCGTGATTTATTTCATTAGCGAGCGTTGCTCGACTATGAAACACGTTATACACACAAGAGAGCGAGAATGCCTCGCCATAGTCTTTCTGACCAAATGCCTAAGACATTATATGCTAAATCAAGAAACAAGGGTCATGGTAAAAACGGACCATTTACGAACTTTCCTCACTGAGGTCCTTATCTAAAAAATTTGGACGTTTTATAACCTTAATGGGAGAATTCGAATTAACATTTGTAAATCAGAAGTCGGTTAAGGGACAAATCATCATGGATTGGTTAGCTGATAACCCATTAGATGGAGGCGATCTAGTAGATTTAGATTTTCCAGATGAGTGCGTATACTACATCGAAACCCGACCCTCTATCTCTGAGTGTCCCTGGTACACTGATATCATTAATTATATCATGGACCATACGTATCCAGAAGGGGCTACACTGCAACAAAGAAGGCGGTTACGTATTATCGTAGCTAAATACATCATTATAGAGCAAGTGCTCTATCGGAAAGCGTTCGATGGAATGCTTCTAAGATGTGTCGACGCAGAAGAATCCAAGAAGATTCTCCATGAATCTCACAGTGGAATGTGTGGAGGCCACTTCGGTGGCCATGCCACCACTCGTAAAATACATCGAATGGGCTATTTCTGGCCTACTCTAGAACACGATGCGTGAGTAGAGTTTGTACGCGTGAGTGTCATAAGTGCGAGAATTCTCCCATGAGATCCATATGCGGCACAAGCTCTCTGACCAATCGCTACTCCATGGCCCTTTTCTACATGGGGCCTAGATTTAATAGGAAATTCTCTCCCTCGTCCATGAGATGGCCATAATTTTATAATCACGGCCCTTTGAATATTTTACCAAATGGGTAGAGGCTATGCCTCTTACTACTACATACACAGTTACTGTAATCGCCAAGTTCATTTTGAACCAAATCATTTGCAGGTACGGTATCCCACAAATCATTATCTCTGATAATGGAACTTCTTTTAAGAATGAAGAGGTTCGTGAACTATGCAATAAATTTAAGATAAGCCATCATACGGCTTCCTTGTATTACCCTCGAAGCCAACGGAGGCAGAAGGTGAGCGACGAATAAAACACTAAAAGCCATTCTCCTTAAAACGGTGAAAGAAAACAAACGAGATTGGCACTTAAAGTTATATCCGGCCTTATGGGCCCACCGAACCTCAATAAGAACACCAACGGGAGCAACTCCTTTCTCACTAGTATTCGGGGCAGAGGCAGTTCTCCCACTCGAGGTTGAAATACCCAGTCTCGCATTTCATTACTGAGGATTACGGATGAAGATGCTTACGAGGAAGCACGTCTTTCCCAATTAGAAAGCCTAGATGAAGCTAGGTTAGATCTTTGAGCAGTGGCACAGAGTCTATGCTGACCGGATGTGCTGGTAGATATAACAAGAAAGTCTATGAACGTGACATATATGAAGGTGATCTAGTTCTAAGACTAGACAGCCGGATCGACAAGAAGACCGGCGAAGGAAGGAAATTCCGGCCTAAATGGTTGGGCCCATACCGAGTCATGAAGGACTATGGAAATGGTGCATACCTCTTATGTATGCTAGAAGGTGAGGAATTTGGTGAAACAGTCAATTCCCTACACCTCAAGCGTTTCTACGCGTAAGCAGCTAGCACTATTTATATATCTATCTACATTGCATTTTCATATAGATTAGGATCATATTGTCCACTTGTTTCATACACAAATTGTGATCAAGGAATCTATTCTCAAAGCAATTCATTACAAACTCATGATGTTGTTGGCATAAAATTTTAATCATACTTCTCCATTTTCATGATATCATCAAATTATCTCGGAATCATTTTATCAAATAAAGCTAGACATGACAAAGTCTTAACGGTAACCATACCAAGATCTGCAAGTTTATTCTCACTTTTGGTTTCTTCTTAGGGTAGGTGTCTTGCCTATGGTCTATTCTAGAAGCTTCATGGTGTCACATCTATCCCATATGTATATCTCTTTGGAAATAAACACATACTGACATTTTACTCAAATAAACAAGTCAAACATTGATCAAACAGAAAATTTTAATTTTACACATTTCCTTGCCCCACCAACCTTTGGTGATGAGCTTGCGTCTCTTACTAGTGACGTAGGGTTGGGAAAGGATGGAAATGCCCTTACTCACCTATGCTTTGCCCACGGTGATAAACCCACGCTTCTTACTAGTAGCATGGGGCAAAGTGTAGGGGGTCCTCTTGACAAATAAATGCAAAAGGTCATACACAAACAATTCAAACTTTGAAACTTTGAGTCAAAAACAAATGAATCAGATGTTCAAAATCCCAAGAGAGTTAAAATCCTAAAAACCCAGATTTTGTCTACTATGTGGCCATCTACGGGTCTAAGTCTGGATAAACCGCAAAGCAAGTTGCATCCAAAACTATGAAGTCACTCGAGTGGAGTAGACTTGTGGTGTCCTAATTTGGTTCCGCCAAAGCTTTGTCTATCTTTCATCACTATCATTTCACTACACCTCATAACTTGCGCCCTTCCCAACTCTTGGTGATAAGCCCTCGCATCTTACTAGTTGCGTGGAGTTGGGGGTAGGGGCAGGTTTATCTGTTCATCGTACCGGTTTATTTTCATCACTTTGCCAAAACAAACATGAAGTATCCAAAATTGCTTATAGAAACTAAGATTCAAAATCACATTATATCTACATCATCATATATCAGCATCATGAAACAAAAAGGAAAGTAAAACACTTGCATCATTTGTTCACCATTGCATATATTCTAAAAAGAAACATATAAACATACATCATAGCATACATGAGGAAACTGGAAATAGAAAGAAAGCCATGAATGCCAAGATTTTGATCCAGAACGAATACATATATATAAATGATCAACGTTTATATACAATGTCATCATGCACTAAGCATGGTCAAAATGCTCAAAGAGCCCGGGATATACAAAAGAATATATAGTACAAAATCTACGAGAGCCAAGTGGCTTCTCAATCCCTACGAGACCCCTCTGAAGGTGCACGCCCATGCCTAGGACTCGGCTACGCGGCGCTCTGAATGCATGGAGGGCTCAGGATCCGAGGGGCAGCCGCAGTCTCACCATGAGAATGGCTCCTCATCAAGCGCTCAGCCGTCCTGTACCCCGCTAACTCTGTGCGAAGGGTCGATACCATCCTGGCCACATGCCAGACTGGAGCGAAGACATCGGTATGTCTGCCGGCTGCTGAAGGCTCCCCAGCGTCCATGGACAGCTCTGTGGGTCCTCTCCATGGGGATCATCAGGGTATCAGTGCATACCCTGTGAATCAAGTCCCGCCACTCATCGGCGGTCTCTGCAAACCAAGGAGAAAAATTAGAAACCAAATAGGAGATTAGAAATCCAAGATAAAACACAAGGAGAGATAGTAACTAAAATGATCTTAAATTAAACAAACACTAGAAGGGAGAGAGGGTAACTTACTCGGATCACCAGGCCTCCAAGATGGATCTATGGGATCAGCGCCCGCCACGGATGCCATTTGCGAGGCGAGGGCTGCTCTGTGGCTGGAGCAACGTATGCGCCCCGCAGCATGTGGACTCATCCTCCCCATGGCCCTAGGAGAGTGGCTCCTCTGAAACTAGAGTCACCCTCTCTGCACTCTGCTCGGCCCTCTCCCTGCATGATATCCTGGGTGTCGTGCCACTCAGGATCACTGTCCTCGGTCTCCTCCTCTCTCTCTCCCCTGTAAACTCCTCAGACTCGGAGTCTACCTCAATGGGGTCATTGCTGCTATGGGCAGGACCCGCGGCAATCTGAAGCAAAGGTGCTGAGGTGCACCGGCTCTCCCTCTGGCACGTACTATCCTCCTGGCTCTGATAGGAATGCGGGAGTAACCCTTTATCCAAACCCGGCCTCTAGGCCCCCTCGGCCTCTCGGGTGATCGTATCTTCTTTGGTGCCCTTGGGGAAGCATACCCATGTATGGTAAGCCAAACTGCTGAGGAACACGGCCAAAGGGGTGCATCTCCACTCGCCCCACTCTATCAATAAGCTGCCCTGTGGTGGAGCAGGAGATCAAGGTAAGAGCCTCCTCGCCCCATATGCCTGCCATAGTCTGGTATGGTGTGGCCTCCATGTCGGCAGTAGTCAGGGAGGCAACTGGCTGATGAGGTGCTCTAAGCACCGACATGTCTATCCATCTGGCTGCCCTCACAGCTCCAGGATCTGCCACCTCCACACCCCTGCCATAAGGGATGAAATGCTCATAGACCCAACTCATGACTAGGGTCGGGTGGCTCAAGGACTGCCCCTGTAAATGGACCACCCTGTATAAGTCATGGTAGGTGGTCCCAAGAATATCTGCTCCCCAGGCATATATCGACCGTGCCCCTCTATCTGTGTAATAATGGGGGACCAGCAGTATAATAATGTATCTCCTCCCTTGTCCCCGATCAGTCTCGAGGCAAGGATCCCCATGATGGCCTGGCGAAGTAGGGGATGGGCAAAGAAGGAATGGATCGAACTCTAACCCCCTTCTTTGACCCCGTAGAGATGACTGCATCTCCCATATATGTGGCCCACTGTGCAATCTGTGCCCGTGAACCTGCTGTCTCTAGGGTGAGTCGTCTCCCGATGATCGGGACCCCCAGAATACGATAGACGTCCTCCAATGTAATAGTCCACTCACCGCGGACCCCTGGCAATCGGAAGGTGTTCCGATCTGCATCCCAGTATGAGAACAAATCACAAAGGATGTGACTAGATGGTGTAACGTGGGGCACGCGTGAAATGCGTAGTATCCCAGCCCATTGAAGAGTGTCCTCCTCATCCTGTGAGAGGGCATCTAGTACCCACAGGGCGATCACACTCCCTCTCTCGACTCCCTTTGGGATATACTCCTCTCTCACCTGCATACACCCAAAAACACACAAAACAGAGCAAGTTAGCATCCAAGTAATATTGGAAAAATCATGAAAACACGTAGAAATGCTAAAAATACAAACACAATCTCAAAAAGATGTTCCTTTTGCATTATGTGCAAAACCGCCGCCCTGAGTAGGGAGGCGGTTTTTGTAACCCTGCCCCTTAAGGGCGGCGGTCGTGTGTGTGCCACCGCCAGCAGGCGGCGGTCATGTAACCGCCACCTGGCAGGCAGGCGGCGGCGCGGTCGTGGTCGAAAACCCACGCGGGTTTTAAATTTAAAAAGGCCTAAAAAGTGCAAAAAATGACCATTTTACCTAAAAACAAAGCCTACCCAGTAGGCGCCCCCCCTAGGTGGACCTTTTAACACTAACATTTTCAAAAATTACCCCCCCATGACAAAGTATTTAGCATTTCAAATTTAAGGGGGTAAAAAGGATAAACTGAAGAAAACTAACCTGTGATCTCACGGGTCGATGTTCCGCACGTGGAGGCATGATCGCTATGTCGTCACGGACGTTTTGACTCTACTCACGCAAGAAACCGTCACCGTGGGTCCCAGAGCTCAAAATCAATCAAATCGACTCGCACAAATGAATAGGAAAATGGGCCCACTTTTCATATATATATAGCATCTGGATTCATTTTAAATGACTTTTTCACAGGTTTGGAGCGCCGACGGAGGTAAGTTCCTATCCCCGCACAAATGGTACGTTCTCATTCCCTATTATTTTAGCGTTTATTTTCAAACTATTGTGTCTATCTGCACTTGAGTTCTCTTTTCATTTTGCAGGTAGCGGGAATCTTGGACGGCGTCATTTCAACACACGGATGTATCAGGTATAACTTCTAACTTCCCATTTCGGGACCGCCATACTCGGACCCACCATTTTACGCCTCTTCATGGCTAAAATGCTTCTCGAGAAATATGTACGTACCCAAAATTGTAAGTCTTGTCTTGCCGAGAACAACGTGACACGTGCCCCTGATGATGATCTGAGTCTCCTCATGAGGTGTTGGGATCGGAAAAGCTCTCCAAGTGTGCGTTAACATCCCGCATGCCCCAGCTTAGCCCCCGCGTGCTTTATTTTTCCTTTTCCCCTCTTTTCTTAGCCTTTTTCTCTTGATGTGAAACCACCGCCCCTGCACAGGCGGCGGTCTCGTGACCTTGCCTGCCGCCCTGAGCAGGTGGCGGTCTCCTAACCGCCGCCCTGCGGGGTGGCGGTCCTTTACGCATTTTCCAAAAATCTCTTTTAACATGACTCACGTAAATTCAACATTTTACCAGCTTTCTTTCACCGCCATAAGCTTGCATTTATGATTCTGGTTCCCTGGAATAGTGTTTTGCCATTGTTTATAGTTTAAGAGTTCTATTTGGCTTTTACCTTGGGTAAATGCAAATGCTATAAATAGTTGGCTTGTGCTCAAGCAAATGGCCCCTCAAAATTTGCCTCTGATTTCTCTTTTCATAGATTTAGTTTTCCTTTTTGCTTAGAATGCTTAGTTTCTTTCATTGCATGCTTAGTTAGCATTGTTTTACTGTTAGTAAGCCACATATCCATCTTGTGCAAGCACTGTTGTTATTTCATCCAATCCATTGGAGTAGAATAGCTTAGGAAGCCATTAAAGTTGTAGGTTTTTTCTCCTCAAACAGGATAGTTTAGGTTACGGATGCTTTATGTTGCATGACTCATGATAGATCCCGCTAGGAATTGCATAAGCCAAGCTCTGTACTCTTGCGCTATCCCTCTCTCTACTCGCATTGTATTGATCGTGTGTTACGAGCTACCTTTATCCCAATATCTACTTTGTTGATGCTAGCATTACACGCTTTTACGGATCACGTGAACACGAAGGAGAGGAGATCACATTGAGGGGACAAGATCACACACACCATCGGATTCGCCACTGTTCTGCAGAATCCAGGTTCTAGCTTTCAAAGTTCTAGTTAGAATCATATCAAATAGAGTAGTTAATTGCTTTATTTCAGTTAATTCTACTCTCGATATTGCCAAGGAAGCTGTGGGGATTGATAGTTTCTGAGAAACTATGATTCACTCCTCACTTCTGAGGTAGGATCGAGAGTCTTGCAAATAGATTAGATAAGCTATTTTATTGTTTAGAATAGATCTACAAATTGCACAGACAGATAGCTACACTCGGTTATTTTGTTTGTTTTAAATTATTATTTTAGTTGTCAATTCTAGATATTTTAAATAGTTGCTTTCTTAAATTCGTAAAGCTCATCAGAAAACACAAAAAATAGAGAAGTCATATATACTATAGATATACTTCACATAGTTAAATTTTATTTTACTGTAGTTCTCTTTACTTTGTTGCTTTTGTATGACAATCACGGGACCTAGAGAGCCCAGGGAATACGTATTCGAGCCAATCGTGCCTCAGCCCAATCTCATCACAGCGATAACTGATATAGATCAAAATCTTAGGATTCGAGTCTTCAGAACAACGGTAAGCTTGCAACAAATCAATTCCCAGTTGAACGGACTAAACATAGAAGACGACCAAGCACACACGTTTTGGTCGAATCAACCGAACTACAGATTACCCTAGGTAACATTCATATGACTGTAGAAGGGTTTGAAAGAGAACAAACCTTTGGTTGTGATCCTTTGGTCCCACAGCCAGATGCAGGAGACACTCTTCTAGATATAGATACCGGCCTAAGAATCCAGGTTGCACGAACGCCTGTAAGATATTATGAGAAAATCACACAGTTATTGATCCTAAATATAGAAGCTGAGAAAGCATACGATTACTGGATATTAGGGATTAGGACTTGATTTCATGCATGACCATAACAGGTCCACAACAACTAAGAATCTACGGTTGTGACCCACAAATCCCATAGCCCAATGAATCCATAGGAGAATTAGACATAGACACTGGCCTACGCACACTAGTATTCCGGTCTACCCCACTTCCACCTATCATCATCGAACAATTATCCTTGCTAGACACAGCAGCTAACAGAGCTAGGGAATTCTGGACTAGGCCAGAGAATCATCCATAGAATTGACTATATTTACCATCCACCATATGACCTATCTGGAGAAATACGAAACTATCCCGGGTCATTTTCCACGTATTCCAACCCTGACCTATAGATCGAATCACGCGAGCTCGATATTGATTGGAGCCTTGACAGTCATCTTGATTGGCCGATCTATCACACCGATTCAAGTTAGGAGGGCCTTCTTTGCCTTAGACTCATTAAACAAAAATTGGGCAATTGAAGCTAGTGCGTATTGAAGACATTAGATTGCCTAACTAGTTTATTATCTTCTTGCATCTCACACATATTCCATAGTTTTTTTTTCTTTCTTGTTTTCACATTTTTCTGCATTTCAGATTTCT
The DNA here is from genome assembly GCA_018340775.1 of Taxus wallichiana var. yunnanensis. Taxonomy (NCBI): domain Eukaryota; kingdom Viridiplantae; phylum Streptophyta; class Pinopsida; order Cupressales; family Taxaceae; genus Taxus; species Taxus wallichiana. The sequence continues at coordinate 40,410,537 of CM031244.1, forward strand.
CTGGTCCCTGGTGACCAATTTTTGTTGGTTTCTCAGTTTAATCTTTGGAGGTTGGTTATTGTTTCTTTGCTTTGGAGGTTGGTTCTCGACTCTATGGCATAATAGATTTTTAGCACATGGTCTATTGTCTTCATATTATGTTGTTCTTGTGGCACTCGCTGGGAGTGCCCATCCCGAGTCAGAGCCGAGTGTTGGTGCTCGGTTTTAACCTCGCCCCTTTTGGACTAGAATTTTTTCAGTCTGTGTGGTTTGAAATAATCTTTGTCTTCCTATGTGGATGTATGAAGTTTTATATTTATCAGTTGTTGTCGTTAAACCCTTCTCTATGGGCATGAATCACGTTGAGCTTTGTGTTGGTTGTAGTTTCTCTTTCCATGCGTACATGTTGGTTGTTTGGTCATAGATGATGGGTTTTCCCTTCTTTTATTTTCCATGATCATGCCTTCTTTGTTATTTTTGTCCCAGTATTCGTGGACACGTGGTCGTCTTTAATTAGACTTTGACATGGCGGATTTGTCTGCAGTGAACTTATCACTTTTGTTACATTTGTAAAAAAATGCCAAATTGGTCTTGTGGCGAAGAAAATTTATTACTTTGACCCCAAAGATGTACACGTGTCATAAGATGAGCGGATGCAAGAAGGTGATCCCTTTTGGAATGTTGAGGCATTATGGTGAAAGACATAAAAGTGTAAAAATTCCTAGAGCCCGCAAATGGACACGTGGAAATTTTAAAGGTAAAAGCGGGAGGTGGGTTGTTGGAGGACTTTGGAACTTTTATCCTTGTTTTGAAAAAGGATTAAGGTATAAAATTGAAGCATGACCCCGCAAGTTCCCGGATAAAGCCGTGTGTTTATTCTACATCAAATATAGGAGGGCGGGTCACCGGAGGTATTTTGGAAATTTTAGCATTATTTTGAAAAGGTGTAAAAATGAGTCGCCACCTGCAATCGCCCTAGGAAAGCCACGTGTTAAACCTATATTGAAATCGGGCGGGCGGGCTAGAATGTTTAAAAGCACACAATTCCTCTGAGTGGCATAAAATTCAAAAGGCCCCCTGTGCCCGCCTCAACTAAGATATTTTCCATGTGGATGACCCAATTTTGAAATTGTAAAAATAGAGTTAATGGTTCAAAGTAAAGAATTTAATTCTACCACCATTAATGCTCCTATTGTAAACAAATGACCTTGGGGGATGCTAATATATTCATATTTTATGACTAATTTGATGATATTTTATCATCTTTAGTCATGAAGTCCTTTTGAAATATTGTGGGGCTCAATTTATGAACGAGAAAAGTGCAAAAGTTGTCTTCTTGAATGGAATTACTCGGGCACCTACGAAAACTTGTAAGAGTTTGAAATGCACATTTTTGTGTTTTTTCCATCGAGAAAATCATTTGAAGTAAAGTTAGGGTTTTTAAATGAAGATATGCCGCTTTCTTCCTTGCGTATGTCAAGGGTCACAAGTGACCTTGATAGGATAGCAAATACAAACTTAATGAATGCAAACTTGAATTATTTTTGTCAACAATTAAGTAGTGCCCATATGAGTGAATCCTTGAAGGCAATTCGTGATAGCCATATTGCCTTGGTGGGTGTTATTCCACTTTCTATCCAATGCCTAGAATTAGTGTGGTATTGTGCGATGAATTATGACTATGAGAAGAGAGAAGTATTAGATGGGAGTGGGGATGTGGTTTAGACATTAACACCAATAACCATAAGGGTAATTCTAAAATTACCTATAATTGCAAACCCCATTACTATTGGTATCAAATTAGCCTTGGCGGATTATGAAGTAAAAAGAAGGAGTTTGCAAAGATGATAAACACAAAATGGCTCCTTACAAATAAAAATGCATCTGCCAAAATCCCCAAAAGACTAGTTAGGGCTCAATTCATTGAAGAGGTTGAATATATCATTGTGCTCCCGATTCGGATGGCTAGTTTGGAGACTATAAATGAATTTAAAGAATGGATTTCCACCTACATATGGATTATCTTCAAAATAAAAGGAGATATTTTTTGGGATAATTTCATTTTTGATGCAATTCATGGTCATATGACCACCCTTGCAGCTAAAAATGAAATTGGGGAAACTACAGACTTGGATTTTTATATGAAAAATTCCTGCCAAGTCCCTAGACATCCCCATACACATTAATGACTCCAAGGTCATCGTAGGGTGACCCATAATCTCCTCAATCTTGAATTTATTTTGATGGGATGATACCCAATCCAAGAGGTCAAGACCACTTGAAAAGAAAGTTTTTTTCCCCTTTCCCTTGTGAAGGGTTGACATGCCAAGATTTCTCTGAAGAGGGGTGTTTGAAGTGTTGAGAGGGGCAGATGCTGCAGGTTGGTGACTAGGAGAAATGTGAGGTTTTGAACTAGTTCATATTTCCCACTTCCTGGAAAAGGGCATATTTTCCCTTGGATAACGAATTGGTTGAGGACCTCAAAGTTCCAATTCATAACAAGGGGCACAATGCATCAAACACGCAGATAATCGAGTTGTAAATTGCTCTCTAATATCCCAAGTGAAGAAATTTCTGCCCTCGAACGGAAAGTAGAGATAGATTGGTCCTCTTCTCCATCTGAGATTATGACAGGAGATTGAGTGTGTGTTTCAACCTTCCTCGTGCTCGATGACGGTGCTTGATAATGGACATGATGGCAAGGGCACATTTTCTTCATGTTTCTTTTCCATGAATTGAACCCTCTTCTCTAATTCACTCACTTTGTTGGAGATGACACACATTGTATCAATGGAGGTTTTGTCATACAATATGTATGACTCCTTAGGGATTTCTTTTGAAACAAACTCTTCATTGCATAAAAAGGGACATTGAAAACTGGTTTGCCTAGAGACTTGAGGCCTCCTTTCAAACCATTATCTTTTAGAATCCTCGGGTGTTTTCATGTAATCCCATATAAAAAGATGGAAATACATGACTAGAAGGAGGCGAACACAGGATTGATTCGATTAACTCGGTTAAAAGTTCTATACGGACCTGTTGATATGTCAATGGTCCTTTGGTGTCTCCTACACATTCCACTTCAAACAAGGCTCTAACAAAATCTTCATCCAGGCCACTCAGGTCAAAAATCTGATTCAAATCTTTTGAGGAAATCTCCTTCAGGTTGTGTGCCACAAGTGTCTTTTCCATTTCTCCTAGTAGAATCTTCTATACTCAGAGTTATGAAAGAAATACATAACTGCAAAGGAATAGAACTAAGTTTTATAGCCCAAAGGAGACACATATTTCAATTTGGAAAAATATTTCCCCTGAGGTAAGAGGGATCTTGCTCAGTTTGCACAAGGGAAATTTAAATACTAAAGGAAAGTATAAATGAGCGAACCGGTAAATCACGGTGATTTAAGAGACATCCTATGTAGCATTTAATCCAAGTAAGACTAGAAGTGAAGTGCACTAAGCCCGATAAGGTTTTGAAGAGATGAGCGTAGTTGTGTTTCATGTCAACAATCATCGGAAACACTCGGTTATCATTTGAGATGATTTTTAATCAAGATATGAGGGGGACGGTTCAAGTAACCTATTAAAAGCAATAACTGACATCCCAGTCATATACAATGGAGCCTATCAAAATGACTCATGTTTCAAACACCTAGCAAGAAAGTATAAGGTGAAGTGCATGAATACCATTTTTTAGAATGAACATGTAACAAATAATTATTCCCTCAAATATTCTTAATTTTGGGGGGATAAGAGATTTGAATTGCAAAAGGTCATATAAAAGCATGTAAAAGTGATGAGAGAAAAGGAAGGGGGTTTTTAATATTTATGAATTTTTTTGAGAAAACCATCTTCTTGAGAAACCATCTGAGAAACCCGTTTATTTTTCTGTGCCTTAAAATTTAATCATGTCAAGCTGGTTGCAAGTGTACATCCATTGACAAGCTCTGAGATTGTTACAAAACATTCCCTAGCTGATGAATTTAATAAGTCTTGAATTAATTTGTGTTGATCATGGGAATTGTTATGTTTGATTCATTTCAGAATGTTTTCAAATAGTTTTTCTTATTCCTGTTGCAATCTTATGTTAAAATCTCTATAAGTCGCATAAGATGTCACCCGTGTGTTAGTATTGTGGCATTTGTAATTTCATTATGAGAAGAGCTTTCATCTTGTAATGTAAATAAACAATTTAAAATCACTTTACTTTCATTATGTTGACAAAGATTATTTGTTGGTTTATGAGTGTATCTTAGACATGATGAACCATGGATTTCTAATGTTTAATTGAGTCTTTAACATGAGCCTTTTATTTGAATTCTTGAAGAATGTATGAAATCATGCACCTTTGGGATTCCATTGTTACACACCTTATAGTTGAAGGAATATTTTGGCTATCTCGAAGCATTCTATTTTGTGAATTTTCTAGTACTTGTTAAAGGTTCTCAAAGATATGATATAATCAACTTTATCCTACTTAACTTCCCACCAAAAACATCTTAAACGATGAATTCTATAAGAAATACCCTTGTTTGTATTGTGTATCCATAAATGAACAAATTAAAATGCTAAAATATGTTGGTGTGTATTATTTTCCACATGATTAGGTGACTCGTCTCACTTAGGTGATATCATAGGTCCATGTGTCATTTAGGGGTCATTATGAGATTCTCTTACGCATCAGTGTGTCAGTGTGTCATATGCATCATTAGGAGTTACACTTCTATTCTGAGAATGTAACTCCCCCTCTCTACTTGAGTTGTCATGATTGTAGTAAAGACTCGGGGTTACTTAACACCTCCTATATGTACACCCCATTTGATCTATGAGATAGAGGAGAGTTTTTTGGCTTATCGAGGTTTTTTCCGTTTGTCGAATCTTTGCATGCACATTTAGTTGATACTCACTCCTCTTGAGATCTCTTCACATTGTTGTTCACACGTTCGTTGATGTGCACGTCATCCCTCGTGATCCTCACTTGCAGATTTTCATACCCTATTACATGGTATCGAGTAGATCTTATGGATCCGTGCACTCTTCGGTGTTTCTATACGTGTTTTCTGGCTTCTAGCATGATATCCAATTCTCGATGCGTGTGTTGTAATGGATATTCCAATCATGCTCTATTTGCATTGATTTCAGGGTTTTATACCTCTATTTGGTTTTTCGAGTGTCGGTTCGTGTTCGTGGGTTTTCTATCTTACACATGAATTCTGGAGGAGTTTTGAGTTTGGTGTCTTCTCGGGCTGCCAGTTTCTTGCTTGTAGATCCTAAATTTCTTGGATGCCTTCTTTGGTGGTCTATTCAGCTCACCCTTGCCAACTACTTGCTGCCCGTGCATTATTTGTTGTTAGGGCTCGATTTTACCTTACAATGTTCACCGACTCCACTCCCCGTGCATTGGCTCTTCAACTGGTTTTGAATCATAGACACCTTGCATTAATTCGTGTCCCACAGATCCTTGCATTTACTCGTGAGGCTTATGCTTTAGCTGCTGGCTTGTGGTCTACCATTGTCTTTGCTCAATGAACTCATCTACAAAAATGACCTGCATTTGGGTAACCTACATTTGGGTTGTTCGTCCTACCTTTTGTTGTTTTATCGGGGCCCCTGTGGTATTCATATGCATTGTAAATAGTGTTTGGTGGTTTTCATATCTCCCACGACCACTTCCAACCTGCCATTGCCACACTGGCTCACTCTTTCCACTGAATCAGGCATTGCACACTCCCTTCTTAGTCATTTCTCTCTACTCAACAGTCAACATGTGGCCTTAGCTTGAATTGACCTACAGCTCATTCACGTGGCATCAACCTTCCCATCACCTAACGCTTCTACCTAACTCAGGCCTACATAGCTACAACGGTAGTTGCGCACCTGCATGAGCCTCATTGAACACTCAACACGTGGGCTTACTCCATGGTTTCATTCCCTTAGCTCGCCACTTGGCATATTGGCACAACTCATGGGGACCTTAACTCGTTGGTCTTACCCTCCTCCTAACTCAACACTCGGTGTTGACACCCATCACTTGGTCCATGCTCACCTTCCCTTTTAGACATTGTTTGGAGGTTAAAATAATCCATTTTTGATGTTTTGACGATAAAAACACTCTTTATGGCATTGTAATAATTTTTGGGTTCTAATTTTGCTTGTATCATGCCCTTCCTACGTGTGTCGAAGATGGAGGGTGAGGTCTGGGGTTGGCAGGAGGCTAATCCCCTCGCAGTAAAATAAACCCTTGCTAAAATTTGATGCCATTTCCAACGAGTACCCATATGACACCCTTTACACCCATTTCGGGCATTTTTAATCCATTTGCGGGGCCTATTGGCTTTTTCCAAATATTGTGGGAATCGTAATAATGCCATAAATTTTGACTCACAGCTCATTTTTTAGCGCTTCCTTGGTCAAAGTTGCATGATTTCTCACACTTTACGTGATGGCATTGTCATTTTTGTAAACACACTACTTTATAAAGTTTTGCATTACGGGGGTTGACTAGTACTCTTGGGTTTTCACACGCAAACGCATTATTGGCCGAGTCCAACGTCTTGCTTTTGTGCACCTTGCACTTTTGATTCCGCATCATGGAGAGTGATCTTTCTAGACTTGAGCATCATAGGATTGCCTTACAGCCTCCACCACTTCTCACCGGGAGAGGGAACTATTCAGTTTGGCATGCTTCCATGGAATGTTACTTCGCTCATGAGGGTCTTTCACCCTTCTTACTTGGGCTAGTTCCTACACCCACTGATCATCGTCATCTGGAGGACTTCCTTGACACTTGCGACCATGTTTTTGGTCACTTGATGATGCATGTCTCCATATCTCTCTGGTTTCATGTGGTAGACTCAGATCCACCCCACCGTGTCTAGAGCATTCTTCAATCCCTCTATGGAGACCCTTCACATACTGCCACCTTTGTTATTGCTGTTGATCTAGTTGTCTCCTCCTCTTCTTCATGTGATGACAGTTCCACTTACATAGACTCACTTGGTTCTACTTCTGATGACGAGGATTGTGCACCCAGTTCTAATGTTGAGAGTACTACAGAGGACTCTTCTCCTCTTTCTCTCACTATTCCAAAGAGTGTTGACACATCCCACATCTCATTAGATATCAAGCAGTCTCCTACTCAGCCTCATACATTCATCACACCCGTCTCTTTTCCACTTCTGTGTGTGAGGCCCCTTTCACTCCTCTACCTTCATTAGATGACTCATACCTATCTAAAATCGCTCTTCTATTTGTTGAGCCCCCTCATTGGGATGAGTATCTGCCTGACCTTAGTCATCTTTTCATAGAGTCTACTTGTGATGCACTACAAGTTTCTCATCCATCTACAGGTGTTTCAGAGGAGTTCATCATCTCCGTTGTTGGGAGTGCCCTTCTGGGACTCTTATCACTTCCACTTTTTGGATACCTTCATTGATCCACCCTTGTTTGTGGATCCATTTTCTATTGTGGGGGATGTTTTTCTTCCTTCACATCATGTGGACATCCTTTCTACAAGTGTTCACTCTTCACACTCTGATAGTTTTGCACACGTGGCATTACCTTCGGTTCCTTGGCACTCATTTGCTAGACCTATGTCACACTTTCATGGACCAAACTCAGAGTTCTTCGTGCTACTACCTTCAGTTTCCTTCATGGAGTGGGAAGACTTTCAACATGTCATTTATGTCCTTCCTAAGGGCAAGCACACTGTTCAATGTGGGTGGCTCTTCTTCAGTCCAGAGGCAAAGGATCTCGTCATTGACATTCTTTTGGGAGACCTCCTAGAGCTACAGAGTTTAGATCTATCCATGGCATCTTCTGCATTCCTCTCATCTCCCTCTTCTTCTCTCTTCTTCTTCTTTTTGAGAGATTGCCTCTTTGTACATGGGTACCTTTTCAGGATCGTCTAGAGATGGGACCCATATTTGGCATCTTTCTTATATTAGAGAGTGTTTTGTTCTCTTGTGGTGGATGTTTTTCCCACTGGGTTTTCCTTCACTGCTTAGGACCTTCTTCTTATGCATGGGTACCTCATTAGGCTTTGTGTTGGGACCCATTTCTCGTTTCTGACTTACCACCTCATCCTAAGTTATGATGAAGGGGGGGTGTTGGTGTGTATTATTTTCCACATCAGTAGGTGAGATCGTAGGTCCATGTGTCATTTAGGGGTTATTATGAGATTCTCTTACACATCATTGCTTCAAGTGCATCATATGCGTCATTGGGAGTTACACTTCTATTCTAGGAATGTAACTCTCCTCTCTACTCCAGGTTGTCATGATTGCAAAGAGCTGGGGTTACTTAGCACCTCCTATATGTACACCCCATTTGATCTATGAGATAGAGGAGAGTTTTGTGGCTTATCGAGGTTCTGCTGTTTGTTGAATCTTTGCATGCACATTCATTTGATGCTTTCTCCTCACGATATCTCTTCATGCTACCATTCTCACGTCTCGTTGATGTGCACGTCATCCCTCATGATCCTTAATTGTGGATTTTTGTACCCTCTTACAAAATATGCGAAACAATCGAGTTTTAATTAATGTCTCGGTAACTTGAACCTTATCTAGAAAATATTTCCATTCTCTTGAAGTGACAACTCATGAGAGTTAGATTGTGGTGTATTGATCATATTTTCTCAAAGTCATCCTGAAAACTGTGCAAAGAAATATTTATTGATATTCGTTCATCAATAGAGATTACAAAATGGGTCCTCTCAACCTAGTTGAAGGAACAACCTAAAGTAGTGAGGGTAGATCAAACCCTTAATACAGAGTTATCCTTTTTTCCAACGTCGAGTGAGAAAGAGTCAGCTAAATTTCATCCCGCTACAATATGACTTATATTATAATTTGTTTATCTCTAAGCATCATGTTTGATCCGTGATGTTGTTTAGCACCTAAGGGAGAATAAATTTGGGTACCAACAGACACTGAAGAAATTTATGGATAAAATCATGAAATGCCTCGACCATTATGCTCGAAAACATGACATGTGCATTATTCAGTCCAAAAGGCATGACCGTATAGGAAAAAATTCCCCATTCACTAGCAATAGTTGTATTTTCTTAGTCTTCTTTAGCAATTCTAATTTGATGGTATCCTAAGAATCCATCCGTGAAGGAATAAATCTCATGCCTAGCCACTCCTTCCAGGATTTCTTCCATGAAGGGGGTTGGAAAAGGGTCAATGACACATATTGCATTCGAGTCCTTATATTCAACACAAATCCTTATTATTCCATCCTTTTTAATATCGACGACCATCGGAATTACCCATTCTAATTCCTAAAAAACCTCAATGGACCCTGATTTGATCATCTTGTCTATCTCCTCCTTGAATTTGATGTGAAGATTCAAATTCATTTAATAAAACCTCTTCGAATTGGGCGTGCACCCCCTTTAACTTGATTTTCATTTCTCGAAGGAGTGGTGAACATGTTTAAGCTCTTGATACCCATGCGGAAATTATTCCTAAAACTCACGTAATAGATCAATGATCTTTAAAACCTCCTTCTCTAACCAATAGTCTCCAATAGTGGCCTCCTTAGGTTTCATTTATGAACCGATGTTAACCTTCTTTATTTTTAGGGGCTCATGGTAGGCACGTGCTTGCTCATCAAGCACTATCAATAACTTCACACGTACCTTCAGTATGGTTAACATCTAAACTCTCCATCTCTTCGCCATCTATCACATAGACCATCTTTCCCTTCTCTTTCTCCATGCATGCATGCTCAAGTTGCATCTCTTCTGATTCTTCCTCATCAAAGCACGGTTCCAAACTAGGTTCACCCAATAACTCTAGTATTATATCCTTCGTCATGGCAATATCTCCCATCGTAAGGTGCTTAACAACCTGTAACGCCCTATCCACCGATGGTTTAGTACTCTGATATTTGAAAGCTTGAAGGAGTTCAACCATCAAATCCTTCCAATTTACCATCGATGGTGTATCTCTTAGTGAATATACCATGCACACGCACAACCTTATAAGGTTTAATATATCTTATGCACCCATAAAGAAGGTGAAAAGGCCTCTGCACCTTTCATCCATGATTTTTCACATGCTTGGACATGACACGAGGTGGGTTCCCTCCCATGGTAGTCTCGTATTATTGCGGTGGGTGCATTGCTTTAGAAAAACCTAACAGAGGATGTGATTCTCACCTCACACCACTCTAGAAGGTTATAGTGATGTGTCACCCACCAATACATTTTGGTCTGAGAAAATTATAGCTAAGCATCCCTCTTCTTTTGATCTCATTTTTTCATTGGGTCTCCATCTCTTATAAGAAAACATCAGGTTTGGCCCCTCCAGAGTAACTTGGTAATTTTTTTCCTCCCATGCGCTTGGTCGAGCACGCCTTTGTCATTATTGTAAAAAATCCTCTTAATTTTCACCCAATTAACTCATATGTCCTGTGCACCCAATTTTCACATGCCGCACTAGTTGTATCACTCACATACTGAGCATCTTCAAACTGAATAACTCCCTCGTAGGGTGAATCACCTTAGGGTCCCTGATAGAGCGCACATAAATCCTGTCAAGAACTTCTTCTCCCAAGGGCTCAGTATAGGGTGTTGAATTCCCATCGGTCAAGGGGATGATAACTTGTTCTTCCTTGTTTTCAAAACTTATGTACCCCTTGTTGAATCGTAGGTCAACATTGTTCTTATAACACCAGGGGCACCCAAGTAATGTTGGAAAGTTGTCTACCTCAGCTAGCACCAAGACTTCAAAATCCCCAGTGAACGTTTCCCCTTGGATAGTGATAACAACATCCTTCAAGACACCAATGGGCATTTCCTTTATCTTGTTATCCATATACAGCACATTCGAGGATGGACGTAATGGGGGCCTTCCCATTTGATGTCATACATCTAGAGTGAGGACATTAACCTTTATGCCCTTGTCAATCAAAATATTCCTCGAAGTCACCCATCCACAACAACATTCATAATCTCTTTATCATAGTCAAGGTTGTGGGGAGGAAGGTTAGCATGCAAAACCTTCCTTTATTTCTCTACCCGGCACATAGTACCTTCTCTAGTAACCATTCTCCTAACAAAGGAATGATATTAGCTTGACTTAATATTTTACATACTTCCCGACCTCATCTAGCTCCTTCCGTGGAGCCTCAATACTCTTCTTTTTATCTAGTTTCCTTTACTTCTCTTTCAAGAATTAGATCTCCCCTTATAGACTCTCGAATCACATCCATGGTTTCTTGATACAGTTATTTCTAATGAGTAGGGTCCACTACTTTTTATGTACCACCTTTTCTCTAATAACCAAAGTGGTCTCGTCTTGATACTTCTCTTTGCACACACCCTTAGCTCATGTCGTAACTAGTATAGGCTCTAGTTCTAACTCACATGCCACCCTTGGCATCCAATGTGAATTGAAATTCTTTACATTTACCATTCCGGCACCTATGCCCTTTCGGTGTTGTTGGCTCATATGTTCAATAGCTTTGGGAACTCCTCATACCTTTTTTCCACAGAAGAGAATTGTAACAGATCCAGGAATTCATGCTTATAGTGCTCCGTAGACCCACAATTGTAACAGGTTCCATGCAAGAACTCACTTCTCCCTCCACAATTACCATGACCAGGAATCCTCCTCATAAACCTCTTCCACATGCCCCTTCATTTGCGTGCCCTTCATAGTGATGGCCATCGTCTTTGGAATTGTTCACAAGGTTGGGTCACACACCAATATCAATGGAATCATATATCTGGTCAATCAGTCTACAATCCTTGGTGTTATGAATAATAGAGGTTTAAATCTTATAATAGAAAAAAAAAATTTACGGATTGTGCGTTAATAGTGGACACCTACTTACATCATGATCTCTGTGGTAAATCTCATAGTCTACCATCATGGCACATACCGATCTCCATGGGTAACTATCCTTTGTATGCCCCTCTACCTCACAATTCATGCACCATAGGCCATTGTGAGTCTCATGCATTGAGTTCATAGAAATCTTCTCCACTACTTCGCCATTGTAGTAATATGATCTTTAAAAAGAGATAACACCAGTATCCACACTTCTAACATCCTCCATGCACATCGCATCCTCCAAGGCATCACATGGGTCTATGAAATTCTTGTGTGAAATTTCTCTCCTAAAAGGTGTTATCAACCCTCAAAAAAACCATTGAGCATGCTGAGAAGGATGAATATCATAATAAAATTTTGATAAGAGAGTCTTGAAACATGCATCATACTCTCATACACTCTTTGACATACCTTGTTGAATCTTCTTCAGTATGCTAATGCTCTTTTGTTCAAACTTAGGGATATGAAATTCAGCTAAGAAGGCATTCCGCAGCATGGTGTAATCTACCACTATCTGGTGGGGGTCATACTTCCGATACCAACTATGCACATGTCCTTACAATGTCATTGCTAACTAGCTTTCCTTCCATTTTGGGCTAGTGATCCCCTTTGTGTGTCATAGCAGCTCACACTTGTGTACATGCTCTATACCATCCTCAACACCTTTTAGTCTGGTAGGTGCAAAGACATCTCAAAAAATACTTGCCGAGGTGGTTGAGGTCCTTGTCCTCCATATCCAAAACCTTGATCCTCCACCACTAAATCCACTAGATCCACCAAGTCATGTCCCTCCCAACCCACCAGATCCTCCAGATCCACTAGGTCCACCAAGTCCTCCAACTCATATACCACCAAATCCACCTCCATAGCCGGTAACAAGTCCAAGTGGTCACGCCTAGTGTCCCCAATGTCCCACTAAATTGTGCACCAAAATTTTGTGATATTACACTGCTACTGATGTGTGTCCCATGCCACTTCCAGATGTAATACCCAAGCTTTGTGTACCCATACTTTTCCCAAATTTCATTCTAGATAATATTCCTCCAAATACAGGAATGATTGTGCAGCCATAGATGTACCAAATGAGAAATTATATCTCCTAGGTGTAGATTGGTCACTCCTACCAATACCAACTGGGTTAGCAATACTTATCTCTAGATTTGGAAAACTAAACACCATGGGTTGGTTAGTAGGTTGATTCATCTCGTGCACCAATGGCTCTCCTTTCTCTAAGTAATGAACTCTCATCAGAAGATGAAGGGGTCTCTCTCCCACATTTTCCAAGATGGGGTAGCATAGAGTGCTCAGGCTCCACATCCTCTACATGAACCTCAATTCCTTCCCACAATTTCTACCTCCATAGATCCATCACTCCTGCAACCTCACATTATCTATCCAACTCCCTTTTATTTTCTTCACTATACTTGAGTCATCACTCTTCCCTCTCCTTTTCTACTGCAAGGTCCGTCATCTTCCTCTACCCTAGATTCCTCACCTAGTGCTCAGAAGAAGCTCAGCCAACCATAGGAAATGCTTCCAGACTTATTCTAATGATCAGGATCTTCATATCTAAAGGGACAAGACATGCAAAAATGATCCTTTAGGTTCCCTTAAGAACTCAAACTTCAGTAACCTTTGGACAAGAATACGTAGAAATAATGAATTCCAGGGTATAACTGGTTAGCACTCTTCTCCACCAATGATCAACAACATGTTTCCAAATCAGATCAGCATCCTATGACTGCGATATCCATCTTGGGTACACACGTGAGATCTACGAGTACCAACTTCATCTAGATGCATATGCTAAAATCCATTCATACAACTCTACTAGAAAGCAGAAAAGAAGGTCTCATACAACTCCGATATAGGTTCTCTTCTACCCATCTCGCATGCATGAAACTCGGTCAATTACTAAATCTCCGAGCTAACTCATCCTCTGTGTCCTTAAACCATACTTCGACACTATCCAAGGTCAAGTGCTTTGTCATCATGCATCATTCTCACAACTTTGAAAAGAGGTCCCAGAACGGAACCAATATGTAGTCATTTTTCATGTACCCTTAGTACAACTTTCTAATCCCATGTGTGTCATCCTATCACCTAGTGGGCATTAGGCACTCACTTGAGGCACACGCAGCATCGAGCCCCTCCTTTATGTGAGAATTGTGAGAAGGTATTGCCATTGATGGAGGATGATTTGTAGAATGAGAATACATTTACTTAGTTTAGATAAGGAAGAAGAAACATCTAACAAATCCACGTCTTAAATGCATTATAGAGACAAAGTACTAAGCATGCTAAAATAGACTTGAACTATGATATCCATTTAACAAGAGGGTTTACACCCTTAAGCATGATATATAGAACAAACCATTATATATATTCATTTAGAGTGATTTGGTAGCCATATTACAATCAAAGAGGTCATCACATACCATACATATCAAAAGACTAGGAATTGTCTCTTACAGATCTTCCCTGGTATGATATTCTAGCTATTGCCCCCAAATTCATCCCTTACTACATACTTTAATGCCATACAAAGGCCTATTACATTCCTTATAACCCTTGGCACTAGTGCTCTAAACCCTAGGCGTAGTATTATACTCTTGATGCATCCCTTCATTCTATCTCTCATATCTCCTTCGGGTCCCTCTTCCTTTCTCACATCTATCACTCAATGTCTTTCCTTTCTCTCAAGCATATCTCTTTATATGTTCATCAGCCTCCATCATGCCTTTTCCTAAACATATCGCATTCCAAGTGTCGATTTGGTCCTTGATAGTGTATGCTTATCTCCTTGTGAACCCTCCACCTTCTATAATGATGTCTTCTAAGAATATTCCATGCGTGGAATATTCTTTTCTTGACCTCCAAGGTTCCAGGTTGGCACCTTATCCACTCAGCATGCCTAGTCGGGTCACATTTTTCCTCAAGTGCCTCCAGAACGCCGAATATGGCTAAGTCCTTAGATCATGTGTATTGTCTCCCTGCACACCCTAGTCTCTCCTAAACCCTTCTTAAACCTCTTTATCCTGTGCACTTCTCCCCATGTTCCCTTCTCTTTATTTCTCTTGTGCACATGTGCCTTTTGGTACTCATCCAATAATTCAGAGGCCCAACACTTAGCAAAAAAATTGTAGCATAAAATTGTAGAGATTTCCAAAAGCATTAATATAGAGAGTATGGTAAGTAGAACCATTGTAATTAGTGGAATAAAAAACACCTCCAACATTCATAGCAATGATGTAGGAGGCTAATTATTCTCTTTTAATATCTTGAAGGTTCTTATTGTGAATGAGAGGTTATACAATGGGAATCTATTAGACCCAACCGAAAGTGGAGGGTGACCTTGGTTTCTCGTACCCCAAGAGAACATTTAGGGTTGATTTTCTAGATGATTTAGGATGGTTTGAAATTATAGAAAATGATTATCATCCACATTTTTGTTGATTCAAGAAATTCGTGAATTGTATGGCAAGTTGGGTAGAATTTTTATTAGAATGGATGTTAGTATTATTTTCAAGATTGGGATCTACTCTATTTTAGGGAAGCTTGAGGGGATTAGTGTTGGTATCTAATTTATAATAAATTTAGTCTTTAATATTTTTGGATATCATCTCAAGTGATTCTCCTTTGTACTCGGGAAATTGTTACAACATTTTTTACATACTAGGGGTATAATCAGATCTAGGGGCATCCACATGCTCCCTTTCTCCTTCGGGATCAAAGATAGGGTTTGGGATGTTGTATTTATTTTGTATATATTGATACTTTTTCTTCTTAGCATTATCTCCTATGGCATGGAAATAACCATAATATGGAACTATCTTAGGAAGGCCAATATTTTTAGAGTTTTTTATGATGAGATATAGATGGCTCAACTAAAGAGGAAAGAGGATCACCCAAAAAATATTCCATAGTGAAGTGATATTACTTTAGGAAAGCTTTCTAGAGAATATTTATAGATGGTGTTGATCATGTAGTAAGTTTGCACATGGGTTGATAGCGTGTGGGAAGAATAATCTAGAGATAAATGAAAACTACCAAACGGGATTGGCCCTATAGGAAAATTTATATAGGGGTCGATAGCATCAGAACAAAAAATGTAATTTTGGATTCGGTTGATTGTGTAGTAGGGTTATACACGGTGATAATGGCATTCAAAAGAGCAGAGAAAATAAAAGAGAGAGTGAATCGACCTAGTTTGAAGAAGAGTAAGATTCACATCAGGTTCACCAGTGTATGACAAGTAAAATATAGGTTCTCAATTGGTTTCTCTTATGTAGGGATCAATAGAAGACCATCCACATTTACAAATACATATGTGCTCACAGATCACTAAATTTTTAAATCTATAGGATATTATCCCTAGCCATAGGATAGATATAGGTTTCCAAGTCCTACAACCAAGATAAAGATAAGTATTTTACTAGTATTATGGAATAAAAGAGATATAACCAAGGTGTGGATAAATCCAAGGGACAAACTAATATTAAGACAAAACAATAGTTAAAATAAAACATATATCTACTTTAATCTATAGCAATGAATGACCAATAATGATAAACATATACATACATAAAAAAATAATAGACTTAGAGATACTTACCTATAGCGTGTATGTGATAATTAATGCATAATCCTCTATAGAGACAACAACACTAAGAGATAATTGTTATGGATATAGAAGGCGAAAATCAACAAGAATATCTTCAGCCATATCTCACCATGGTGGTCCAAATATAAAAGAGGCAAGCTCCAAGATTCCAAATTTAACTAATAAGTGTGAAATAGCGTGAGAAAATTTAATTATGCATAAGTAGTATTTAAACAAGCGATAGTAAAATTATTATCATTATAATAATAAGAAAATAGAGGGGTATATATACGACACCATGTACCATGGGTTATTATGTCAACCATGGTAAAACCAAAATAGCACCATCACCCATGGGATATAATGTCGGCCTTGGGGAAACCCTAAGTTCAAAGGCTAAAAATACAAGGAATGGAGGCCAAGGAATACATAGGAATACGAAGAAGGTATATAGTGATTGCAATAAAAGATAATATCATGTTATAAGAAGAAGTAGACATAATGAGTTTAATATGTAAACAAAGGAAATTATAAGGTGACTAAGGCTGATAGAGACATATCTCAAATAGTGTCGTCTATCCCACATGACCAAGTTTGATCATACCCCAATCTTTATAGGCCCCTTAATGCACCAACTCAAGAGGATAATCCATCAGTTTTGTTACTAAAACCAAAAATTTAAAAATAAATGGATATAACATGCACACATAATGTATTATAGAGTTGAGAGTAAGTTCTAGAATAACATAAAGTAGAAGAAGCCTCATACCTCTAAACCATGCCATTATAATTTTTCTAAGTATTGTAAGAGAGAAGGAATGAAGTATTCATGCCCCTTATATAATACTCTAAACTCGAGTAATCTATTTCTACAATTATATAAGAAGCTTGTAAAAAGTTAATAAAATATAAGACTCATTGGACATTTCTTATAATGCTCCCCCTTTCTAGGGACTTCAAATAGGATTAAGACCATAATACAATCTTAATTGAAGTGTATGATTTTGACTTAAATTCATTGCTACCACATTTTAGTATTTGCACATATGTCTAAGGATTTTTACCCTATAAAAACTTTCTCCTATGTCTTGTAGAATGCATGTACCATATGTAGATGTAGAATATATCCCAATGAATTCCCCCTCTATGATAAATAATTTGAGCACATGGCTCAAAATAAAATATGTGTACCCATGTTGGATGAGTCGATTATATGTGTTAGATGACATACAAGGTTGGAATGGTGCCCACATGTGGGGTCGGTACTTGCAAAAAATGTTATGCATGGTGGAGACCTTGTCTCTTAAAAGAAGGAACATGCAACAAACAAGATTAGTAATATTCCATGTGTATAGAAGCATAAATAACAGTGTAGAAATATTTAATCGATTTAACATCAGCAATATCATTATGTAACAACAAATAGTAGCAATAATACATGTTTATAAATATAGAAATAATAGTGAATAACTAAGAAAGAAAGCTAACATAAGGAGTCATATAGAAACATAGTCAAATGAATACATGGATCCATAAACATGTGATACCCACAAAGTGTCATAAGACAATTGTAATAAAAGTAATTGTAGACCAAAGACAAAGAAACAAGTATACACTTGCAAGATAGGCATAAAGCCACACACATGGGACGTCCATAATGTTACAATACAATCAAGGAACTCCATCCATATAGAAGAATCAAATAAACAATCATTCAATCAACCAAAGTATACATAAGCTAGTAATGAAAATAATTTAATAAGTCAATATAGCAAAAAGTAGTGAAAAAAACACATAGAACAAGGTAGATAAACACTACACAAGATATATGTGTAAGTCTTGTTAGCTCAAAATATAACATATACATAATATATGTAATCAAACAGAATGATGAATTATAAAGGAATTAAAATGAAACAAAACACTTGTATAGTGTAGTAGATTCTCCCAAAGAGAAGTGGTAGTGGGAAGGGACTAAGATGGCATCTATCAATGTGTCTCAACTTATAAGTGTCATGTATTGAGCTCAATATACCTCATAAATACATGTGTATAAAGATTTCACATGTATGTAAATATTATGTAGAAATGGTATGTTATTCATCAATTCCAATATGAAAATCATGTATAAAGTAATAAGCTAGCCAATAAAGTCATGATCAATAATTATTTTATGAGTATTTGAAAATATGTTAATGTTTTTTTATTATGTGATTATTTGAATGTTTTTGAATTGTTTTGAAAATAGTTATGTACAAGAAAATAGGATAACACAAGATCTACCCAATAATATCCTCATGAGGAGATGAGATAAACCCAAACGTAGACCTCAAATATGTCATAGTAGAATAAAGATACTCTCGTATAAGTTGTGTAGAAATCATAGTATGTGTCATAGAAAATTAAGAAGCGATGTACCCATTAGAAGTAGTATGAGTAGAAAACTTTGGATTGATATTTTTATCACAACATTGTGTGGTGTATGATATTTAATTTGATTAATATTGATTTTTATTTGTCCTTAAAACTCATTTTGATTGAATTAGGGTGATATTTATTATTAACTTTTGCATAGTTTTTGATAATTATGGATAACATCATAAATATTAGAAAAAATAGTGGGAGCATCACCCCTACCATAGACTATGGGAACATGTATAGTGTGAGGAAACATATTCTTAGGAAAAAAGGAAGGGATATCATCATATGCATGCAGGTATGCTATATGGGATTCTCTATGAGTGAGTATCAAGTGACTAGTAACAAAATAGTGTGACTAAGTGCAATGATGTGTCATGATGGATAAGATAGCCAAATGGAGGATGCATAACCACCCTACACTCCGAATATGTTGCTTGTTAATGGTTTTGGTGTAGTATATTGATTTTTGGTTAGAATATTAGGTGTAATAAGTGGTTGCATGGAATATTTAGCACATTTCACAACTTGATACTCAGTGGCAAGTTGTTGAGAAATATATAATGTCTCTATTAAAATAGTATCATCTTTTTCATCAATAAGATTGAAATTTAATTATCACATATTCGCAGCATACATATCAAATTATTCATATTTATCAAGATTAAAGTATTCTTGGTTGTTATAATTGACCTATAATGGTAAATTGGTACTATACATGAAATATTTCTCTAGATTGTACTCATTGGGCACCTAAGTAGACTCTAATTACTTTGTAGCATGTGTGATTTTCTTGTTTCATTTGTAGTGTCCTTGGCACTTTCCTCTTGTCCTTGTTGTTGTTTCCTTTTCCATTTGCAAAATAGTATGATGTAATTATTTCTTTGAGATTATTTCTTCTAAATGATGTATTTCTTTCTTATTTGAAGTTATTTCATTTTATATTTCATTTTTCTTATTTGAAACATATTTAGGAACTTTGGGTACCCATTAATATTTAGGGACTTGTGATGAATGAATAGGAGGTCTACCTGATATTGTGTATCAAAGGAAATAAAACCCTTACACTCAAGTTGTTAGATTGTCCATTGTAAAGCATAGCGATCATTGTCGTGACGTCTGTTAAACTCGTGATAATTGCAAAATGGTTTTCCGTTGACTTATTCAATTATCTAGAAGGTATAATAATTATTAGGTAACCAAGTAATTAATCACTTATCAAGTATATCATAAAGACTATCATGTTTTCAAGAATTATTGTCAAACCAAAGAGGTGTTTTTCATTATCGTTGACTTAGTATTAGAGATTAATTTATTGGAACACACAAAATTTTTCCTTTATGTAGGACTTTCACTTCCCTTAAATGAGTAAAATTATCATGCATATTATTTTTACCACATTCTTTTCCTTTATCCTTAGAACTAGATTGATGATTATGCCTAAATATGTAATTTACATGGGAATTTTAGGGATAATTTAGATGTGCTATCTCATTCTCAAAATATTTGGCCATGGTACTCATAGCTCAAATTTGTATTTAAAAACAACATTTAATGCCCGAATAGTCGTATATATAAGATATTTTATGGCCATCAATAATGTTCGTAAGAAGATTACAAATGGATTCCTCATTATTGCTTGGAATAGAATAAACATTATTAGGATCATCCATAGTATCATTATTAGAAACACGGTTAGGTGTGATAATTTTAAGTTTTAATAACATTTTTTAGAATTAGGATCCTAGTTACCAATAATCCATACAACATTCAGGTGGTTAAAAGTTCCCTATTTCTCCCTAAACCATTACAAGATTACATAAAATCACTCGATTTATTTCCAAGACCTATTGGAACACGTAAATCACACATTTTATTATTTTGATATCATTGGACAAAGTTCATGGTCAAATTGGGTCAACAGGGAAAGCACATGTTTGTAGTACCTTGGCTCGTGCACAGATCCTATTTGCATATTTCGAGTTGATTGAGACAAAATGTGATTTTTGATGTGTTTGGTCTAACCCTACGGTCTTCGACAATCCTATACAAAAAAAAATTGGTTTCAACAAAGTGGGATCCATTCTTGTTTTAGAAGGAGACCACCAATCCATTATGGTATATTAGTCTAATTTTAATTTTCCCAATTACACTATAGTTTTATGCCATATTATGTCATGTATTCTAGTACTTAAAAATGGTAAGATATTATCTTCAATTATGTGGAGGTTTTGGAGTAATCCACATAGTGGGTCCTTAGTCCACCACGCGGTGTGCCACATAACTCATCATTCAAACATAATGGACTAGTTGTTTACCTAACACGATTAGTTATATTATCCACTCCAAGGATTGTGGTTACTACTAACCAACTCAAAAAATACAAGCTCTCTCGACCAAGCCATATACACTCACCTATCCATATTGTCAGCGTGGATGAGCCGCTTCCAACCCAGTTTCCAAGCAGACAAGGTAGGTTTGCGGGGAGTTACACTCCCAACTCGGAAAAAGAAGTGTGGACGTGATCATAGCCACATTGTAATTGGATCCAGAATGTTATTTTAAGCCTAATCGGTGCAAAATTCGGTGGATGTGGGATAAATCCCATCCGCTAAACAAATGGAGGCTGCCTTGGTTAGATTAAAACCCGTGAACTTGAGTAAAAAGATAAACATATTATCCAACTTGCTTATGACTTGTAAGTTTTATAAAAGGGAGAAAATGGTATTTGAAGAAGATTTGGCTTCGATTGTGTACATGTTAAGCCATTTTTGGCTTGTTAGAGGTCATTCCAAAGGGAATATTTAAACCTATTAATACTATCAAAGGATAATATTTTTGTTAAATAAAAAATGATTTTTATTCATTCATAATGGTGTTTTGAGCCCAATTGAGAGTTTTTGAGTCACTTTCATTGGAGAAAAGTTCTCGAATGAATAGGAAAATTTGTGTTGTTGGATCCATTCATGGAGGAAATTTTTGGTTCAAATTTCCAGTCTGTTAGGATTCATTGCGAGTTTAAATTCATTTCATGTTGTGATTTTTCATAATGTACTTGTAATATATTTAAAAACGGATTGTTTCATTGTTTAAAAGAAACCATAGATGTATCAAAATTATCAAATTTCTTTATCAAGATCTTTGTCATTTTTTAAAACCCATGTTATGATTCATCCAAACTAATGGAGAATTTTTTTAAAACAAACCCCTTAAGTTCAATTAATATTTATAATGATTAAAATTATTATCTAGCTTGTTGCTAAATAATCCATCATTGTTTAATATTCATAATCCATATAATAACATATGATAACCATGCGTAGTTGTAAGGGTATATCTAGCTCTCCATGATCTCCCTTAAATCACTCTACCCAAGTGTGTATATCTTGTATACTTGGTTAAAACTTTTAAAGGTTATGAGAACTATGTGCATCTCTACGTGTCTACCTAGAAAACATTCATATTGTATTCCATCTAGTATCCGACACAATAAATTAGGGATTGGTGAACAGATAATGTAGTCAACTAATACATTACTTTGGCCAAGGATTTTAAGCATTGCTTTACAAGCTTAGTTTTGAGACTACACGTCTTATGAAACTCATCTTCCATCACCACACAACCATCTCAAACATAGCTATCTGGATTATTTTCATTGTTTAAGAAGATGATTTAGTTAAGAAGAAGAAGATTCCATGTCCGACTCATTCCACTAAATGAAAGGATCATATCCATACCATCTTAGGATCCCTATGAGAAAGATAGTGACCACATAATGATTTCCATCATTACATCCTCACTACCCTTCCCGTATCCATCCTAATTTGGCATGGGAGAATGATACTAATGAAGATGAAGGGAAATTACACCTGCACTTCTTATATTCTTAGGTTACCTTTGTTAGATAAGTAACTAGGTATTTCTTTACGACACATTAAAATGTGTTGATACATGATATTAGATTCTCATAAGATGGTTATAGTAACTCAATGAGTTACTAAATTTTATTAGTTCCTCTTATCGTACTATTACAACGTAGTATACATCATTAAGTATAGGTTTACTAATCATTTCCATATCGAGTTGTTTCATTACATTCACTCATTAAGAATAGTCTTTATTCTATTAAGTACATTGTTTGTCATGATTAGTTCATTTGATATCATAAGGTACAAAAATATCTCTAAACATATTCATTTTGTTTTCATTGATATCCTTATTGTTTAAATGTTGTCATTCAATACACTTGATCATTTCAATTGAATCAATGAAATCAAAAATAATATATAACTTAAGAATAATCAACTTTATTAATAATCAGTTGTATAAACAGTATATCCTCATTTTCATATCCAACAAGATAAGTCATAAATCAACTAAGTCATATATTCTAATTTAAATAAGGATAAACCTTATTCTTTATTAATAATGATATAAAAATTAATCAAAGATAATACATTGGGCCATAATGCCCATTTATAAGATGCGATGAAATTTCATTTGCATTAACAATTGATTACAATAATCCTTTCCGAATTTATATCAAAATATCATAAGACATAAATCAATCATAATCAAATCCAAAAAGTCACTTTAAGAGTGCCATCCTTTCCTATAAACTGTAGGAGAGAATAGAGATGGGTCAGTTTGTATGAATTGGGATGAGTTTGCAAACTCATATTCCATGTTGTAATCATAATGAAATAACATAATAAGTTATGGTCAAGTTTATTTGTAATCAATATGTTATAATTATAAACTTCCTAGTTTATAATAAGAATTCTATCACATACACATATGGAAATGATACTTCATATTTATATAAAAATAGTATGTTCACTTTCACTACATGAAACCAACTTGTTAAACTTAACATTTAGATGATAATGAAACATATTATATAGTGTCCTTTATTTCAATTAAATTAAAAAATAGATTTCAATTCTTGTTAAATTACACTTTCATTCCTTTCAATATTCTAAACAACAACAAATCATACCTTTTCATTTATAAACTTTATAAGCAGAATAAGAATAGAAAACTTCTTATTGATTTTTTAAAATAGAACTTAATCAATTAAATAAGAATAACAATGATGTGCCAAGAATATTCTTTTAACCATATGATTACAGATATGTTCACAAGGATTTTAAGTAAAATAGTGTAAAATAATTGTGTTCTAAAAGAGTTCCCAATTTAACCATTATGTTTTCCATTTCCTTAATTTTTCCAAAAAAATCATATGAACAATTCCAACAATGTATGCATTGGGGGAGAATGAAATTATTTCTTAATAAGATAACCATGCCATTCCTAATACCTTATCAGATTTCATTCCATGAACAAAAAATCAAATCATGTTCATAGACAACTTAAAATAGTCATGCTTGTCAAGAGATAGAAGTAATGATAATAGTCAAATTCAGAGATGAGATGAATTCTCACAAAAAAAAAAAAGTTATATAAGGGTTGTATTTATTTTTATAAAATTTTCATATATTCACAACAATCCAAAATATACTTAACTTCAAATATATAATGATTACCAAAATCAAAACGTGCTCAAAGAGAGAGATCAATATTTTTATGCTCTAAGATCTTAGTAAAATAATAACAACAAGCTCGAGATGAGCTGAAAAACACCAACAATACAGCCAAGCTCTTTAATATTTTAGTAACAAATGTGTTTCAATACTAAAGAAGTTATGAAACCAAAAAATAATAATGGCATAGCTCCATAAGGACTTATAAAATAAAAAAATCAGTAAGGCTTCCAAACGAGCTGAAAAAAACAAAAATAGCTGAGCTCGAAATGAGCTATATAAAACTTTCAAACTTTAAACAAACCCAAATATTCTAAATCAAACCGAAATTCCAGGATATCAATAATAACAAAACTTTTAATGTATTTGGTTTAATATTTTTTTACAATAATCATTTTCCCATTTCACATTCAACCCTTTCCTAGATTATTTTCCAGTTTTTCCATCAAATTCCAAAAAACGAAAATAGATATCAAATTAAATCCCAAAAACCGAAATGCATGAAGTTTTTCTTCATTTATTTTTTTACAAAATGTTTTTTACTCCCATATATTTCATTTTGTAAATAATAAAACAAAATGTTTCCTTCAATAAAATAAATAAATTTCAAATAAATTCCTACAAAATATATTGTATTTAATTTCTAGTTTGATATCAGATTCATAAAAGCAAAATGTATTTATGATATTTCATAATAATAACAATAAAGAATGTGAGAAAGAAACCCATGCTTGTATCCACCAGTATTTGTCTCAAATATCTTTGAAACCTATAAGGTGAATACCTCCCAATAACCTATCAAACATTATAACAACTAATTTAAATACCAAAAATGTAATCCCAAACAAGGATAAATTTTCCATGCAAGCCAAACAAAATTTCCACAAAAATATCATTGTATACATCCATGTCAAGCTCTCAAAAACCAAATGCAATGCAAACAATATGAACGGTGGAATCAATGCATGTTTAGCTTCTTTTATAAGCTAATGGTTCCCAAGATCTTATAGAATTAAATTCTTCATTCAATTTGGATGTCACGTCGTGGCTTTGAAAAATCAAAACCATAAATAAACATCCTTCCAAATTTTCCACAACTTAAGTTAAACTTAAGTTTGTTTAAAACTTTATAAATTCCATAACTTGCATGGTGGCTTCATAATGCCAAGTACCAAAGCCACAAAACATCTTTTAAACTTTGCATGTGCTCAAATTGTCTATGACCACTTACAAACCAAACATTGTTAGCCACGGTGGTCCCAAGACCCAATAAAAACAAAGCATAGATATCAAAAAGCTTCATAAACTATACTATATTATACTATATATATATATATACTATATATAATTATATTTATATAAAGATTATTATTAGTTCAGGGATCTACTTGATTATATGTATATGTGTGTATATAATATATATATGTGTGTATTTTTTTTTTTTTGTGTGTGTGTGTATTAATAATTTATTAGTCATCATAACACTTTGATATACGAAAAGTCTTAATGTAAACAAAACAACATCGAATAACTTAGACAAGTATCAATGATATTACCAATTCAATGGAAACATTAATTTAGGATGTTACATATTCCCTCTCTAAAAGAATCATCATCCCGATGATTAAAATTTATCATTCATAATCATGTCAATCGTAAACAAACTTAAAATTAACACAAAAATAAGATAGTTCATTTTCTCATTCATTGGTGATTTTCAGAACTTATTCAATTTTAGTTCTAACACTCAGTCGTAATCAACCTTTCCACAACAAGTTATTCCCCAAATAGTCTTTAGTATGGCTTAAATTTCCATTCAATCATTATAAGTATCAAATAGTATAAAATTATTCCATAACAAATCATCAAAGTAATTATTCTAATAATTGAAACAAGAAAGGGAAAACAATTTTCAGTTCATCCATGTTTTCTCAAAGTTGTGTTGTTCTCGAATATTGGTCCCATTTGACCTACATTGTGCCAAGATGTAGCCTAGGAGTTTCTAGCACTCATATTAGTTCAACTATGATTATTCTCAAGTCCTAAACCTATGATGAGTTCCAATTTGTGATATATCATAAACATAGTTGTTAAGAAAAGATATATGAAAAATATTATGCATTATGGGAAATACAAGAGGTAATGCTAATATGTAAGACACCGGACTTATCAATTTAGGACTTCAAATGGTCCACATATCTAGGTGACAATTTGGCAGATTTTCTAAATGAAATAGATCTCTTTTTGGGTTTTACCCTTAAAAATACCTTGTCTCCTTGCTCAAATTTTATTTCAATTCTTTTCAAATCAAGCGTAGCTTTTCTACCCATCAATTTCTTATTTCAATTTCTCACAAATTAGCTTAAATTGCACTTTCATTTCAGTCAACATTTCAGAGCCAACACCTCTCTTTCCTTTGTATTATCCTAGCTAATAGGAGTTTTATTCTTTCTGCCATACAACGATTCAAATGGAGACATTTTTAGTGAAGAGTTGTAAGTGTTATTGTAGGAAAATTCAACCAATGGTAGATATTCCTCCCATTTGTATTGTTGATCCATGCAATACATTCTGAGCATATCTTCCATAACCTGGTTCACTCTTTCTATTTGACCATCTATTTTAGGATGTAGGATGAACTAAAGTTTTGTTTTGTTCCCAACATAGACTTCAAATTTTCTAAAACTGAGAGGTCATTCTAGGATCTCTATCTGAAATGATTAGCTCTGGAATTTCATGCGATCAAAAATATCATACACAAACCACTTAGCAAGTATTGGGGAGTCATACTTAAGATTTCCTGGTATGAAGTGGGATAATTTAGTCATTTTTATGCTACTACCAAGATCATATCATGTTTTTTTGGATAATGCAAGTCCTTACATAAAATTTATGTTGATTACCTTCCATTTATACTACAAGATGTTGTGAGGATATAATAAACTTGCATGATGCAAGTGTTCTTCTTTTAGACATTGGCATTCGAGACAATGTGCAACATAATTTATCATATCATTCTTCATTCCTTTCCAAAAATTCTACTATTTTACATCATCCAAAAACTTTGTTACTCAGGATGCCTAGAATACGGTGCATCATGAAATTTCTTCATGACTTTCATTCTAAGATCATTACCCAAGGGTACATAAAAAAATTGTGTCATATCATAAGACTCCTTTGTTATCAAAATTAAAACCCTTGTACCTTATATCATTTGGATCCTTTTATAATGCAATTATTACATATTAGTTTGAATTTGTTTCTTAACTTCTTCCTTAAACTAAGTTTTGAGGGTCACAATTGCAGAAATATGCTTCATGCGACTCAATGCATCAGCCACTCAATTTTCCTTTCCTTTGATGTAACTAATATCAAATTCATATTGGGATATAAATTCCATCCACCTACGTTGTCTTGCATTCAAATTGGGTTGTGTAAAAATGTATTTCAGTCCCAAGTGATCTATTTTTAATTCAAATGATTTTCTAGAAAATAATGCCTCCATATTTGTGAGGCATGAACTATGGAAGCAAGTACTAAGTTTTGGGAAGAATAGTTCTTCACAGCACCTTCAATTTTCTACTCTCATAAGAATTTATGTGATCATTATGAAGAATAATTCCTCCCAAACCTTCTTTGAGGCAATAGTTACCACGTAAATTTTCCATTGGGATCTAAAGCCTTCAATACATGTGTTCAATTGTAAGTTTTACTTGAGAAAATTAAATGCATTTTCACATTTATTAGTCCATATAAAAAAATTTATCATTTTTCTATAATGAAGTAGTTGGTCTAACCACTCTTGAAAAATCTTTTTAAAAATTTGTAATACCCATTAGTCCCATAAAACCTCTTACCTCATGTATGTTTTTAGTGATGGTCACTCAGTAATAGCTTTCATTTTTGATGGGTCAACAGAAGTCCTATCTTTGTTTAAGATGTGGCCAAGATATTGTACTTCATTATGATAATAAGAATGTTTCAAAATATGAGCATAAAGTTTCCTCTTGGGAACTTCTAACATTATTCTTAAGTGTTCATTGTGCTCATCAATGTTCTTAGAGTAAATCAGGATATCATCAAGAAAAAAATAGAACAAAATTATCTAAGTATTCTTGAAAAATATTATCCATAAGGTTCATAAATGCAGTGGGTGCATTAGTGAGTCCAAATGGAAAAATTGTAAACTCATAATTCCCATAGCGTGTTATAAACATTGTTTTATTAATATATTTATCTTTTATCATTAAATGATGATAATCATATCGTAAATCAATTTTGGGTAAAAAATACATATATCATCCGAACAAAAATATCATCAACTATTGGAAAAGAATATCTATTCTTTATTGTTGCTTTATTAAGCATGTGATAATCAATGCATAGCCTTAACATTCCATCTTTATTTTTAACAAAAATGAGTGATGCTCCCAAGGAGACACACTAGGTCAGATCAAACCTTTTAAAAAAATTTCATGCAATCGTGATTTCAATTCTACTAACTATGTTGTTGTCATTCTATAAGGTTCTTTTTATATTGGCTCAATTCCAGGTTTTATGTCAATTGTGAAATCAAACTCTCTTTTAGGAGGAAGTCCAGGAAATTCTTCTAGAAAGACATCCTTATACTCATGTAAAAGTGGAAAATCTTCCAAGGAAGTATTACCTTCCTCACTAAAATTTGATATTTGAATCGCATACAAAGCATGCGGCGTTTGTTTTTGGATTTCTTAAGCTGCATTACAAATATTTTTCTAACTTTAAAATCTTCCTTAATGCCCTAAATGATGGTTGTTTTTTGCTTGTCATCAAGGAATTCTATTCATTTCACAAAATAGTCTAATGTTTCCTTATGTTTGCACAACCTTTTTAATCCTATAATGATGTCATAAGACCCTAAGGGAGTCACATAGAGGTTAATTTCATTGGTAAAACTAGGTAATTCTAATGTTGTTTCAAACAATCATTGGTCTATCATATTAATAACACCATTCCCGTATTGAAAATTCCAATATTTTTCCATAAATCCAAATTTCTTAGACAATTTACTAGCTAACTTATTTGAAATAAATCACTTGGTAGTACTTGGTGTCAAACAAAATAGTAATAGGAAAATCGTAATTCTTACCTTGCACTTTTTATTAGGGTATCTTGTTACTCATCTTAGTGCTTACCCACTACAACATGAATTATTTGTTGTTTCTTATTCCCCTGATTATTTTAGGGAAAATTGTTTGCATATTGATCACTACCACATTTAAAACATCCAACAACATGCCCTTTCCTCTCAAATTTGTTTTTACCAAAAGAAACACTATTATGCTCATTTTTCCTTATATTTACTGACAAGTTTAGCTACTGCATTTTTTCTATCAATATTCATTTTTCTTCCCTCTCCCTTCCACCATGTATTCCTATGAGCTAATGGTGTAGGTGAGCTAACACTCTTCTTACGTTTCTCTTCTTTAAAGTATGAAATTTATCGCAACTCTTGTTCCTTCCTTATGGATTTTTCTAACACTACTTCCATTGTAGATTGTCCATGAACATCTACTTCACCCTCTATGTTTGGGTTTAACCCCATGATAAACATACGGATTCTAAATTTTTCATCCTTTTGGTATTGAGGTGTGTGTTTTAGTAACTTAGTAAAATGTTACCAATACTCCACAACACTCGGTTTACCTTGAGTTAGATACTAATAATCAGATATTTTATGATCAAAGTATAGTTGAGGCAACTAGCATTGACATAAGTATACCTTAAATTATTCCCAAATGATGGAGGTAGTTTCTAGTCCTAACTCAGTCATACGGTTAACCCACCATGAATATTATTCAATGGAGATTTGGAAAGCACTCCAAATTTCTTTTATTTCCTTTGAAAATTCCCTTATTTTGAAGTAATTCTATATATCACTTAACTAGTTTTCAGCTCTATCCCCCAAATTAGTTCCATCAAATTTGGGTGGGCTAATCCTCTTTATATCTCTTGACAGTTCAACATCCAAATGAGATCTTTCATCCCCTCTTTTATTTTTAAAAATATGTTTTTATTCCTCTCGTTGTTCAATTTTTTTCCTCTTGCTCTTCATTCTCACCCATTACCTATTGCTCAAAGGCAATTATCTGAATTAAGGTTTCCTGAAGGATTGTTATAGTTTTATCTAACTTTTGAGTTGTTGAACTTTCAATATTTTTGAACTAGTTCCAACCTCATTGTTCACCCTTTTATAACCATCACATCCTAGTAATAAAGGAATAATATGTTTGTTAGAGTTATGAACCCATTAATTACAAGAGATAATAAACATTCAAATTTGATACCAAACTGTAACACCCATGTTATGATTCATCCAAACTAAGGGAAAATTCAAAAAAACCCTTAAGTATAATTAATGCTTTTAATTATTAACATTATTATTTATTTTTCTGTTAAATAATCTAACATTATTTAATATTCATAATCCATCTGATCACATATAAAAACCATGTGCAGTAATAAGGGTATACCTAGATCTACATGATCCATCTTAAATCATTGTAACTAAGTGCGTATATCTTCTATACTTGGTTAAACCTTTTAAATGTTATTAGAACTATGTGAATCTCCTACATGTCTACTTGAAAAAAAATTATGTTGTATTTCATCAGTATATACGAAATAATAAGTTAGGGGATTGTTAAACATAAAATGTATAAAACTAATACATTACTTTGGCCAAGGATTTTAAGAATTGCTTTACAAGATTATTTTTGAGGTTGCACACAAGTCTTACGAAACTTATCTTCCATCACCACACAACCATCTCAACATAGCTATCTAGATTATTTTTTATGTCTAACAAGATTATTTAGTTAAGAAGAAGAAAATTTCATATCTTAATCATTCAACTAAACAAAAGGATCCTATTTGTACCATCTTAGGATCCCTATGGGAAAGATAGTGACCACGTAATGATTTCCATCATTACGTCCTCACTACCCTTCTTGTAGCCATCCTAAGTTAGCACAAGCAAGTATATTAATGAGAATATGAAGGGACATTAAACCTACGCTTCTTATATTCTTAGTTTACCTTTGTTAGAGTTTAAGCTCTGTGAAATTGATGTTTTGAGTTTCTACTCACTCAAAATCAGTTCTAAATCAGTTTCTCAATTCATTTAAATCAAGAATTTGAGAATTTTAATTAGTATATGTTTTAAATACTATTTGGTAGTAGAGGTTATACTATATTTTACGGATCAATCAAGATAATCATTCACATTTGTGGAAATGCTATAATCAAAACATGACACATGGGTATGTGCATAAGAGAAAGGTAACACACATTAATCTATAGAAATTCAAAGAATAATTCACAAGGCAATAAATGAAACACCAATAGTGAAGAGATTTAAAATAATAGGATATTTTGTCACCTAAGATTGCACCCTTTGTTAAGGCCAAGCTCAAGACCTTAGTGAAACATGAAATTTTCTTAAAAGTATGGGACAAATGTTTCTTTTTAGGTAAATCTCTAGAGAAGGTTGGTTCCTTCTATTCTAGCTCATTGTAACTAATATAACCAACACCACAAACTACTACCAACTAATTCCGACCTAATATTTCTAAGTGATCGGGGTTTATAAAGATGAAATAATGAAATAAATAAAGTTAATGCATCAAACTAAAATAAGTATTAATTTTGACTCTAAGAGACACAAATATAACTAAGCATGTGAAGTTATAAAATATACACAAAAACTCTAAATGAAGTGATCACAATAATATTTAAATATTCAAATAGGACTAATATATTCATATAAAACATGTATACATTCAAAGGAAATAGATTACAATTACAAGACTATAAAAACTCGGTCGCTCACAATTTTACTGATTCAAGGCATGTGAAAATTCATAAACACATTAAATAGGTCTGTGAGTATTAGCTTAGCATTTAAAAGGGGAGAGCTGTAAAAATAGTAGAAAAATACCATTAATTTATGCCCAGACAATCCCTTTTATAGGAGATAGAGAAAGAAAAGAGAAGAGATCATATGGCACTCTGCAATGAATAAAACCAGCCACTTCGTCAACCACTAAGAGAAAATCAACACTTAATTTTGCATACCAAATATAGGTGTCATAGGTTTCTTGAATCACACTCTATCATATGATTTGAGAATGATGGATATGTAGTTCAATATTTAATGCCCATTTTTGGGGTGGTTAACTGTTCAAACTAAGTCGAAATGGATCTCCTCCATTCTATGGATTTTTGATGATACGTGACCTTACATTTATCTTTTTGTCCTTTAGCATTGTGTAGCGGATTTGCAACAATCCACAGCTTTATTCTTGGCCTCTTTCTTTGACCCATGATTTCCTTATTATTCCAAGACTTAGATTTTCCTTTTTGGCTTTCATGCTTCCTCATTCCGTAGCTCACTCAATTTCGTGGAATCCTTGTTTGTTGTGGATTTTACTTTATACCATTGATATCCTTCCCGTATATTTTCTCTCTTACTTTGTTTTACTGACTTTCTTTTATACCACAGTTCTCCTTCTCTATGGTTTGTTTGATTTGTTTTGTTCCACATACTATTAACCTTACGCAGAGTTTAAATTTCCCGTAGAATTTTTATTTGTCCAAAGATCTTTTCTTGTTTCTCCTATGCTCCACTTTTTTATTTAATCTACTTTCCGCAATATAATCCCTTTTATATACGTCCCATTGTGCGTCTTCCTTCCATAACTCTTTCTACTTCATTTTTGAGGATTTTAACTGAAGCCACATATGCCTAGGGTTTTCAATAAATTCTCCATATAATCACGAATTTTTTTACAACATTTTGGTGACTTCTAGAAGACATCTTCCTACTAGATGAACTAATTAATAGTGTGACATATCCATTGGGGCATGAATTCAACCCTTGTTGAACCAATCCAAGTGTTGCACTACATGTCTGCAAGCGGAATCAAGTCTCATGTATCTCTCTTAGGTTCTTGTGTAAGTATGGGTGTGATCTAAGTCAACCCCCTATGATTTACTTCATGTTTCTTGACACAAAGAGAGAGGGATAACTATATATTAGAGAATGTACCCAATGTAATATAATGTTCTTGAACTATTAGATTACACCATATGTCCCTGAAAACCTTTAACAATGTTTGGAATGACTTTATTCTTGATAAGGCATGCCTCTAGGACCTTTGAATGCTAGAAAATGAATGAAGCTATAATCTTTAACCCAATTGATTGTTTTATACCTATAATAATGATTTTTCTAAATAATGTCCAACTACTTTTGAAATATTTAGGAAATTCTTGAGTGATTTCATTGATATTTGCAATAAGATTATAAAACTCCCATGAGAATAATAAAGTGATATTGACTTATTTATATTATGTTTTGTAGCCAAAATATTATGATAAGGTTAATACTTAAGAAGTTGAGACTATTGGAAGCACAATGGGTGAGAGGGGGTGAATCGGCCCTTCAATATTTTAAATTCATTTTCTAAATCATTCATTAACATTCAAATTATCCATTCAACATGTGTAGCCATTATGAGATTATTAGTGATTTAATAAAAATTGTATTAAATCTAATTTTGAGTAACTAATATGATAAAATACAACAAAATATAGATGTTAAGCACTCATGAAATGAAATATTTTAACAAAATATGAGAGATAAGTGACTTAGTTGATTCTTGTGCAATATGTAGGTAGTGGAATTTGTGTAAATACTAGATCGACAGAAATGATGTGATAGGATATGGATAAAAGATCTAGAACTTTTCACTGAGATCGGATAGGGGCGCCTACGGTATGGAAAGGGAACCTGGGCACTGGAGACTACTCTTAGGCATCAGTGACTACATAAATATTCAAAATCTACTTTCTTCTACGTCTATAGGGTTTTGTTGTGATTCTTGTTGGTCATTTTATTTTTGCACTTTAAGCGTTGAAGGTACCAGTAACCTAGGAAACAAACCCTAACTACCTCCACAAGCTCATAAACACATAAAATATGAATAAAATAGCAATATGTGAATTTAGACTGGCCCCGATGGTCACCCAAAGAGTGAACTTATTATCTTGAGCATTGCACTACATTCCAGACTTCATGTAGTTGTGTTTTTGTATGTGAAATAGTGTCCTTAGGTTGGCCTAATGCCAATAACGCCAAGATAGTGGGCTATAGATAGATAAGATGTAAATATGTGGTATGGAATTTATCACTTCCACTTCATATGCAAAGTGTATTCAACCTAAAATCTAGTCCCGTTGATGGTAGTGATAGTATGTAGATGTGATTTCCCCTAATTTCCCACTAGAATAATAGTGTATGTATATATATATATATATATATATATATGAATCTATTATTTGATTTCAACACTAGTGACACAAAAGGCTGACTATGAACTTGGGATAAGGATAAGAAAACCAAAAATACCGACTAAAAATGTCAAAATAAGAAAAAAGAATAAACAGGACAGAGGCACCCAAAATGGACACAAAAAGTGCTTGGGGGCTAGTGTCCTAGAATAAATGATGAAATATGTGAACAGATAGATAGACATGGATCCCTATGACCTAACAAGAAATAGGTACATAAATGACACACGTAGAAGAGAAATACAATAGAAATCAATCAAAGTAAGTAAATGGATAAGGGATTGTTTCACGGTGAATATTTTTCTTACTTAAGACCAATACATGTAATAACATGCGATGGCGTAGTAAAATAGTAATATGTGTGTGATTTTGTGTCTAAATTGCCCCCTTATGTTATTTTAATGAAATTCAAGTAGTGTAAAGGAAGTAAGGATCATACCTGTAAAAATATCGGAGAAATCATATTGCAAAGTGCACGTAGAATGTAAGAAATTTTTGCGTGTAATCCGGATATCAAATCAAGAGACAAAGTTTCCCAAAATATCTTGGGATCATTACAATATGGTAGAAGGCTTTGAGATATTTTTACACCTATTAGAATGCATAAAACAAATTTCATACACTCGAGATGTAGTCCGTGTAGGAGAAGGGACTTTCACAAGACAAGCGGAACATAGAACATGATGCGATTTGGGCACATGTGCGGTGGAAAATGGTTCGTCATCATTGTGGAGGAAAAATATGGGTTTGGTTTTAAAACACCGGTCTTCTTCTCTCAAGATTTTAGAAATATGGTCAACTAAGGGTCTTACTTTTATGTCGGAAGGGGATTCACCGTCCGATTGATATCACTCAATTGTAGAACTCATCAATTTGATGGTGTGTTGAAGGCGAGTCATAAATGATCTAATTATCAAGCTACTCGGGAAATTCAGCATTAAGTTAAAAACCAAGTCACTAGTGAGCTATGTATCGAGCCACCTTGGTGATCGACAAAGCTCAAGGGCAAGTGAAGAACCGATTTCATATCAATCTATACAACCACCGTCCGGTTCAAATGGAAAAATGAATGCAAATACATGGATCAATCCAAAAGTGCATTGATTGGGCCAAACCTATTTTAAGGCTTATATAACACAACCCTTAGAAAATGTGGGATAAATCCTCACCCATAACAAATGACCCAACAAACTCAAAGTGGTCATGGTACTAGCTCAACACAATAGGATTTGACATGATGGGATCACCATT
The DNA here is from genome assembly GCA_018340775.1 of Taxus wallichiana var. yunnanensis. Lineage (NCBI taxonomy): Eukaryota > Viridiplantae > Streptophyta > Pinopsida > Cupressales > Taxaceae > Taxus > Taxus wallichiana. The sequence goes on from CM031244.1 coordinate 40,446,569, forward strand.
GGACATGTGGGCACAACAAATGATGTGTTAACTATGTGACAACAATGAGGTCAATTAGTGGTCAAGCCAAAACAATGAGTGCGGGATAAGGGGCATGGGAGTCAAAATCGTAACCTCCCCCTAACAACTCACATGCCTTAACTAACTTGGTTATCTTGGTAGATGTGTATAGAGCTAGCAGATATGGCCTATCAACAAGATAAGTGGGCCATTTAAACCTATAAAATCCCCCTTCCATAACACACAAGCTCTCCATTTGAAGTGTAAAGGAGAGTTAGGATGAATATGTGGAGGAAGCCTTAGGATATTTAGGAAAAATGTTGTAGACAATATTAAGACATATTATTATTTTTAATAAGCATGATTATTTGAAGAAAATGCCTATTATTATATAAGCACTTGTAAAAATGGAGAGTTGTTATTTTTAACTCAGTGGTCAAGTGTAAAGGCCAATTAAAGACTTATTCTCGTGTCGAAGCCTAGAGACATCATTGTTAATTCAAGGGACATGAAAAACACCTGGAGAAGCACATGGAGCTCGATTATTTGATGTTGTGCATATTGCCAAGTTAGTTGCTTGGAGGCCATGAAGGAGATTCATAACTATTATTGAGCTTTTTGATGACATCGATCGATCTTAGCTCTACGTATATGTTATCTTTCGTGTAATGTGAGTGGAGGAGTATCATCATAAACACCGGACATCGAATCTAGTTTTAGCTCTACATAGAGGTTGGAGGCCATGCAACAAAGTGGAATACAATCGTCAACAACACCATACTTATCTCTGCGTAGAGGCTAGAAGCCATGTAATAGAGTATAAGTCAACTAGAGACTTAGAACCATGTAGAGGAAGATATTGTGGAGCATTGAGCTTTCCAAGACTAGTCGAGTTCATAGGATTGACCGGCACTGTGTTTTGGTTAAACATTCATTATAGTATTATAAGTTTATTTTTACTTATAATCGATTGTTATAATGGGTTAGTTTAGCTATTAGCAAACCCGGAGATGTAGGCATTTTTTTGAACTCGTTATCAACTTCTTGTGCATTTTTTGTTCTTATTATTGCATTGCATTTGTTTAATATTGGTTTATTTAAATGGGATAAAATTGGAATCAGTAAGTTTCCTATAAGGATTTTTAGGTCAAAAAATTGACTAGTTTAGTATCGAGCATGTTTTTCCTATAAGCTTGTTATCTCTGAAGAAAGTTTAATATCAAGAACTGAGTTGTCGCATGAGGTAGCAGTGATATGGACTTGTAAAAGTTCATACTATGGCACATTTTACTCATTATAATGGGTATTATACTGCATGTGGTGAATCTGCATCGACAAGATCATGCATGTCATATTGTTGAGATGGAGTATGGAAATCCTTTAGTCCCTGTTGCGAGAAGAGATTCATCACCAAGGGACCCAAGAATAATGAGTGTGGTCCTCAAGTATGTGCACATTTCTCTATGACTAGGCATGATAAGGAACAATATTGGTATTTTTTCCCAGACCTGAGCACCAAGGTGGTTCCAACGTCAAATGGTGGAATGTAAAATGGTACTGGAAAAGACCATTAATAGTTATCCTACTATAGTTGTATCTTGACAAGCATATTGTATCGTAGAAAAGGATTCTCAATCGAAGAAATGTCTACATCTCATGAAAGCAAAGAAGAAAGAGTTGTAAGACAAGTTTGAGACTTAGGAAGAATTCCTTAGAGGAGTGATCATAGAGTTACAACATGAATTGCAAGCTAAGGAAGTACTCCTAGCAACATTGTAGGATGGTGAAGAGCGGAGGGATAAAGGTACGCCTACCAATAAATACAATATAAGTGATTCATTGAAATTTCCTTCCCATGAAGCTATAAATCCTACTTTTGGTGAATTTGAAAAGTACACTAGAGGTATAAGATCAAAATTGCTTTTTAAAATGGGATATGAAGGAAAAGGCCTTGGTGTGAATAGCCAAGGTATAACTAACCCTATCCAGGTGGAGGAAAGACCTCGTTATATGGTTATATGCTAGATTAGTTGTAAAACCGAGGTAAGAGAAAGCTCCAAGAAAACCAAAGCCAAAAAGAATCAAACGTAGAGCCCAAGCCACCATTCCTCCTGAAGTATCATGTAGACGGGAACATACTGACTCTCCAAAGAATAATGAAGATAGAAAAGGCAAAGTTGACACCCAAATATCTACAAATCATGCAATGTTTGACTACAGTAAGGATCCTATTATAACCCCAGAGCTATTATGGACATATCCATGTTCTTAATGTGGATCTAATAGCCTTTGTTTGATTTTAAGTGGTGAGCAACAAAAACATGCCAATAGGGTTAAGGCCGATGAAGACAAGGGAAAATCTATTTCATCTTAAGGAGAAGACACATGATTAGAGTCACCAAGTAAGTGAACAGTTCATGATAGTTTTATCACGCCTAGTGTTTTCTTATAGTTAGTAATCAAATCTATACTAGAAGTTCTTATAAAGACCAGATGTAGATTATCTATCCCAATTTGGCAATAGAATTGCGTAGGAGAAGGAATTGAGCCCAAGTTTTTAGAATAATTCCTACCTCTTCAACTTAATCTACTAAGCAAGAAAACAAGAATAAACTAACCTCAAAGGACATGGGGTTTAGCGATACCTATAGATGTAGATGAATGATATTTGACGTTGCGCTCCATGGAAAATTGGTACAAGCTCCTCTTTCTATGAGAAAACCTGCAAATCAAAGACACTAAACAGAAAATTATTAGTAAGATATAAGGTGGATTTCCTAGCAAAGGCCATTCCCGGAAGCCAAAGGAAGGATGTCAATCCACTTTCAACAATCAAGTGATTTTTAAAACGAGAGGTGATATACGATAAACAATAAATGATAATTTTTTTGACAATTATCAAGTTTATTAAAAGACAAATAACTAATAAATAATGATAAATGGAAAGAAGAAAGGTTATGGCTCGAATTCAAAGTCTATGTGTGCATCTAAATTCTCAGAGAAATTTGAATCCTCTTCTTCAATGTAATTCAGATCTTCTTCTTCAAAGAATTCTAAGTCTTCTTGTTCAAAAAATTCCAGATCCTCTTCTCCTACTTCATACTGGTACTCAAACCAAGCAAGATCATCTTGGATGTGCTTGGACCTCAAAGTATGCTTCCCAAAATTCCTCTACAACATCATGAATCCACTGAGTGGACTCAAATATGCTCTGTAAATGATCCAAAGGGGCATAGTGGATAGCACACATCTCAAGATCGTGAAGAATGTCGTATTGTTCCTAGTACAATGGATGACAAACAATGGGTAGGGAGTGGATATTGGTAATCTCGTGGCTTAGACCACCTAGTGCCATCTAAAATAAGCCATAAAGAATAGAGTGTTAGTAACAAAGAGATATAATATGATAGATACATATTATTGGATGGAGTCTAATAAAATTTACATGAAAACAAAAACAAGAAATCGCAGGCAATTCCTGAAATCGTTGGACATTCTTGTAATCATTAGTGATTCTAGAAAATGAAAGCGATCGATAAAATGAATGCTTTTGATTGATTAAGCTAATGTTTAAGGTTTGTAGAAGATAAAAGTGATGTGAAACAGATAAACAAACAAGTATAAATACCTTGATATGGTGTGGAGGTGATGATCTAACCTTGATATGAAATGATGCAAGCAGTTGGACTGAAACCTATAAATGATGATAGAATACTGATCTGCAAAATCTCTAAAGGTGATTGGAGGATGGCTGAGTAGTGTTGGAAGGATGGTTGGACAATAGCTCGAACACTCAGGTGCAAAAAAACACTATGAACTTAGGTAGAAATTTGAATACTCAAGAATGCAAGTGGATGATCCCCAAAGAGAGACTGAAAAACTATCTTAAGTAATCATCGATGATTACCCAAATCACCGATGATTTCGGTCTATTTAGCTTTTGTTTAGAAAATGTTTGAAACAAATTGTTAAATCCATTTTTGTTTTGAATTTCAGGGAATGGAGTTGTTAATTTGTTCGGGAACATGTTGAGTTGGCTGGTGATGATAGAATGAACTAATTTTGGCTAGATTATGTTGGGATTTATCTAGGTTTATAGATAGGTTTATTAGGTGTATAGAGGATAATGATAGGCATGTAAATGGTTATGATAGGTGTATCGAGATAAGGGAGTTAGAAGTGGTTTTAGATAGATTTTAGGGAATATTTAGTTTGATTTAGGAAAATAATTAAATTAACCTAGGTGGTTAGGGTGAATGTAACATATCATGGAAAATTGTGTATATTATGAAACATTAATTAATTAAATGAAAATGGGGATTAATTAATGGGGGATGTAATGTGTGGCTTAAAATGTATTTAATTAAGTAAATATGGGGGGTGATAAGGGTCATAAATATAAGATGTTGATATAGTTAATTGATTAATTGAATAAAGATAAAGGGTGTATTTGTGGGATGTCGATGTATTTAATCGATTGACTAAGGAAGGAGGGTGTAGATTTTTGGTGTCTACATTTGCCCCCTTTTTTCTAGCATTTTAACGACAAAGCGTTAGACAAAAATGATGAAAATTTGGTTTGTATGGGTGATTCAACTATAATGCAATACAAGGAACACTAGTGTTTATATATCATGTGTTTCATAAAAATAAATTCCCCAGTCCAAGGTGTACCAAAAAAAGATGTGATACCAAGGGACAAATGATAGGGGAATCAAAGGATTTGATACCTATAGTTGTATGATCTGTGAAGGTAGGCTAAATAAATGGGAAATTCAAGTGATGGGGGCCAAAGGGCATATGTCCCATAGACATATGACGATTCACGATGTTTATTATGTTTGTTTGATTAATATTTCAAGGACTAGGGTCCTTTAAAAGGGACAAATTTGTGGGGAAAAGTGATAAATTGATATAAATGGGCATGGATGCCAAAAATGGGGGAATCGCTAGAAATTCGGCCAATCGGTAGCAATTGTGGAGAAATTTTCGACGATTAGGAAATTGTCGTGATTGCATTAGGTAAAAATGGGGATATAAATATCCAATTACAAGGTTATTTGGCTCATTGTTACCAAGCTAAAAACGGAATTGCAAAGTGAAAAACATGTTTTTGAGTGGGAAAGATGAGATTTGACACAATGGCGTCATTAAGTTAGGCATCAAAACCAACCTTAATGAGGTAGGTGGTTTTAACTTTTTTCGTTTTTATTTTGTTGTTTTTGCTATTTTTAAGGAATTTTTTGTCATTTTGGGGGTCAAGAAAATGCCTTAATTTGGAATCGCAGGAATCATCAAGTGATTCATGCAATCACCATGGATTGAAGTGAATCACCGAAGATTCACCCGTGATGTAGACAATATTTTTTATGACAAGGACATGAGTTTTAAGAAATGTTTTTTTATTTTTATGGTGTTTGTGGTTCCAATTTAGTTATTGGTGTTTGATGTATTGATGCTAATGTGGTTAATGTTGATATTGATTATATTTTGTGATGATGTCGATGTTGATGTTAATGATATATGTTGATGTTTTAGATGTTGTAGGTATTTTTAGGTTATAATTTGTATGTTGATGTTTAATGTAAAGATGTTTTTGATATATTGTGGATGATATTTTCGATATTTTTGATAATGATGCTAATGTTTGACTATGTGTTTTTTGTTTGTAGGTAAATGCTCAGTTGACTATATGTGATCTTTTACCATTGATTTTAGATGAGGTGAGGGCTGACGTGACAGTTGATGATTGGGAGCATTTTGAGGTAGTGGGTTTTGGTGGCATGAGGACTTATAGGTGGATTCACAAATGTCATAGTTTGATGTTGGCATTGTTAGAACGGTGGAATCCTTCCACCTGCACTTTTTGGCTGCCTACAGGAGATATGACCATCACCCTAAAGGATGTTCATTACATTATGAGATTTCCCATATGTGGAGAGGTCATTTATATCATCAGTGATGTTGAGAGAGAAGATGTGATACAGGGTTGTATGGTGATGGGGCACGGGATGTGAGATATTCATCAAGGGCATTTGAGTACCAAGCATTGTATGAGCCTGGGAGAGAGGGTTGTACACGAGATGACCATGATGATGATGACCATATCTTGTTTTTCTTTACCAGATTCAATAGGTGATCATTTTCCATGGATGATGACAAGAGTTGTCACAGAGATGATGGACCACCGCACACGGTGTTTGAGTGGGGTCTACTTACCGACGCAGACATTCAAAGAGTTGTGGGTTTGGAATTCCCACAAGCGTTATGGGATAGATGTTGGGTTTTTACTATAGTGTTGGGCATACGATTATATTTTTATTGCTTATCCATTAAGATTACCATGGGGGATCAATGAGAGACATCTTGGTTTTATGAGATGGAGACAGGATATGGGTCATACGGGAAGGCCAAGAGGCCTAGTTATTACAGAGACTTGGTAGTAGGACTATAGGTGGGTGATGTGGTTTGGAGGTGTATCTAGATTTCCATGCTTGGCCTAAGTACCTAGATGATTTTCTCGACTTACTGCAAGATATATGGGTTTAGATTTAGAGAGCAAGAGAGGATGAGCTTCGCGTTTTGGTCGGAGTGAGGAGGCAGTTTGGATTGATAGAGGATGTGAAATAGGATCCCTGTACGGATAATGGGAGGATAGAGATATTGAGACTCCTAGGGCATAAGTGATGAGGTCCTTGATTATTGTTGAGAAACGGGGCTATGGGCCCTAATGAGGATGGTGATATTGTGTCACTTGATGATGTGGGGGTGACTCAGTATTATACATCATAGTGGACAACAGGTGATGCGGGTCCGTGCTTGAGTGGAGGGAGGAGTAAAGGCTCGGGATGTTATTAAAATTTCGTATGATGATGATGATAGTGATGAAGAGGAGGGTGATGGTGATTTAGAAATGGGCTATTGCGGTGGTGATGGACGAGAAGGCCGTAGTGGAGGGAGAGAGAGATGTGCATAGAGAGGGATGACCTTCGAGAGTTAGGGATGCTCGATTGTAGAGATGGTGTTATAATAGATTGAGAGGGTCTCAGAGCATAGTTGACTCAGGCTACTGCTGATAGGAATAGATACCGTCAGTAGTGAGATACACTAAAGAAGGCCCTAGGGATCACGGGGTTTTTTTTTTTTTGGGTGCGGAGTTAGCAGAAATGTCTCAAGCCAATGGATAGAGGGAAGAGGCTAGTGGACATGGAACAAAATCTAGTTGATAGAGGAGAACACCTATGGTACTAGGGATGATTTCTATGGCCCACTATCAGACACTACGGGAAGAGTTACGCATGTATAATTTTGATATGGCGACTTGTGACTATCCGGATACTAGATTTCATGTTGATCATTTAGTCGTGAAGGTGGAAGGTCCGAGTGCTAGCACAAAGAGTGTGGGTAACCCACCGAGGAGAACAGAGAGTGGAGATAGAAACGTGGGAGGATCCGGTGCCGATACTAGAGTTGTTGGCGATGCAGGTGTCTAGGGTGGAGAGGGAAGTATTTTCCATGGCAGCGAATTTCTTGGAGATATCCATTTTAATAATTCATGATATGTATTGATGATAGATTTGATATATGTCATTGATGATTTTGGTCCCATAGATTGTATCCTAAGTATTAAAGTCCCATAAGGAGTAGGTGTGTGGACATAGGGCACATAGATGCACACGTAGATGTAGTGAAAAAGGGGCGCACCTGGGGAAAAGTATGACTTCATGACTTAGCCATTTTTGGTGTGAGGATAATTATAGATATGGAGTGTGGAGCATGTTTTGTAGAATACTTGAAGATTTAACAAAGGCTATTTCAGTCAAGTACAAGATCAAGAAACATGCATAGTTTTGGAGCTATTAATAGGATTAGATGACAATTTTATTATTAGATAATCTATTATTAGTGATCTTGCATGCTTTTGTATTTACCATGTAAGGGTGCATGGCTATTATTAGCATTTATCCTATTTTTAGGATGAATAGGTGGTGAAGGTAAAGTCTCCACTACCTATAAATATGTATTGATTTGCATGGTTTAGGTATCATCTATATTTTGTAAGGTTATGTTGTTGGTTCTTGAGTACGCGTAACCTAAGGTGACATTATTATGTATGTATGAATCTTTTATGTTTTACAGTAATTGATATAATGGATATTTGTGGCTGGATATTAATAATTGACACATTTTTTAATAATTCATGCATGGGAAAAGTTAGTCTTGATTTAGGTTTGAGTTAATCTTGCATATGGTTAATATCTAGATCTAGTTTATGTTATAATATACTTGACTATCTGTTATGGATCTGCAATATTTGTATTTTCATGCTAAATTCTTAATAAAGCTTCCATAAAAGGAAAACCTAGTACCCTTGTGTGTTTCGAGTGATCTCTCGGATTTATCTAGGTGATGTGTCAGTGCGCCTTGGGGTGTTGTGGGTAAAAACTAGACTACATTTTGGTTCCATTGTCAGGACCTCTTTTTCAGTTGTTTTCCAGGATGTTACATGATGAAGATGTGCTTATTGACCTTGCCTAAAAAGATTGAAGAGTGGTTAGATAATCTAGAGGAAGAGTATGCTCACATATTTAGCCTTGGACCTTAATTTAAGGCAAGCATGTGGGTGGAAGCAGAATCAGATTGCAAGTTTTATGAGATGTTTTGCTTGGTATCCGATTTAATCTCTTTCACAACTTGAATAGCATCATGAATTTGCACAAGACACTCAAGGATAGATAGATGTTTTTATGTCGTTTGTAGTCGGGGATCACACCTATCTGCTTGTTTGCATTCAAGAATTGAGGGAGCGGATAGCATCTTCATAATGGTTTTGATCTAACCCTCACTATTTTAGGTTGTGCCTATCAACCAAGGCAAGAGAACCTGTATTGCAGCCCCTATATGGTAAGGAGATGAAGATATCCTTGTGTTTTGCATATGGTGTGGAGGAGGCTTTGTGAAAACATGATCAAATATCCATTATCCAAACTCAAAAGAGCTGTCACTACTAAATGATGGAAATGTTCTCAAAACAAAGCTAGAGCTGCTAAAGACATGATAAAACCCTGATCAACCTTGTGCATTTTTGTGAAAGGATTGAATTCTTTTGTGGACACACAATGTAGATGCAGGGGTATTGTAGGTAGGATGAGTTAGTTTAAAATGAAATTCTGATGAGAGACCTTGGAACAAGAGTAGCTAGAAATCATCACCTTCTTTGGGAAACCTTGCAAAAGAATTACAACACCTAAACAGCAGAAATGTTTCAATGAATTTGAAGTGCTCTTTCAACCAGGATGTGTGCACAATGGATGCCCAAATCTGCACTATTCCATACAAACTTTGATAGCCTGCCACAAAGGCTTGAAGAAAAATATCAATAAAGCATTTAGAACCCCTTGTTAGATCATGTCCTAAGGTACACCCAAAGGTTTGTAAATACCCTCAATTTACAAGGAAGGTAAGATGGATTTAAATCTGTTTATCTCCACTCAAATGAATGCTCTTCTGAATGGAAGATTACAGATGCCTTCAAACCCTCTACAAGAAATGAGACCATGTATGACCAATAAAGATCCCAAACACAAGATTGCAACATGAGCATGAAACACAAATTGAAAACATACTGAAATACAAGTGCATGCAAGCTTTTCCAAGAGATAAAACCAGTTAATCCAAGAATTTGATCAAATATATCAGCAAGGGAAAGTTATTTAAACAATCTCAAAGCTTGTTGATGGCTTTACAGCTGAAACCAACTCAACATGATGAACATTTGATGCAAACAGAAATTAAAATGGCTCTCAGGCAGTTTCTCCAAAAAGGAAATGGACTTCTTTCAGTTTTCCTGTGAAAATTCTTCTCCTTTTTCCAAAATTCTCAACAGACCCTAAAATGTTTCCAAAACTACATCATATACCCTCTGCCAACTTGGATCCTTGCATCCCAAGTAAAGAATATGCCAAAGGGATCAAATTTGTTACAAAACCCTATCCATTTGATGAAAAATGATATAAAACTGTGAAATAGCTCGCCAAATGCCAGAGATGCACAAATATTTTAAAATATTGCATGAACTCAGATCCTTATCCATCCTAGGGTCACATTTTTAGCATTCCACCATGCCAAAGCATGCATTTGCAATCATTTTTCACCTTTTTCCCTCATCATTTTTAACTCTGCAACTTTTCATTTTTACCTTTCACGTGTTTTTCATGGGCTGAGAAAAATATCTCATGAAAAACACTATAGGAACCGAATTAGCTCAAATAAATGATGCCATTGTGTTTAGAAGGCCGAAGGGATGCAGATTCATATAAAATTTCATGTGTTTTGGTGCAAAAATGACGATTCCACACTTCTTGGAGCTCCAATGGCGCCCAAAAAATGAAAATGCACAGCTATCGTTGATTAAAATCAACTTTAAATGCCAACCCTCCACGTGGCAGATCCAAATCCTCTTCAAAAGCACCCAAATTACCTTTTTCCTTTACACAAGGTGGGACACATGTCCAAACATGATTGGGGCGGGCCCCCAATCCTAAAAATGCATTTTGAACTTTTTCTGCCCTTGGGAAAATTTTGAAAATTTTCCCATGAGCCCCTGGATGTGCCACATGTCCTTCTGTGGGCCTTCACCAAAACCGCAGCCAATTTGACGCATTTCACCACCTTTTGAAAAAAAAGGATAATTTTCTAAAAATTCTTCGCGCCCCCAAACGCCCACTGCCACTTATGCCACGTGGCGGTTTCCTATTCACTGCGGAACCGACCCCTCCTTTTTCCTTTACTCCTCCATGAGTCACAAAATCCCTTGTGGGCCCATGCTTCTTCCTTTTCTATTTGAAACATGCCATGTGTCGCCCCCTGATTGGATGCGAGGGGCACACTTCCAAATTTTCCCACGGGCTTATTTCTTACCTTGAAATTTTTCGCTAAAATTTTGCAAAAAATTTAACTTTCTCTCCGCGCTCCAATCCTCTCGCCAAATTTAGGACACGTGTCCTGTTTTCATTGGATGCGGGCCTATTCTTCATTTTTTACTCTTTAAACATAGAGGCAAAAATCGCAAACTCCTCCTTCGGCCTCTTCCTCCATTTTGCCTCTTGGACACATGTCCATCCCTTATTTGTTGGGCCTCTTGGACACATGTCACATTCTCATTGGTGCGGGCCATCGGGTCCAAATTTTTCTTTGAGGTTTTGAGCCAAAAATTCGAAAAATTTCAACTCTTCACTCCCCTACTTGACATCCTTGTGCCCGGTGTCACCCTCCCATGGGCGCGGGCCTTCTGGGCCAAATTGTTTTCCTTTTGCATTTTGAAACCAAAATTTTTTAAATTCTTCTAAATTCCCTCTATTCCTCGATCTCCCTGGACACATGTCACCTTTCTTCCAATGGTTGTGGGCTCGCGGGCCAAAATTTTCCCCTAACACCCCGAGCCAAAAAACACCAAAATTTTCCAAGTCTTTTACCATCCACCTGGCCCTCCTAGACACATGTCATCATGTCATTCGCCGCGGGCCTTCGGGCAAAAATTTAATTTTGAGAAATTTTCAAAAATGAAGGCAAAAAAATTTTAAGTGACCTCCGCCACTTGCTACTCCATTTGACCAATCAAAATATGCCACGTAGGCACACTAGGCAAATGCGGGGCTGCGAAGCAAATTCTCCTTTGCCAAAAATTGAAAATTTGACAAGTTATAACATTTCTTCCAACCACACCCGACCAATGAGAACCTGCCATGTCAGCATAAACTTTATACCGATAAATTTGACGGGTAGAAGATGCCCGTACGCCCGTCAAAATGCAGATACGCAGGGGAGGCCTCCGAAATCAAATTTTTTCCACAAGGAAGACATATTTTTTTCTTTAAATCAACTGAATCACGTTTTCACAATGATTTAGGCCTGGGGACTAGGGTTTTAGCAACAAATGACTCGGATTCCCTCCATTTTGAGTTTTTGCACGAACTTGACAAAGGAAATAATGGCTCATCCCAAAAAATGAAGAAGTTAGGGCACAACAAAGGGGAAACCTGGAGATTTGTTTTAAAAATGGGGCAGAATAACAACAATGAGGGCATTTGAAAACATCCAACTAAAAAAATGAGTTATAGATCTTCAGCTCGAGCCACAAGGATGTTTTGGAGTAAAAATGGAAAATGGAGAATTAGAGTAAAGTGTGCAAACCCATAAATTGCACCAACATTGGCTCTTCTTGGGGATGGGCACTCCCAGCGAGTGCCACAAGATCACAACATAGACCAAGTGCCAAAAATCCATTGGGTAAGGAGTCAAAACATTCATAGCAGCCCAAAAACCAGAACTTTCACCAAAAACAGAGTGAGAAAACCACACCAACAATGGTTGCCAAGGACAAAAGGGCAAACCACAAGCCAACAACAACAAGAACAAGGAAAAAACAAAACAAAAAAAAGGGCTATACAAAATGTACAATTTGTGTATACATCCTTTGGGATTTAATCCAAAAGTGTTTTAAATGTCCGCCATTAACAGTGCAACTCAACAAATCCCCATCCAAATCCTTGAGAAAAAATGTATTTTCTCCAATCCTGATATCAATGGCATAAGGGCCCATCCATAGAGCATCAAATTTTCATGCTTGCCCTTGTCTTCATGCCTACTATCCCACAACAAAACCAGATCTCCAACACTGAAAGCTCTAGGGGTGACCTTCTTATCAAACAACTTCTTCAATTTCTCCCTAAACCTGACATGCCTTTGATGAGAAGCTCTCCTTTCTTCATCCAACTCAATGATCTGATTGATTCTTGATTCATATGGGCCATGTTCTTGATCTTCCAACTGCTAGGAAAACTGAAAAGTGGATAATTGTAGGTGTAATGGCAGCAAAGCTTGAGTTCCATACACCAGTTCAAATGGGCTTTTACCAGTTGCTCTTTTTGGAGTTATCCTATCAGCCCAAACTACAAATTTCAACTGTTCTCCCCACTTCTTCTTGTTGATTTCCAAGGTTCTTCTAATGATCTTGAGCAAGTTTTTGTTACTTGATTCAGCTTGCCCATTCCCTTGTGGGTTATAGTTTGAAGAATAGGTCATATTTATCCCATATTCATTGCACATTGCCATCAAAGGCTTGGCTCTAAAACACATAGCATTATCAGACACAATCTTAACTGGAACCCCAAATCTGCATATGATATGATTCAGCAAGAAATCCATTACCACTTGGTGTGTTGCCTTTCTAGATGGAATTGCCTCAACCCATTTTGTAAAATAATCAGTTGCTACAAGGATCCACTTGTAACCAACACTAGAAGGATCTGAAATCTCACCAATAAAATCCATTCCCCATTGTTTGAAAGGAGCTTCAACTGATACAAGCTGCAAAGGAAGGGAGCCTGAAGCCTTCAATCTTCCTGAAAAATGTTGGCAACTATCACACCTTCTAACCAAGTCGGTTTGCATCTTTGAAAAGAGTTGGCCACCAATAACTAGCTCTTAAAATCTTATGTGTTGTCACTCTCCCAACAAAATTTCCTCCACAAACTCCCCCATGGAAATCAGCAATCAACTTGGGAGCTTCATCTTCAGTTATGCATTTCAAGAGGACACCTTCAGGGTTCTTCCAAGCCAGCCCAAGGTCTGTTATGACATATTTCTGAGAAGCCAGCTTGAGGGCTCTTTTCTAATTTTTATTTAAGTGACTGGGACAACATAAGTGCTTGAGGTAATAGACCACATCCTTGTACCACTCAGAATTCATCAATTTGTCAAGGAGATCTGCCCTTTCTTCCCCTAGTTGATTCACTTCTACATTCTGCAAATTACTCTCAGCCATGAGTTTGGCAAGACCTAAACCTCTTACCAGCTTTGTTGTTTGGATATCCATATCATACTCTTGTAATTTGTTAACCCATCTACATCTCTTGCTTGATATCTCCATGTTAGATAAGATGTCTTTAACCATGGTGTGGGGAACATAAGCAACAACCTTTGAACTCAAAATGTAGGGCCTGAAAATCTTTGTTGCTTTTACTAATGCAAATGCTTGTTTCTCCATAATTGTGTACCTCAATTTAGTTGCTTGTAAAGCCTTGCTAAAGAAAGCAATAGGCCTCTCAACTCCATTTTCATCCTTTTGTAACAAAACTGAAGCAATAGTAAATTCAGATGCAAAAGAGAAGATTTGGAAAGGCATCTTATAGTTTGGAGCTGCCAAAACAGGTGCATGTTTGAGTGCATCCTTTATTCCTTCAAAAGCTTGGATGGCAGCCTTTTCCCACTTAATAACCTGATCCTTTCTTAGCATGCTTGTGATTGGAAGAGTCAACTCAGCAAAATTGGAGACAAACCTTCTAATGAAATTGATTTGGCCAAAGAAAGATTGAATACCCTTCTTGGTTCTTGGCATAGGCACCTTGCTGATTGCTTCCACTCTCTCAGGATCTATCATAACACCTTCTTTAGATACAATATGTCCTAGAAACTTGGCCTTTGGCACACCAAAATGACACTTCTTTGGATTAAGCGAAATGCCATACTCTCTACATCTGATCAGCATCTTCTCTAGGTGTTGCAAATGGTCTAGTGCTTGTTGTCTTGAGAAACAGTCACATCATCTTGGTAAACTGCAATAAACTCATTGATATAACCAGAAAAGGCAACATCCATTGCCCTTTGAAAAGTAGCCCCAGCATTCATCAATCCAAAAGGCATCCTTACAAAAACATAAGTTCCCAAGGAGTAGTGAAGGTTGTCTTAAGTCTTTCTGATTCTTTGACAACTACTTGATTGTATCTGGAGAAACCATCCAAAGTAGAAAGCATTTCTGACCCTGTCACAAGCTACAACATATTCTCCATGTTTGGCAAAGGATAGTTGTCCTTCATATATGCTTTGTTTAGATTCCTAAAATCCACACAAAGTCTGATATCTCCGTTCTTCTTTCTAACTGGCACAAGGTTGGCAACCCAAGAAGAGTATCTAGTAGGCTGAATGATGCCACCATCTCTCAATTTCTTCAACTCTTCTTGCATTTTCATGGAAATTAGTGGGTTAATAGGCCTTTGTTTTTGTCTAAATGGTTTGGCTTTAGCCTCAAGAGGGATCTCATGCTGAAACAAATCTTCTCTATATGCCTTCAACTCTGAATAAGACCAAGCAAGGTAGTCTTGATATTTCTTTAAAAGTTGGGCATATGACTATTTTTCTTCTTTGCTGAGATGACTGCCCAACTAGATCTTCCTTGGTTTGTCTTTAGTTCCCAAATTGTGCTCTTCCACATCCCTTGAAGCAGACATCTTTCTATTAATGATGCAATCAACATTGCTAAAATTGGATTCAAGTGCAACAAGACCCTTAGGAATGGTATTTGTTTTCAATTGTATAATATCCTTGTCAAACAAAGTTTCTCTACCTTCATTCATGCACACCATTGGTTCCCAATCAATATTCTGACCAGCAAACTCTCCTTGGCATTGTAAGAATCTCAACACTTGTGCATCATCATCAAAAATCTGCCAATGTTTCACATTATCCGGGACAACTGGCCTTGTTAGCACTTCAATATCATATTCACAAAAAGGTGAAACAGTGCAATTATCAAACTTAGAACCAAGAACAGCCAGCTGATCAGCAGCAAAGCATTAAGACTTCTATCATGGTAAACAATGTTAAAGGAATCAAACATTTCAATCAAGTCCCAAACAACATGCTTATATTGTCTCATACGCTGATTTTTTGTAGCATACAACTTTCTTACTTGCTTGACAACCAGCTCTGAATCTCCTTTAGCAACAATATCCTTTACTCCATACTTCCATGCAATCCTTAATCCCAATAATAATGCCTCATACTCAGCAATGTTGTTAGTACATTCAAAATTGAGCTTGAAGGAAAAAGGAAACTCCTCTAAACTAGGGGAAACCAACACTATACCAGCACCATTTCCAACTTTGGAGCAAGCTCCATCAAATAGTAATGTCCATGGAGAACCTACCATACCAAGGCACTCTGATTTTTCATCTTATTCTCTTTTCCATCAGCAAAACCAATGAAATTGTCAACATCTACATCAGCAAACAACACTTCATAAGAAGCATTGTTGGGATCCTCAATCAAGTGTAACATCTTCTTTTCACCATAGAGTTTGACAAGGCTGCCCTCAATGGGAATGGTGGCATAGGACATGTCCATTTGAACACTACCACCAACACTTGCAGCCCACTTTCTTGACAAAAGCATACCCCATTTGGCAGGGCAGTCAACAATTACAACATCAAGTTTTAAATTCTTACCCGGATAGGCTGCAAGTTGCACTACTAAACCCTTCACACATCCAACAACCAGCACTTCCCTTGAATCCATGGCTGTACACTTTCCATATGTTGCTATCACCTTGATATCCAATTCATTCATAACTTCTAGAGGCATAACATTACATGATGCACCGGAATCAAACATGTAATTGTGAAGCAACCTACCTTTTATGAGCAAAGTTGTGAAGAATGGATCAACATTCAATTGGGAATCAACCAAGGATGTCCCCAAATACACTTCAAGTGCCTCTCCAAGATCTTCCATTGGTGGTGGTGTTTCAGGGCCAGCAATGCTTTGAAGAGGATTCTCAACAACATTGACATTTCTGCTTGGTATAATCTTTTCTTCTTTTAATCCCAAGTATTCAAAAGCTCTTTTCTTGTGTTCAGGAATTCTAAGAAATTCAATAATGGGAACACTCACTTTAATTTGGCTCAATACCTGGGCTATATCATATGGAACATTCTTTGGCAAAATAGCATTGGAAGGGAAACAAGAAGGTTCATCAGATGGAGAAGTATTCTTGGCAGCCTGGGCATGAAGAGGACTGATATTTTTGCATGGGACAAGGTTCTTAGCAATTGTTTCTCTTCTAGGATTATCTTTGGGAATGCTTGTGAGCAAGGGTGTCTTTGGCTTGGCTTGAGGACCAGCTCCTCTAACAAATTTACTTCTAGTATTGTACTCCTTTTCTTGACCAACCACAACATTCATTAACAATTGTCTATCTTCCTCCGAAGGAATACCACCATCATACTTCTTGATCATTAAAGCCCTTAGGTATTCAAAGTCATTATTAGGAATTTCAAAGGCCTGAACTACATCTACATCATGAGTTTGAGGAAGAGAAAGAAATGGTACCCTCTTTATGCAATCCCAAAAGGTTGTAGTAGTCCTTGCACTTATCACATCTGTTGATGTTGCTGCTTGTTGTGAGCCTAAAGAGCTGCCCATCATACAAATGTCATCATCCATTTCATTCTCATTATCATCATCTATATCTTGCTGGTCCATTTCACATGGCGGATGAGGAAGAAAACATCTGTCACACCAATCCATATCAGCAACTTCTTGAACACAGCAACTCTTGCAGTCAGAGGGTCAGGCACCACTCTATTTTCACGTGCTTGGGGTTGTCTATTTGCAGATCCAATAAGCCCTTTACCTCTATCATCTTGTCTTTGATCACCCCTAGGATGATTGCCAAATCTATCATGGTTTTGAGTTCTTTGTTGTCCTTGTGAACTTTGCCCAATTCCTTTCTCAACTCGGGCTAATTTGTAGGAAATTTCTTTGACAACCCTTGCCAAAGTCTTGACAACATCCTCCAAATCAGCACCCTTGCTAGTTTGTGGCTTCTCATGGTTTATCAACTTCACACCATCCCTCTTAAGTGGTTTACCAATAGCTTTAATATTATTTTCAATTTGAAGTGCCATGGTGAAAGCTTTCCTCAAGTTTGTAGGATTTTTGTCTCTCAAGTAATAGGCTACCTTTTTATCAAATGCATCTGCATATTTGATCAAGCAAGATTCATCACAAGGCCTCAAAATTACAGGAAGCCTTCTCAATGTCTTATTAAACCTTGTATTGAAATCATGAACGGTCTCATTAGGGTTCTTCTTGATGTTCTCAAACTTGGATAGAAGGAACCTTGGATCTGTTTTGTCTCCATATTGTAATCTAAATGCATTACTCATCTCAGTCCACGAATCAATAGAGTTATCAGGAAGAGCTTTATACCAATCTCTTGCATCTTCCTCAAGTGTATGGATAAACAACTTGATATACACATCCTCAAATTCTATTTCAAAGTCTTCCATCATGTTAACAAAGAGTTTGAGGTGTTGATCTCCAGTTATGGCATTGTTACCTTGGAATTTTGGTAATCTATTTCTCACATCCTGTGGGACAGCATTTGGATAACCATCCATTCCTCCAAAATTTATAGGACCAAATGTGTTTACAACAAATGGAGGTCTAGGTTGAGCCATATTGTTTGGTGGGGGTGATCTTGGAGGTGAAACAAGCTGATGAGGAGTAGTAATGGGTCTGATTGGAATAGATGAATGATCTCTAAAATGACAACCCCCCAAAGGCTCTCTCTCTTGATAGACTTTAGCAAACTTAGAAACTACAGGAGCAGATTTAGGAGCAAGTTTTTTAAATACACAAGAAGGTCCCTCACCTGATGGAGAATGAAAATCAACAAGAAGATTGCTGAATCAGATCTACTTGAAGAGGAATTATAATCTTCAATGACAGGTTGTTCTCCTTCAAATTCAACTATGGGGACTCCTTTCCTTGCAACCAAATCACCAACCACTTTCCACACTTTTCTTCCTTCTAGTTCTGAGCTTCTTGATTCGGTGAGCAACTTCTTAGAAGAGTCCTTGATGAAGAGGGATCTCCTTCCCTCCAGTTTGACAGATTTAAACAACAAGTTTCAAATGATAAAAATGTATTAGACAACTGGTATTTCAAGATCCCAATAGCATGGAGTCGCCACCAAGGATTTTCACCTTAGTTGTGCAAGAAAGCACTAAAAAATATTTTGTCAAATGCATGCTATACTGAAAACTTGCAGGGATTTACAAATCAGATTTTCTTCTTCTTAATTCAACCAAAAACAGTGCATCCAAATCACATAAATTGTTGGTAGATGAGGAGAGTAGGCTGAGTTTGAAGTTCTTTCTTACCCAAAACATCCAGATCTGAAGTATGAAATGATATCTCAATAATATAACAGCTCAAATACTTGATCACACAAATGCTCAAACCTTTCAAGTACTTCAAAACCACCAAGAAATTGCAAGAAGTCCCCAGCAACGGTGCCACTCGGGTGTTGGTATCCAGATTTAATCTCCTTCACAACTTGAACAGCATCATGAATCTGCACAAGACACTCAAGGATAGATAGATGTTTTGTATGTCGTTTGTAGCTGGGATCACACCTATCTACTTGTTTGCATTCAAGAATTGAGGGAGTGGATAGCACCTTCATAAGGGTTTTGATCTAACCCTCACTATTTTAGGTTGTGCCTATCAACCAAGGCAAGAGAACCTGTATTGCAGCCCCTATATGGTAAGGAGATGAAGATATCCTTGTGTTTTGCATATGGTGTGGAGGAGGCTTTGTGAAAACATGATCAAATATCCATTATCCAAACTCAAAAGAGCTATCACTACTAAATGATGGAAATGTTCTCAAAACAAAGCTAGAGTTGCTAAAGACATGATAAAACCCTGATCAACCTTGTGCATTTTTGTGAAAGGATTGAATTATTTTGTGGACACACAATGCAAATGTAGGGGTATTGTAGGTAGGATGAGTTAGTTTAAAATGAAATTTTGATGAGAGACCTTGGAACAAGAGTAGCTAGAAATATTCACCTTCTTTGGGAAACCTTGTAAAAAAATTACAACACCTAAACAAGCAGAAATGTTTTAATGAATTTGAAGTGCTCTTTCAACCAAGATGTGTGCACAATGGATGCCCAAATTTGAGCTATTCCATATAAATTTTGATAGCCTGCCACAAAGGCTTGAAGCAAAATATCAATAAATCATTTAGAAACCCTTGTTAGATAATGTCCTAAGGTACATCCAAAGGTTTGTAAATGCCCTCAATTTACAAGGAAGGTAAGATGGATTTAAATCTGTTTATCTCCACTCAAATGAATGTTCTTCTGAATGGAAGATTACAGATGCCTTCAAACCCTCTACAAGAAATGAGACCATGTATGACCAATAAAGATCCCAAACACAAGATTGCAACATGAGCATGAAACACAAATTGAAAACATACTGAAATACAAGTGCATGCAAGCTTTTCCAAGAGATAAAACCAGTTAATCCAAGAATTTGATCAAATATATCAGCAAGGGAATGTTATTTAAACAATCTCAAAGCTTGTTGATGGATTTACAGCTGAAACCAACTCAACATGATGAACATTTGATGCAAACAAATTAAAATGGCTCTCAGGCAGTTTCTCCAAAAGGAAATGGACTTCTTCCAGTTTTTCCTGTGAAAATTCTTCTCTCTTTTTCCAAAATTCTCAACAAACCCCTAAAATGTTTCCAAAACTACATCATATACCCTCTGCCAACTTGGATCCTTGCATCCCAAGCAAAGAATATGCCAAAGGGATCAAATTTGTTACAAAACCCTATCCATTTGATGAAAATGATATAAAATTGTGAAATAGCTCGCCAAATGCCAGAGATGCACAAATATTTTAAAATATTGCATGAACTCAGATCCTTATCCATCCTAGGGTCACATTTTTGGCATTCCACCATGCCAGCATGCATTTGCAATCATTTTTCACCTTTTTCCCTCATCATTTTTAACTCTGCAACTTTTCATTTTTACCTTTCACGTGTTTTTCATGGGTTGAGAAAAATATCTCATGAAAAACACTATAGGGCACCGAATTAGCTCAAATAAATGATGCCATTGTGTTTAGAAGGCCGAAGGGATGCAGATTCATATAAAATTTCATGTGTTTTGGTGCAAAAATGACGATTCCACACTTCTTGGAGCTCCAATGGCGCCCAAAAATGAAAATGCACAGCTGTCGTTGATTAAAATCAACTTTAAATGCCAGCCCTCCACATGGCAGATCCAAATCCTCTTCAAAAGCACCCAAATTATTTTTTTTCCTTTACACAAGGTGGGACACATGTCCAAACATGATTGGGGTGGGCCCCCAATCCTAAAAATGCATTTTGAACTTTTTCTGCCCTTGGGAAAATTTTGAAAATTTTCCCGCAAGCCCCTGGATGCACCACGTGTCCTTCTGTGGGCCTTCACCAAAACCGCGGGCCAATTTGATGCATTTCGCCACCTTTTAAAAAAAAAAATTCTAAAAATTATTCGCGCCCGAACACCCGCTACCACTTATGCCACGTGGTGGTTTCCTATTCCTGTGGAACCAACCCCTCCTTTTTCCTTCACTCCTCCGCGAGTCACAAAATCCTGGGCCCGCGCTTCTCCTTTTCTCGTTTGAAACATGCCACCTCTCGCCCTTGATTGGATGCAGGGGCACACTTCCAAATTTTCCCACGGGCTTATTTCTTACCTTGAAATTTTTCGCTAAAATTTTGCAAAAAAAAATTTAACTTTCTCTCCGCGCTCCAATCCTCCACCAAATTTAGGACACGTGTCCTGTTTTCATTGGACGCAGTGGGCCTATTCTTCATTTTTTACTCTTTAAACATAGAGGCAAAAAATCACAAACTCCTCCTTCAGCCTCTTCCTCCATTTTGCCTCTTGGACACATGTCCATCCCTTATTTGCTGCGGGCCTTCGGGCAAACATTTTAATTTTAGCATTTTGAAGTTAAAAACTTCAAAGTCTTTAGAACTTCCGCCCCTCCATTTCATCCCCGCATACATGTCACATTCTCATTGGTGTGGGCCATCGGGTCCAAATTTTTCTTTGAGGTTTTGAGCCAAAAATTTGAAAAATTTCAACTCTTCGCTCCCCTGCTTGACATCCTTGTGCCACGTGTCGCCCTTCCATTGGGCGCGGGTCTTCGGGCCAAATTGTTTTCCTTTTGCATTTTGAAACCAAAAATTTTTAAATTCTTCTAAATTCCCTCTATTCCGGTCGATCTCCCTCGACATGTGTCACCTTTCCAATGGTTACGGGCTCACGGGCCAAAATTTTCCCCTAACACCCCGAGCCAAAAAACACCAAAATTTTCCAAGTCCTTTACCATCCGCCTGGCCCTCCTGGACACGTGTCATCATGTCATTCGCTGCGGGCCTTTGGGAAAAAATTTAATTTTGAGAAATTTTCAAAAAATGAAGGCAAAAAATTTTTAATTGACCTCTGTCACTCGCTGCTCCATCTGACTAATCAAAATATGCTACGTATGCACACTAGACAAATGCGGGGCCGTGGAGCAAATTTTCCTTTGCCAAAAATTGAAAATTTGACAAGTTATAACATTTCTTCCGACCACACCGGCCAATGAGAGCCTGCCATGTCAGCATAAACTTTGTAATGATAAATTTGATGGGTAGAAGATGCCCGTACGCCCGTCAAAATGCAAAAACGCAGGGGAGGCCTCCGAAATCAAATTTTTCCACAAGGAAGGCGGATTTTTCACTTTAAATCAACTGAATCACATTTTCACAATGATTTAGGCCTGGGGACTAGGATTTTAGCAACAAATGACTCGGATTCCCTCCATTTCGAGTTTTTGCACGAACTTGACAAAGGAAATAACGGCTCATCCCGAAAAATGAAGAAGTTAGGGCACAACAAAGGGGAAACCTGGAGATTTGTTTTAAAAATGGGGCAGAATAACAACAATGAGGGCATTTGAAAACATCCAACTGAAAAAACGAGTTACAGATCTTCAGCTCGAGCCACAAGGACGTTTTGGAGTAAAAATGGAAAATGGAGAATTAGAGTAAAGTGTGTAAACCCATAAATTGCACCAACACGTTCTTATACATTTTCCCTATAGAGTTATACGAGTGGTTGGTTGTTTATGCATCGAAGAGAAATTGGAGGTTTAGAACACTTATTTGGACACAACAATAATTCCAGGCTTTGCATGGTGTTGATCTGACTTGGAAACATGTTATAGATCATTAGTGGAGTGGTGTTCTGAATAGTTATATTTTGGAGTACGTAGTTTCTACTTATTCCTATCCATAGGTTGCTAAGTTATAGTTCTTGCGCAAACCTATAGGATCATATTTTCATATCATCCCTTTAGCGATTAAGATCTTGATCGTGACCCTGTATTTAGAACAACATCCTATGGCTAGCTAAACCCCACCACATGCGCAGGCAGGAGCAAGTGTGCTGAAAGATGGAAGACTTGGTGATAGAAATTAAGACAGAAGAAAGGTGGCTTAAATTTAATGAGGTGTGTGAGAGGGATTTGGTGAAGTAGTGCAAATTTTGTGAATGAATTGCATTATGGAGAGATATGGTTCGTGAAGTATTTGGAGCTCACGTAGAGTATGTGGAGCCGAAGCATTTGGAAATCCCCCATTGTGGTAAGCATGGCAGAGAACCCTCTTCGACCTACGATGAGAGCATGTTGGTGGAGAGTGTAAGGGTCATGGGAGTGCATTTGATCCCTCCTAGTGACCTATCCCTTATGCTTGGTTTTCTAGTTTCTAGGATAGTCATCAGGAAGCAAGCTAGTGTGGGTAGTAGGGTAACAATAGATAGAGTTAATTTACCATCAAGTTCATGATTTAATCAGATTGTTTATTCATCTATGGTGGCACAATCGTTGTTTGTTTTATTTGGAGGTCCTGTTGGCGTATATTTTCTAAGCACATCATCAACACGTAACGTGGGAGCGTAGAACATTGGGATCACGTCCGGGAGTAGTAAAACTTCACTATCCATGGCAGTTCAATTTAGCAAAACTATTGTAACACAAGGTAGTGTATCTTCTAGTTTGTTTCCGCTATAGGGGAGGATCGGGTTGATCAAGTGGTTCGAGATCTAGTGGATCTGGTGGTTCTATAGGGGGAGGAAACATAGGATGTAATACATGTTCTGGGAAGCAGATGGGCATGGTTTGCACCAACCCTAGCAAGTCTATTTAGATATGTCACTTCGTCTCCCAGAATATAGAGGAATTAAAGATATAACTAAGCACGTGCATATATGTGAAGTACTATGGCACGTGAAGGGAATTACATCTCTAGAGTGTAAGGAAATCTAGTTTGCAACTCCTTTTCAAGGGCACACGCATATTTGGTACATGAAACATGATCCAAATTGGACTTGTGTAGACTATAACGCGCTTCGTGATGCTTTCTTGGTAGATTTCCGCATACCTGAGTTTGAGCAGAAGAGCATCAGCGTCTTTGAAGGGCATCAATAAGAACATGGTTGAGAGTGTAAGGGAGTACGATGCTCACTTTAAAACTCTATTTTCAAATTTATCTTATGACATCCACCCAAGTCAGCATGCTTAATGGTTTGTCAGAGGTTTGATCACACCTTTCAGAAGGGCACTCTCACATAAGACATTTACAGACCCATGCGAGGATTTTGAAGCTACTCTACATGTTGAGGCACATGGGAGTGTAGACACGGGAGTTAGCCTCTTTTTGGAAGCTTGGATTGCATCTATGGCTAAACAATTGGAGAACTTTATATCTAATTCAGCTCATGATGCACGTAGTGGAATTTGGTGCACAGATTTTGAAATAAAAGGACATACTAAGGATAGTTGTCCTCGTAAATTGTTGTGTTCCATATTGCTAGACTACGAGATATGTCACTTGGATCATGATTCAAGTAGGTGCCCATTGTTGCATCACACGATTAGGAAGAATGTATCATGTTATTGTAGTAGTTACATGTCTACCTCATGATACATAAAATTACGAGTTGATTGATCATATTTATGATGACATTGATACATATGTATGTACGACCAGCATTCTGCAAATAATACTAAGGAACAAGGTGAGCATCATGATCATAATCACAATGAAGGGTGCTCTGATGGAGGCCAAGGTAGAGTTTGAGGATACCATGGAGGATTCAAAGGCCGAGGTTGTGATTGTGGAAGAAGTGAATTTCCATGAAGAAAATTCTATATATGTGGATCCCTTGATCATTACAAGCGTGAATACCCTCGAGAAAATTATTTTTCTTTTTTTGGAAAGAACCAAAACTATGAAGAATTCCCAGACTTGTATAAACACGAGTAAGAATAAAAAGTAGGATAAGGGCATGGGAATGGTTAGGGTACAACACTCTATGGAAGATTAGTGGATGTTGAAGTTAGCACCTGATCATGAGATGGTACCCATGTTAGTCACTATGCGCACTAAGGCTACGTGCACGAGGGAATTTCCAAAGAAAAATCATATTATTATAAAGGAGTAGGTATTGCATGCAAAGTATCTAGACCATACTTATCAAAATGAAGTTTATTAAGAAACCATGAAAGTTATTAGGAACTTGAAGGGTGAGATACAATTCTTAAAGGAGCATTCACGAAAGTGGAGTAGGCCAAATCGGATAAGCTCCCTCATAAATATGTTGATTATATGAAGGAGGTTTGTAATATGTTATGACAATAAAACATCATTCCTTTATTAGGGGAATGACTAAGAGGGAAGATGTCACGTGCTGAAGTTGAACATGAGAGACTCGATTTTACACATTAACTTACCTCCTCATAGTTTTTCTTATGACAAAGAGATCACTATGAATGCAGTTGTTGATAGATGGATTTTGAGTAACATTTTGATTGATACATGTGTAGAAGTGAATGTACTCACTTTGGATACATGGAATCATATGGGAGGCCACCATTGTAGCCATATTTCAATGTGATGTTTATGAAAAATAGGACTAAGGTGATTCTCGTTGGAGTCTTGAAATATGATACTATTACTATACAAGGGGCCAAGTTTACTAGAGACTTTGAGGTTCTTGCACTTGCAGAAGTAGAGAGTTTTCCCGCATTGTGCGGGCGCCTTTGGTGCTATGCGAATAATGTTGATTTGTACTTCAATAAAGGATACATTAGTTTTGATAACAAAGAGGAGCACATCATCATTCCTTTTACAGATAGAAAAGATGCACCTTATGTAGAGCCTTTGAGTGAAGACGAGTTGAACAAAATTTATGTGTGTGCCATTTGAGATCCTAAGTACTCGAGCCAACAAAGGAAGGAGTTATTCATTGGGACGATGCACAATCTATGAGTGATACTATAAGTGTTTCATGTGATAACTGGGTGTGTGGGACTTATGAAATGGTTAGCCACGAGATGACAAGTGCGATTACACACATGAATTGGTTGTGTTTTGTTAGGCATTTGGGCAGTAACCAGGTACCAAGGTACACTAGTGAGGGAAATCCTGATATAGTTTTTCGTGCTATAAAAGCCCGGTGGATAGATAAATTTTGAAGAAGGAATATGCTAATGTATACCTTTCATGGGACAAGAGTAGCATCTTTGGTGGATGGTTCACAAAGATAATCTTTTAGAAATATGATAAGTGAGAATCGCCTTCTTTGATAGATTTCTTTGAAGCAATGCACCTACCAAGACATATGAATTTCATGGAAAGGATGATCAACACCATGTTCGGTAGTTTGAGAGACTTATGGAAGAGGTGTAGGAGGCCTTACCACCTTCATTATGGGTTCATAAGTTCTATTAAACCTTGCGAAGTTTCTCGTGTGCATGGTATGTTTATGTAGAGTTGAAAAGAGAAACATGAAATTGGTAAGAGCCGATTTGGGTATGATTCATACCTTTCACTATTTTTCCACTAAACCTCTAGTGATCGAGGCATTACAAGTTATGAAACACTTGACATTGGGATATAGTGTAAATCCTGAGGAATTTATTTAGGAGTTACAAAGTGAGTGGATCTGGAGGCACGTTTTGAGGAAGAAGAGACAGATGTAGAACAACTTGGGTGTGCCTACCTAGAAAAAGAAAAAGGTAAGATGGTCTACATGATTGATGATGAAGAAGTGGATAATCTGGATGTTGAGCACACTAAGGGTATGTTTGAGGTCTTAGATAGTGTAGATGATAAGGCTTCAGTACGTATCATGAGCCTATGAAAATGAAGATGGTCAACATTGGGACAGATGTAGAACCTAAGGAGGCCATTATTGGTAATTACTAGTCTAACTCGAAGGTCAGTAAAGATAATTGAGTTGTTACATGACTCATAGGATTTATTTCCACAATTTTATCATGAGTTGAAGGGGTACATCACTATTTGGGAAAGATGAGGATAAATATGAAGGAAGGTGTGTGCCCGGTTAGGAAGAGACCTTATATTGGTGTCCATTTTGATCCTCTATTATTTTGCCCTAATTTTCCTTTCACTCTGCATCTCCTGAAATATTTTCTACAGTTTTAATGGGTGAAATGAAGTTGTTGCCTCTGTTCCCATGCCTTAGTCCATTTGAAAATCATTTGCCATGCCTCATTTGTGAAGAAACACCCAAGTTTTCCATATTTTGTGCCCTAATTTTTCCAAATCCATGGGCCTTGGTCATTTTTTCCATTTTTCTAGCCTGTGGAGCTCGAATTTGTTCGTTTCATGTGTATTTTCCCTCAAATATCTATCCCCATGGTCAAAACTTGCATGAAATCAATTTCCCCTTGTTTTTGAGCAAAAATCCCTCACCCACGAAGAAAAAATTGAATTCGGGCATCTCTAGTAAATTCTACATTTTTACGGTTGTACGGGTGTCATTTGCCCATCAAAATTAAGCTCAAAATTCTCCTCCTACGTGGCCACTTCTGGTTGGACAAGGATCGGCGGGTTTTCTATAAAACTTAACATTTTTGGCCTTTGGAAAATTTCGCAATTTTCCCCCATAACCCCGCAGGTCCCAGAGGAGGGACACGTGTCATGTTCTTGTGCCAGGGCGGAAGGGAAGGCCAGCGGAAGACTTAGGAAAATTTTGCCTTTTTGGCGAGGGGAAAAAAGTTGTAAAAGGGCCCATGGGTCCTGTAATGGAGCAAGGGATGGACACATGGTAGGCGCGGGGAGAGTGCGGGCCACCGGAGGCGAAGGAATTTTTTTCCCTTTTGGCAGAAAAAGCTAAGGTGAAATTTTGGAGCGCGGCCCCGTGGCCAATCACAGGTGGACACGTGTCCATGAGAAGTTAGAATGGGGGGCATATTTCTTGGTGACTTTGAAGTTTTAACTTCAAATGGATCAAAGTCAAAACTTGGGCGAAGTTCCATAACCAATCCAGGTGTGACACGTGGCCAATTTTGAAAGTCAAAGGAGGAGCGGGCCGATGGAAAACTTAATGATTTTTAGCTTTGTTTTCTAAAGTTAAAAAATGGGATGCATCTCCACTCCAATCAGCGATGGACACATGGCAGAAGAGCGGGTCGGTGGGCCGGTGGAGGAAAAAGGGAATTTTTCCCTTTTGCAAAAAGACTCAGTGTGGAAATTTGAAGTGTTGGCCCGCGAACGAACCACAAGGGGACACGTGGTAGGGAGGAATTGGAGGTGTGGGCCGCGGAAGAAAAATTGAAAATTTTCCTTGGGCAAAAAAAGGGGTCAAAACATGAAATAAGCCCACGGTTTTTAGTGATAGAGAGCATGACACGTGTCAAGGGCAAAGGTGGAGGTTGAGCCGCTGGGGCAAAAAGTGAAAATTTTCCAAATTTCCAAAAAGGTCAAAATGTGCAGAATTGAAGCACGATCCCAATGGGACCCACCATGTGCCATGTGTCATCACCAAAATTCAAGGGTGGAGGGGTGGAGAAAAAGTCAATTTTTTCCATTTTTCCAAAAATGTCAAAAAGTCAAAAGGTGAGCCCGAATTCATTCCCAATCATATTTTGACACGTGGAGGGCCCAGATTGAAGGAGAAAGAGCAGATCAAGGGTAACTGTACATTTTCATTTTTGGCCACCATTTTTGCTCCAGGAAGCTTGGAGATGTGAATTTTGCATCATTTTTAATTGAATTTTTGATGAATTCGTGTCCTTTGTGCCTATAAAGATCAATGCAAGTGGTTTTAGGGATTAATTTGTAGATTTGAGGTGTTTTTGAAACAAAGTTTTTCCCTAATCCGTCCAAACATGTGAAATGTCAAAATTGAAAGTTGCAGAGGTAGTTTTAAAAGGTAAAAAGGTGAAATGATGAGAGGAAAGGCATCTGCATGCCTTGATGATGAAAAACATGCCTCTAGGAAGGATAATGATCCGAATATTTGTAATGATTTAGTCTTTTTAAAACACTGCAACTCTCATTGTAAATTTTTTAAATGTCATTTTCAAGTGAATCATGAGAAATTGTTGTAACAAACTTGATCCCTTGGCATATGCTTTGCTTGGGAAAGAAGGCTCCAATGTGGCAAGAGATATATAATGCATTTTGGAGAAATGCAAAAAGTCGGGAAGTTGAAAATCATGAGCAAATTTTGAGAGAAAGCTCATTTTCTGAGAAACCCACCAAAGAACCAAGTTAATTTATTTTGTGTTGGATCTTCATGTATGTGAGTTGGTTACAAGTGTATAGCCATCACACAGCTCTGAGATTGTTCATGAAACTCTCCCTTGTTGATGAATCTAACAAGCTTTTGAGTTAATCTGTGTTTTTTGGGCAATATGATGTATGTTATTTTAAATACCTGCAAATAGTTTTCATTGTTCTTGTTACAATCTTGCATTGAAAGTATTTAGAAATCACACAAAATCTCATCCTTATTGATAGTTTAGTGGCACTTGCAGTTTTTTTGTCAGAAGAGCTTTCATCTAGCATTGAAAATAAGCAGTTTAAAATCACTCCACCTTCATTTGTTGATTGGGATTGCTTGTAAGCCTTTGGGGGTACCTTAGGCGTGGTTCAATCAAGGATTTTTGTGTTTAATTGAGTTCTTTACTTCAAGCTTTTGTGGTGAGTTCTCAAAGATTGTGTGAAGAGTGCAACCTGGGCTTCCATTTATGCATCTTTTGGTTGAAAGAACATCCTAATTATTTGAAGCATTTTATCTTATAGTTGTTCAAGTATTGTAGAGGTTATCAAAGAATTGATATATCCAAGTTTGTCTTGTCAATACCCCACCAAAAAATCATCTGAATAACTAATCCTACCCATACTACCCCTGCATTGCATTGTGTGTCAACAAAAGAATCTAACCCATCTACAAAAATGCACAAAGCAAATCAGGATCATACAATGTCTTCAGCAGCCTTAGCCTTGTCTTGAAAGCATTTCCATCATTTAGTAGTGACAGCTCTATTGAGTTTGAATAATATAAAATTGATCATGTTTTTCCAAGGCCATCTCCATACAATATGCATAGTATAAAGATATCTCCACCTCCTTCATAAAACAGAGGCTGTAATATAGTTTCTTACCTTGGTTGAAAGGCACAACCTAAAATAGTGAGGGTTAGATCAAATCCTTTCAAAGTGTTATCCATCTCTCCACAAATCTGAGTGTCAGTTAGATCACATCCCCGGCTACAAAACGACATATATCAAGATCTATCTACCTTCAAGCTTCATGCCATATTTTTTATGCTGCTCAGATTGAAAAGGAGAACAAATTTGGGTACCAACACCTTATAGGAGTAATCCTAATCTACACGTCAAGGTAAGGGAATAAATTGATTAAATGTTGGAATCTGGGATCATTGATCCCATTGAGGAGTCAGAGTGGGTTATCCCTATGGTGATAAGTATCAAGAAATATGGAAGAATAAGAATTTTTGTGGATTATAGGGAGTTGAATTTTGCATGTGTAATAGATATTTTTCCCACGCATTTTACTGAATAAATATTAGAAGGCATTGCAGGGAACGAGATCTACTCCTTCACAAATGGATTTTCTAGATATCATCAAGTAAGGATAGCTAGAGAGGATCAAGAGAAAATAGCTTTCACCACTGAGTGGGGAAGTTTTGTGTACATTGTTATGCCCTTTGGATTAAATAACGCACCTGAAATCTTTTTGTGCATTATTGTGTAAGCATTCCAAGACTTTACTCATAAGTTCTTATAGGTTTACTTGGATAATCTAATAGTGTATGGGCTAGTGAAATATCATTCGATAATTTAAGGATTATATTTGATAGGTTCTAGTAGTTGAACATCTCCTTAAACATTAAGAAGTGTGTTTTTGGTACACACTTTGGGACTTTTTTGGGACACGTTATTTTGTAAAGAAGGCTTGCTTAGTGGATCCCGCTAAGGTTGATGTTATTTTGGGATTATAGGAACCTAATAATAAGAGTGAAGTGTGTAAATTATTGGGGCACATGGGATATTACAGGAAGTTTATCAAAGGTTATATCAAGTTCATTGTACCTTTAGAAGAATTATTGAAGAGTAAAGGCAAGTTCCATTGGGGTGAAGCGCAATAGCACGTGTTTGAGACATTGAAGGAAAGGCTTACTACAACTCCTATTCTATGCTTTCCTTCATGGACCAAACCTTTTCATGTGTATTTGGATTCCTCTGTCATGGCCATTGCACGGCATTATCCCAACCTGGATAAGGTATTGTTGATTATTCTTTTTTTCGCACGTAGGAAATTGACACCAGCTGAACAAAATTATACAACTACAGAGCGCGAGGTCTTTTCCATGATCTATGTGTTGCATAAGTTTTGGACAATACTTACTAGCTACCCCATTTATATTCTATACAGATCACATGGCACTTAAGTACTTGGTGAACAAGCTCATTTTGTAGGAGTGCATATGCCAAAGTGGATTCTATTTTTTAGGAATTTGACTTTACGGTGGTTGTTAAACCATGCAAGAGCAATTATGGACCATCCGATTTAGCAAGTATTAATTCGGGTGAAGGTGTGTAGAGCATTGAGGATACAATTCCGAGATGCACAACTATTCATATTGAACAACGCACCCTCTAACTTACAAGATATTGTTATCTTTTTGCGTACTAGTGTGGAGCCTGAAGGGATGAAGAGTTTGGAGAAGAAAAAAATTGCCATATGTGTTGTATTGTATATGTTGATTAATGGAGACTTATATAAACTAGGATGGGATGAAGTTTTATGTTGATGTATACTTGAGCATGAGTGTGAAGCTATTCTAGAGAAAGCTCATGGTGGGATTGCGGTAGGACATTATGGGGAGATGCTCTTTGTGCTCAATATTTTATTGGTGGCCTATGGTGGGAAACATTATATAAGGATTGTCAGAAGGAATATTGAAAGGCTTTTGATCATTTTCAACTCTTTATAAAGCCCGAGCATAGAGATAAAATGCCTTTGAGGCCTATTACGAGTGTAGAACCTTTTAAAAAGTTAGAAATTGACTTTCAGGCCCTATTTGTCCACCTACGCACAGGAGTGGATTGTGTTACATCATGACTTGTACCAATTATCTTACAAGATGGGTAGAAGTGGTGCCTACAAAGGATTACACAATAGCCGCAGTAGTAAGGTTTTTGTGGGAGAACATTATCAGTAGGTATGGATGCCCATTGAGTTCGATAAGTGATAGGGGTAATCATTTTATTAATGAGACCATCGAATACTCTTGGCAGAATTTATGGTGGTACACCATAAAACCACACCTTATCACTTTGTCGGGAAAATAGGATTACCGAGGATTTCAACAAGATATTGAACCACACATTAACTAAGATTTGTGATGTTGGAAGGAAGGATAGGGATGATAAAGTCTCTATTGTACTTTGGGCATACATGACAACTTATAAAATATTGAACAAAGCCACACCCTTTCAGTGTGTGTTTGGCATGGAGGTTGTTTTACCTGTGGAATTCATATTACCTTCTTTGCATATTGCACACACAAGAGGTTTGGCTGATGATAAATTACTTGAAAAGCATATTGATAAAATAATGTATTTGGATGGAAGGCATGCCATTTCGAGATAGATTCGAAGATAGAAAAGGCCAGGTAGAAGGCATGACATGATAGACATATTAAAGATAAGAATCTTAAAAGCTGGACAGATGGTTCTTCTGTATGATTCAAAGTTCTTGTGTCACCCTGGAAAGCTTAAAGTGCATTGGTTGGGACCATATATTGTGACTTACATACTTTATTCAAGGATTTCCAGTTAGAGGTGTTGGATGGGACACGGTTTCCTAATTATAGCTGGAGTAGGTTGAAGCCCTACTATAAATAAGTATTCTTGGTGTTTTTAATATGGTAATATTACCATTAGATTATATTCCCTTAATGCATTTTCTTTTATATGTGTCTCCTTTTAATGTTGTTATGTTTTGTCAATTTAGTTCAGTGTTTTGTGTAATAAGAATGTTTGCATGCCGAGAAGATGATTACTCCCTTTTTGATTTCATGTTGAGCACCACATATAATTTTAGTGTGGGGTGAATGAAGAAGGATTAACTGGTGCCCTAGTTCAGATCGAAGTGCATGGTAAAAATAAACTTACAGGTGCTCAAAGAAGAGATAATGTTGATTTGAAGAAAATTTCTCGGATTGAAGACCATGTGTAGGAGGATGGATGCTTAGTATAACACAAGGTAGGTGCGCAGCATTGAGAACTACTTTAGAAGAGTCGTATTGGATAGGTACTTTGGTGCAGGGAAGCACGCATAAAGGAAATATGTAACCAAGAAGTAATAGGTGCACCTGAAGGTTATGACTAAGGTGCAGAAAATATAGGTGTGGAAGACAAGGCACAACACATGAAAAATCATGGAGGTGGAGTTAATGTTGTGTACAGTGGTGGTTGGGGATTAATTAATGTGAACATTTTTGAATTGGGCTATAAATTTGGTGATTCTAACATTATTGTTACTTTGCATAGTTTGAGTTATTGAATTTCGAAGTGCGAAGAAGAGCTTAGTGTGACGAGTAATCAGATAAAGAACGAACCAAGCAAGGTTTAGGAACATTTTTGGTAGCATTCCACGTAGAAGTGTTATTGAGGTGGTTGTGCGTGTGCTCAAAGGTGGGTTTGTGCAGCTAGGATTTAAGGAAGACAGATTTGTAGTTAGGGTTTCATTGGATCAAAGAGTCCGGTTCAAATTCGATGCGTGAAAGGTAAGAAGATGACAAAGTTAAAGTTAGAAAACATCCTGTAAGTGAAAAAGGAAAGATGGCATCGAGGTGAGCCCCACTTGTTGAGACGGAGGTCGATGAAGTGGTGGAGGAATGGTTTGTAGAGATGTTGTATCCAGAGGGGTGGTCAAAAGGATACCTTGGGAAACAAAGATAACAAGTTGAAAAAAATTATGATTTCAATCACAAGACCGATAATTCTATTAAGGATATCATTTTAGAGACCGTCCATAAGACAAACAGGAGGATGACAGATGAAACAAGGGTTCTAGATGATTGGTGAAGAGATTGTTGGAAAGTGTTGGGGTCATGCAGCTCCTTGAATCTCCATACTTTGGAAATCCTAACCAGTTATACCAGTGGTTGATGTCATTGGTACACGAATATTTTTTTCTATTTTATGGGAAGGAGGATGCAGAATATCGCTAAACCTGGTTGGCAAAGTCATAGGGTTATGTGATTTTGGCCCGAAGATTATTAGTGATCTAGAAAATGATGATCGATTTGATGTGATGGCCATTGCATTTAAGTATAAGAAGGAGTTCAAGAATTCAAAGTCATAAATATAGAGGATATTTCCACAAGGGCTACGGCGCGCGGCTCATAGGTTACAAGTTAGGTGCCTCGGTGAGGTGAACAAATGTCAACCCGCACTAGTCATACAAAGGCATAAAATGGAGAGAAAGACCTACAACATCATCGGTTATATTGCATATATCCTAAGTAGCGGGGGTGCGCATACAAGCTGATAAAGGTGAATAAATAACCTAGGGTGCTATTTTGCTTTTTATTATATTCAGTGAAATCAGCGTGTCCGACGGCCAAGGGAAAAATTTTGGGAGTATCCCATGGAAAATAAATCACCGGTGCATAAATTTTGAAGTATACATGTCATGGTTCCATCTCGAACACCTACAAGGAGCACCAGGATAAATAATTTAGATAGATGCATCAGGCATTTGAAGGGGAGTGGCATATACCACACGATATTCCTACAGTGTTGGATGGACAAATTGAGTTTGCAGTGTACCAGCACTTTAGCCTGGGGAGGTTCTTTATGAAGACGGGCGAAAAGAGCCCTTGGTGTAAGTTACCCTTCACTTTCTCCACGCACTATTTTAAGGATTCAGTGAACAGATTGCATAATGCACAAAAGCTTCAATTTGATGCTGACAAGGTAGACGCATATATACATATTTTGTGTAAAATATATGCATGGTTGAACCAGGAAGCATATGTAGAAACACTTGGAGATAGATAATATTAATATAACTCGGAGACTCGGCTATGGGGAAAATTGAGCCTACACGTGTCTATGTGTATCTAAGGACACATTTCAGGGATGGAAAGGTACTTGTAGGAGAGGAATTAGATTTTCAAGGTCCTCCAAAGGGGAAATAAACCATAAGCACAAGGAATCCAAGTTGAACATACACCCCTTAAAAAGGAAGAGCCAGTTCGAAGGCTTACATAATGTATTGGAGTAGCAAGAAGGAGAACAAGAAGATAGTGTTGGATTGGATCATACTAGGAGAGTGTTTCATAGGAGGTGTAGGGGTGTGGAAGTTTGTGTTTGGTTCTTATTGCAGTTATAATATCACCGCATGTGACACTGGTGAAGAATGTCGAGGAAGAAAGAAAGAAGCACCAAAGGTATGTTCTTGTTAAGGATAGTGATGACGAGAATTCTTCACACAAGAGCGCATAGAATGATGTTGTTACCCCAAGCCTAGAATTTCAAGAATACAAAGAGATAGGTGGCAAGTAGCCTATGTATGAGGAGGATGTACTTAGTATAGGAGCACATGGGACCAAAAGAAGAGAGTTGTGGTGATGGTGATACAAAGTTGGTAGAATATGTGTCGCAGCAAGAAAAGGAGACGGTGGGGGAGAATAAGTATAGTAGAATGTGGGCACCGAAGCGTAGGAGCACGTAGGAGAGTGCACCAATGAGCCCAAGGAAGATGAGGTGGTAAGAACATGAAACCTTGGCTATGATGATGATGTAACCTAGATAATTTGTGTTAGGTTCCGTGGTACTTTCCCTAGGGAACAATTATATGGCTGGGACTTGATGGATCCAGACATGACAACTACACGCACTCACAAACAATTTTCATGGAGTATGCAGACTCACATGGATGAGCCTAACTTTGATGTTTGTGAGGAATCATATGTGTAACAAAGAATGAAGATGGTGTCACATTCTTTCTATATCACAATCAAGATAACTCAATTCTCGGATGAACATGTTTATAATGCTTTAACTAAGGTGTTTGTGGAAGTTGTGCGCGAAATATTGATAAAGCGGTGACTATTCGGGCCTTATTAGAAAATAGAAAATATAAAGATATCGTAATCAAGTGGTGACATAAGAGAAAAAAAAAAAAGTTGAGGTGAAGGCGCAGAAAGTCCTTTTGGAGGAATAGATTGGGGATGAGATTTTAAAAGTGAGACCACAATATGAGGAAAAGGTGGCTGAGGAATTCCCCTCTGCACTAGATTATTTGCTCACATTAGTTCACTGTTATTAGATAAAGGACCAAGTATGCATGCCTATATTGAAGGACATTAAGCATAGGCAATGAAGGCTATGGAAACTATTATGTGGATAATTACAAGTTATGAATCCATACTGTAGACCTTAAAGGATGAACTGAAGAAAGTAGATATGGCATTGAACATATGCGTAGACCTTGACATAATAATAAAGACAAGGACCATTGAAGAAGAGAATGAGGTCCTCAAGGTGGTAAAGAATGAGGCACTTGGGCGCGAGGAGAGGCTTACCTTGGCAGAAGATAAGCGTGATGCGCTTACAAAAGCTTAAGAACCTCACAAGGAAAGGATCAAGGATATTGGGAAATTGATTGCACGGAAGATGGAAATCATGGAAGGGATGATCTCGAGTATGGAAACTGCTGTTCTCTGGGTACTATAGAATGAAGGAAAAAACATGATGATGGATGAAATGGACGGGGTATTGGAAGACATCCCTGACAAAACAAATAAGGCATTGAATTATTGGAATGAACTTGAAGTAGAAATTAAAGCTGAATATCCTGAATTGATACTACCTATAGAGGGATAGTGTGCATGATTATTCCTTTATTCTTTTTGTGTAATATTCTTTCATTCTTTATTCTTTATGGGTGGAGAGATAAGTTGTGATTATCCATTGTTGGGG
This sequence comes from Taxus wallichiana var. yunnanensis, assembly GCA_018340775.1. NCBI lineage: Eukaryota > Viridiplantae > Streptophyta > Pinopsida > Cupressales > Taxaceae > Taxus > Taxus wallichiana. The sequence goes on from CM031244.1 coordinate 40,483,593, forward strand.
GCGGAAATGAAACCAGTGTGGGGTAATGTTGGGCTGATAGATTGTAGCTTAAGTGCATGAAGGTGCATAAGGAGTATGCATGCAAACATATGGCTCATAGATGTGCATAGACATGTAGTGAAAAGGAGTGCACCCGGGAAAAGTATGACTTCGAGACTTAGCCATTTTCAGTGTGAGGCTAATTATAGATATGGAGTGTGGAGAACATTTTGTAGAAAACTTGAATATCACACAAAGGCTATTTTAGGAAAGTGCAAAATCAAGCGCCATGCATAGTTTTGGAGTTATTAAAAGGATTAGACAATGATCTTATTATTAGATAATCTATTATCAGCGATCTTGCATGCTTTTGTATTTACCATGTAAGGGCACATGGATATTCTTAGCATGTAGCCTATTTTGAGGATGCATAGGTGGTGAAGGGAAATTCTCCACTACCTATAATATGTATTGATTTCCACGGTTTATGTATCATCTATATTTGATAAGGTTATGTTGTTGGTTCTTGAGCACGCGTAACATATGGTGACATTGTTATGTATGTATGAAGCTTCTGTGTTTTACAACAATTAATATAACGTATGTTTTTGGTTAGATATCGATTGTTGACACATTTGTTACTAGTTCATGCATGGTATAGTTAATCTTGATTCTGGTATGAGCTAATCTTGCATATGGTTAAGATCTATATCTAGTTTATATTATGCAATATACTTGACTATCTGTTATGGATCTGGAATATTTGTATATTCATGATAACTTCTTGACAAAGCTGCCATAAAAGAGGGACCTGGTACCCTTGTACACTTCGGGTGAACACTTAAGTTTTCTGGGTGATGTGTCAGCGCACCTTAGGTTGTTTTAGGTAAAAAAATATATTACTGATTATGATTTAAGCTCGTGGAAGCCCCGATTTTGTATGACATTGATTTATTTGTGTTATGAATTTTATATATGATGATGATGATGATAATGAGGTTTATGGATTATTTTATTTGATTTATATTTGTTGATGGCTTAATGTATGTTAGCGTCAGATGGATTTTGTATTATATATGATATGATTTGTACATATGTTTGATAAAATTTGGTTGAATACATAATTAATCAAATGACTTAAAATGTGATCTTAGAATGGATTGTATCAAAAATGTGACCAAGTAAAATAGGGTAAAAATGAAATGATTTCCTATTATGGATTTGGTATATATGTGATGAGTTTTGATAGTGTGAAAACACTTGCACTTGTAGCCTTAATAAATGTTAAATAAGATTATCAATAGGTAATTACACAAAGTCTTAATAAGATGTGGGATTAGATGAATGTACCTTCCTAGGACATGAAAGGGGGTTTGTATATGTAGGTCAATGCGGGAAAAGGGTTCTCCTTTTCAACGGGTTCATAGAGAAATTCCCTAACTTTACATATTTGATTTTGAAACAATCTTATCAATGCGGGAAGCTCTCTTGGATGCTTTTGATATTGATGTATTTTGAAGGTTGATCAATGTGGGAAGCCTTATTTACATAGGTAGTCATCCTTCGAGGGTATGGTCTACAATTTTGAATTTTTCAAAATAGCCATCCTCTGAGAGATTGGTCAATGATTTTGAGTGGTAGATGTCCTTCAAGGGAGCAGTCTACTCTTTATATTTTTGGTAACGATTTTATATTTGGAATAGTTTTCCTTCGACGGATCAGTTAATTATATTTTTTATTTTGATGAGGCATCCAATGAATTTTTATACATTTTCGAGCTAAGGGCAAGACCCTAATAGACCGTTTCAAGGAGGGAAAAATATGAGTATTGACCTACACATGTGCCCTATGTCATATTTTTAGTTGGTACAAGGTAGGTGGATGTAATAATTTAAGGGGTTCCTACAGAAAAGGAAATTTCCCAAAGTGAAATATGTATGAAGAGAGTAATGGTGCTCATCTTTAAGATATATTTAGGATAATGACAGATAACCACATGCTTTTAAATCATTACAATGATAAGATGGATGGTTTGATGGAGTGACAAGATTTTAAATGTAACTATTGTCATGAAAATTAATCATTTAACAATAGAAAGGTTGTAAGTGCAAGGCGTTCAAAGGTTCCTTTCCATTTTATCCATCAAGGAAAGTGAGACGATACACTCTTGACCCATACTTGTGAGTAATGACATATGGACCGATCTAATTAGGGGAAAACTTTCCATGTTTACTCCATTCTAGTTGAGTGACATTTTGATTTTATTTAAGCACAAGATCACCAATTTTAAAGTCACATTCTTTGATATGTTTTTATAGGCTCATTTAATGTATTCTTGATAGACTTGATGATGTTTGAGAGCCATTAGATGTTTTTCATCTAACAGTTCAAGTTGTGCTAAGTGGTCTTGGTGATATTCTTCATCTGGGATAAATTCTTTAAGTGACACACAAAGTGATGGAATTTTGACTTCAAGAGGTAGGAAAACTTCGGAACTGTAGACAAGTGAATAGGGAGTAGCCCATATAGGAGTATGGATGCTAGTTTGATAGGCCCAGAGAGCAAAAAATATTTGGAGATGTCAATTCCTACCTACATCATCTACTATTTTCATAAGGATTTTATTAAGTGTTTTATTTGAGGCTTCAACCTATCCATTTTCTTGAGGATAATAGGGTGATGAAAATTTGAGCTTGATGTTGAAGGTTTCACAGAGCTTCTTGAGTTCTTTATTTTTAAAATATTTTCCATTATCTGTAACAATTTTATGGGGATGTCAAAACGACATATGATGTACTTATGAATGAAATTAGTGATAGGTAGCGATTTTGTTCGGAGACAAGGCGGTAGCTTCAACCCATTTAGTGAAATACCCAGTAGTTATAATGATGGAGTGATGTTGTTGAGATGATTTAGGATTGATAGCACCAATGAGGTCCAACCCCCATTGAGATAAAGGCCATAAGTCTTGAGTGGGTTGCAATGCTTGACTAGGGACATGAATAAGGTCTTAATGGAGTTGGAATTTGACACATTTCTTAACATATGCATAAAATTCTTTAGTGATAATAGGAAAGTAGTATACTAATTGTATGACACGTTTAGTGATAGAATTTCCACTAAAATGTCCACCACAAATACCATCATGGAATTCTTTGATTACTTTGATTGATTCATGTGATTTAAGGCACCTTAATAAGATACCATCAAAACTAAATTTATAAAGGATACCACCTATGATGAAAAAGTGAGTGGCGCATTGAAGAAATGATATTTTAGCGCTACGTGATAAGTCGGATGGGATTTTAGATTCAACAAGGTAGTCGTAGATTTTAGTATACCACAAATCAGTTGGATCATTTTCAATGACATTGATAGGAGGGAGTTCATTTTGATATGAGGGATAATCTAATCTTTGAACGATCACATATACTTTAGTGTTATATTTTGACTCTTCAGTTTATAATGGGATGAGGGATCCTAAAGAAGCCATTATATGTGCAAATTTGTTAGATTATCGGGGATGGTTTGGATAGTGTAGTGATCAAAAGCGTTGAGGAGAAAGTCAACATTGGCTTTGTATTTTTGCAAGATTTCATTTTTACACTGATATTCTCCTTTAACTTGACTAATAACAAGTTGTGAATCTCCATAGATGTCTAATATGTGAACACCTAGGAGAATAGTAGTCGTAAGGCCCATGATTAAAGCTTCATATTATGTAATGTTATTAGTCCATTCGAAGTTGAGTTTAAATGATAATAGAATGGGAATGCCCTAAGAAGGTATGATAACAACACTGGCCCCTCCCCTTATTGGCATTTAGAACCATCAAATAAGAGAGTCATTTTGACAAGGGTAAATTCATATTCGTCGAAATTGCTAACGGATTTTTTGAGAAAGCATTCATGAGAAAGTTGATTGTCATGAAGGGGAGCATCAACGAGCTGGTCTGTAATAGTCTGGCCCTTAAAATATTTTTTTGATATGAATTCGAGGTCAAATTCAGTCATAAGCATTAGCCATCGAGTTATAAGGTCACTATGATATGTTTTAAAATGTATGATTTTGAGTGGATTGAAGTTAGTGACAATGTAAGTTTTTTTATTTACAAGATAATGATGTAATTTAGAAGTGGCATGGTACAAAGTGCAACATAGCCTTTCAAGTTCGGTATAATGAGTTTCATAATCATGGAGTGTATGGTGATATAATATACAGCATGTTCATGGCCCTAATTATTAAAGGATCACCGTGATAGTTCAAACTAATTTTATGAATGGAGGAGTAATAGTTCGAAGGGTATTGTGTCAACTACGGATATCTCTTCGAGAAGGCATCATAGTTACGGATCCAAAAGCGAGGAGGAAAAGAAGCCTTTTGGGACAAAAATCCTCCTTAGTGGGGAGGTGTGATCCAGAAATAAAATCAATAGATGTAATTTCTCAAAATCTCATAGGATATTTATAGTACGGTAGAAAGATTTGAGATATTTTTGGTGCCTATTGGGCGTGTAAAATGGACGTCATACGCTCTAAATGCGGTCCTCGTAAGAAGAGGATGTTCATGGGATGCAGCCATAACATTGGCAACGACACACTTGACCGGGCACGGGAGCGGTGGAAAATGGTTCTTGACATCGCACAAGCAAAAATATGGGTGTTGGTTTCATAACATTGGTCTTCATTGCTCAAGAGTGTAAAATTATAGCAACTATGTAACACCCAATGTTATAACAATTCCAGAGTAAGGTGAAAAATTTTAAACATGCCCCTTTACTCCCGATACATGTCTTCAATGATTTTACACTTCATAAATAATAATCCAACAATTAATCTAGTTTTACAATTCATCTGATAACATCATAATCATGTACATCTATAAAGGTTCATTATATATACATGATCCCCTTTATCACTCTTTTGAGTGTGCATGAATAATAGATCTTCCTGATATCATTAATCTCCACTTATTCCAAGTGTACATAACTTATATGTAATTGGTTAACCTTTCTATTTAGGTTTGTGAATTGATGCAGTTCAATTGTATACCTAAAAAGTAGTTTATTGAGTTTCATCTGGTATTTCACACCATTTTATTGGAACTCGATGAACTGACAATGTAACCATCTAGTACACTACTTAGGCAAAAGTTTTCAAGCTATGCTTTGCATGCTTCGTTTATGATTTGCAAATTAGCCACTTGAAACTCATCCCATCATTGCATCGTCATTCCACACAATTATCTAAATCTCATTTTATCAATTAAATTTTTAATTAAATAAATTAAAGAGGCCTAAACTCTAGGTATCACCTCGACACAGGTGTACGCAAACGGTCCTAGCTTATGACCCCTATGGGAAAGATACTGCGATTGCTTTTGACTCCGTAAAGTTAATCATCACCCTTCCCATATTCATCATATGTTGGTATCATTAGAGAATACTCAATTTGATAAGAGGGACTTAGAATCTATGCCTTTACAATACATAATACATTTATAATATGTTATCTTGTGTTTTTACATAGGAAAAATTCACTAGAAAATAAGAAAACCATACTATAGTGTCAAAAACATTCATGTTATACCTTTTTAAGACACCCCAAGTAAACATATTCCCTATAGTAGCTCTATCATTCCATTCAAATGGTCCATATGTGATTTTCATCCACTCCCTAGGTGATTTAGGAAGAAAATATCATTCAAGTGCTTTTGGAGCAGCGTCTCTCAAAGAGGGTTTTCAAAGAAGCTTAAAAAGGGATCTCATCATCCTTTCTAAGACAAGCGTACGGTAGTCAAATCGGTTCAAAGACCTAGTGTTATCCAATTTTTCCCTGGAAAAATTGGCTAACTTGCAAAAATTGGATTTGGGAAACTTCATGGAATCTCGGTGATGAATCTGGAAAATAGGTATTTCATGCTTTTAGGCACTTGGAATCATTTGGATGCACTTTCTCCTTCTCTCTAGGCTTCAAAATTTCAACACTTAGCCAAAATTTGGGATAAAAATGGTTAAAATGGATAAAATTGGCTTTGGAGGCACTCTACTCTCTCTTTCCTAACTCCTCAACTCTCTACTAGCCTAAGGACTTAAAAAATTTTTGAGAAAAATGGAAAAAGGGTCATTTTAGTATATTGTAGATCAAAAGGCTATGAGTGGAACTTGTTTCGAGAGGAACTAAGGTTTCCCACATTGGACTTGGGCTCTAAATACAAAGGATCAAGTATGGTGCGGAGGTGCGGGTCTCGGGGGTGCGTCGGAATTAGTTCATTTGGGAGCTAGTTCCCCACATTGATGGAGGAGACGTAAAGGAAAGGAGAGGTGAGGTTTCAATGTTGTGCGGGCGAGGAAGCATTACGAGAGAACAAGTGCAAAGCGGCGAATGGTTCTCGAGAGCCCAATGTTCCCCACAGAGGCAATCGGTATGATAGGCGAAAGAGTTCGGGTTGTGATGTAATGTAGATGGAAGTGGGGATAAGAAAATAAGGATGTCATATGAAATAAGTTCGTCAAGAAAATAGCTCCATGTAAAGGCCTTCCAGTGAATAATAAAGGAAGCACCGGGAGAGAAGTTTGGCAGGGGAAGATTTGTGCGAAGATGCGGGATTAACGAGGAACGGTAGAACTAGTTCCACTAGGTAACTAGTTCCCCACATTGAAGGTCGACCCACAAATAAAATGAAGGCACACAAACAAAGTAGTGGGTTGCGGGTAGAGTGAGTTACAGGAGAACCAAAAGTACAAACACCAATCACCTAAACAAAACCAGGTTCCTAATTCCCTTAGTGCTCCAAAAACTTGAAATACCCACACGACAAAGGAAAAAGTAATTATTGTAGTGTGGAAGCACCCGGGGAACCTTTGTTGCTCCTCAACCCCATGGACCCGCATGGCCATATCTTTCACCCAAGTTGTCCAAATTTGACAAAATTGGAATTTTTGGAAAGGTATCTTTGTCCTCTTCGCCATGGAATATGAAATGTCACAAGATGTGTAAGGCACATGAAAACGCATGTAGGATTAGATGAAGAGTCTCCTTTTGTTCTATTAATTGTAATGACATCCACTTTGTAAGGGGTTTTCATTTGTGTGTGTTCATGGGAGAGTATTCCTTGTGAAGAAGTAAATATATAACAATTATTCTACTTCTCATTTCTATGTTCTTTCCATCCTTACTATGTACAATTTTTCTCAAACATCAATGAAGAAAGGAGTTTCATGCCTTTTTTACTAGGAGATTTATGAAACTTTGTGCTCTAAATCTTAACTGGTCTTGTTGTCATTTGCATAATTATTTTTCTTCTAATCTATGTGTGTTGGAATTTTATGATTAATGGGTATAGGAATCTGATTTTCTACCTATAACATTAATCCCCCTCTCTTTTTCTCACTCCCTTTCCCGCTCTCCTAGCAAAGTCCTCTCTAGCAAGCGATTGCTAGCTTTTTTGCTAGGCGGTGGATTTCCCCTATTGGATCCCCGATCATAAAGACACCACGAAACAAAATTTGAAAAGCGCATGTAAACATGGCGCTGCATCATTCAAGTAAAGGGACTTATATTCCCGAAGCATTGGCAAGAAGTCCACAAATTTGTCAACCATAAAAATTTTCTAAATCGACATAATATTAACAAGAAGTTATTATAATATGTTAAATTTTATCTTCCTAGGTTTTCAACTCAAGTGTCACTTTACAACTTTTGTCGTTAAGTATCATTTCAGAATAATCATCTTATTAATGTTAGATAATCATCCTAAAAAAATTTAGACTATGTCAGTTTCCCCCTTAACATGTCTAACAAGAGATGAATACACCTTTTTAAACATTTCTATACGTTTAATTTTAGCGTTGTTACGCATTTCTTAATTCTTCATCAATCATCTCATTCTTGATTTACAAATGTTGTACTATTGTACTTACGACATCATTATATCGTTAGCTAGTTAACATTTCAAGTACAATCGGACATTCACATGTTTATTATCCATAAAACAAAATGAATCGATTATTAAATTGGTCCACTTACTATCGAGTCAAATAAATATGCATTATTTCACAACTCTAGTACCATTGTTCCAAAACAACATTATTTTCCTACTTCATTAATTAATCATTAAACAATGATGTCATGATTAATGCTATTGTATTTATCATTTAATAAATCAGATTTAAGGATATCATAAGTGCAAAAAAATTAATCCAATCCAATTTATTTCACAATCTTTCTTAATTACAAATGACTAAAAATCAGCATACATAATTATCTCATCTCATAACAATAATAACCTATATCATAAACTCAATTACAATAGTTTCATGTTTAAAAAGTACATCATTTATTTGCATAAAGATATAATTGGCCTACGGCCATTTACAACATCACAAAAAAAAAAAATCGCCGAATAAGGATTACATAATCCAAGTTTAATATATACATTGAATCAATGTTTACAAATCAGTAATCAACATATGGCATGTCGAGTATGCATGTAACAATTTAACTATCTCCTCATAATACTTAATCCTTCCCTGAAATCTTAAAGATAAAACCGATAATTTTATATGGTCGAGTTCTAAGAAATGGCAAGGATATACATCTATCTTCCTATATGTTTAATTACGAAATAATTGAATTTATATTGATTGATTTAATTTCTTTCTCTAATATCAAACCTGTAAAAGTCATAAAATTTGAACTACAAAGTCTAAGGAAACAAATAATTATCATGACCCTTTCATGATAAGCTGTTTAATCTAGTTTCCCCATAGTACTGAAACTTAAGTATAGAATTTCTCCCGTATACCCTTTCTTTTTCTTTACAAAACAATGGTAATACAGTCCATCAAAATGATCCTTTAATATCCTCAAGTTAATAATATTGATCAAGAGAACATAAAAATAATAATCAACCATCCAAGTTCAAAACAAACCATCATTAAATGCCATAAAGAATATACAACAGTCAATATATCTTAATTCTCAACCAAATTAAGATCCTTACTATTATCTTGCAATGTTTCATACGAATATATCATCGATAAACCCCATAATAACTTGGAAGCTAATTAATGATAATATTATTATACTTATGAATCAATCTATTCAATGATGTATACATTCCACTAAATTCACATGTTATTATCCCTAAGTATGTCTAATATTATATTTTATAAAATCTCTTCAATTGGTTCTAAATCATCTTTCCATGTAAATTGAATTATACACAAGAACACAGAGGACTGGTTCTATCTATACCCATCCATTACAACCCATACCATGTTGTAGTCATTTTTACCCCTATCACAAAAGAAAGGAACCCCATGCGCGCCGGCCTATCACCCAGCGAAAGTTGGGCGCTCACCCGAGGCACGCGCGGGTGTCGAGTCTCTCTTTTATGTGAGTTTAGTGGGAAACATCATCTATGATTTGTGTTTAAAAGACTTTCAAATGGATTTAGGACATACAAGAACCATAGAGCTCAGAATGGCCTCTAGATCCTTGCAGTCATTTCAGATAAAGTACTTAACAGAATCTATAATGTGTACCATGATAGAAAGAAATATACAAACATCCATACTTAGCATAAAATGAAAGAGAACTTATGAAAGAGATGTATGCATCAAAATAATTGATATTCATGTATATATAATAAGTAACCTCATTACATCCATGGAGCCATTGCAGAAAGTCACAAAAGAAGCAGATCGCAATTATGCATTGCACTGGACTAATGTAACTAAGCTACCAAAAAGAAAAATTACAATCCCCATGCCCAATACATCCTTTCCCAAATGCAATTACCCACTAGCAGATTTCTTGCGCAAAGTATTTCTACAGAGCTCCACCCACACTCTAAGTCTCTCAGTGTACTGCGGGCGCTTGTATTTATAGCTTTCTTTGGGTCATCAACTCATCCTCCAGCGCCCTTAGATCCGATGTCAAGTGTCCGAATGTGGTCCTCCTCGTAAGCATGCTCCTCCAGGCCCGAGCTTCCCACTTTATCCCATAATGTGCTTCAGAAGATTCTACTACGGGCATGCTCCTTCTGAGCCAACTGTCGTCAGTGGCACCTTATCCATCTTGTGATCGGGTCATGCTTTTCACATGTTCTACCCCAAACGTCCAATTTGTCTAAGTTCTAAACCCTTGGTTATGTTCGAGCGCGCCACGAGCTTCCTTAAACCCAATTCTTAAACCCTGAATTGCACACTTTGTCCTTGCGCACCTTTCTTTAACTGGGGCCCTTGCCATGCGCGCCTTCTATACTTAGTCAATATTCTAGGGGCCCAACATCACCCCACACTACGCTTGTTCTCCATCCGCGGGAACACTTCCCTTAGTGAGAGAAAGAATACAAATAGGCTTACGCCTAGGAAAAAGAATAAGAGGATGAAAGAATGGGGAAAGAAGAAAGAATGGGAGAGTGAAAGAATTACTGCAATAGACTGGGAAAATCCTTTTTCAAGTCGGCTTCCAATTTATTCCAGGCATTGACTTTGTCTTGTTCTCTTTGACAGAGGTTGCCAACCAGGGCGCTTTCCTCCCAAAATTTAGTCCATCCCCTTATGCACTCATAGTATTTGTGATCTTCTCCAACTCCTTGCATATATCCTCCAGCGCATCCATTCTTCGTGTGATACGCGGATATAGCTCCTTCAACCATTTTTGATTGAAACCCTTAAGGTTTCAATGGCCTCTGATTTCTTCTCAACCTCGGCAAGGATTTTGTCTCTTTCCACCCTATTCCCCTTGTTTTCTCTTGGAACTCCTTGAGTTTCGCTTCATGAGTGGTGACCAAGGTGCCTACCACTTTGTCTCTATCCGCACAATTGTCGTATGCGGCCTCAGCGGTCCGAGAAGCAGCCCTTACATTAGTCAAGTACCTTGCTGTACTCTGTGACAAGCACTATGATTTTCAACTTGTCTTCCCTCTCTAAGTGCGCTGCCACTTCCTCTGTAGACTCCAAGGCTAGCGGTTGTCTTTCCATGGTGAGCACCCTTTTCAAATCCTCCAAGCATCCCAAGGAAGACCCATACTTTTGTGCAAGGGCGATGCTAGGTCCGGATGCTTCAATAGTATGGCCTCATTGATAGATTCTACTTTCTTGTACATAGCGCTCACCTTGGCCTTCTCATCCTTCAACTCCCTCTGCCACTGGGCGCTGATTAACTTTTCCTGGCTCAGCTCCTTGGTTAATGTAGCTAGCTCTTCCTCTTTCTCCTTCAGCTCCCCTTCCAGATCCCTGATCCTATCATTTCGCCTAAAGAGTCTAGCCTCTATCTCAATGGAGACTTTGTTAAGCACGTTTCTCAGTTGTTCATCCGAGAGCTGCTAGGTATCCACCACTGGGTTTTCTTCTCCTGGTCCTGGCAATGTTACTATTGCCCCATGGCTTACCACAAACTCTGGCTCATCAAGGTGGAACTCAATTGCAAAGAGGTCATCTTCCTTTTCCGTGGGTAAGCGGTCTCCTTGTCAAAAGATGACATGCATACAAGCTCCTCCGCCGGAAGTGTACTCTAGAACCGTGCGCAAAACACATTCTTGGGGTCATCATTATAACCCATCTCTTGCCTCCCCCCCTTTGTGCACCTTCCTCCCGTGTACGTACCTTTGGGTATACTTACAATTAAAACCGCGCCTCTATTGCTACCGCGTTCCTCTTCTGCACTCTCCTTCTCTCTTTTTTAATATCCTGGCTCAGTGCTGCGCTCCACCTTGTCCTCTACCGGGTTCTCAATGTCTCTTGTCTTCTCTTTTCTTCTACCACCTTGGTTATGCGCTCTGTGCCGAGCTTGGAACCTCTTGCTTCTGCGCGCTAGCCTCTTCATCTTTTCCCATGTCCTAGGCGCTTCCTCCTACCTAGCTATCCTTCGTGCTGCACAAAAAGGAACTCTTGTTCTTCTTCTCCACCTTCCTCCTTTGAATCATGTATATTGAAAACAGTAGCCATTGATCTTTCCCAAGGTCCTCTTCCCCACTTACTTCTTATTCACAACCATCCTTCTCTCCTATGTACTTACCTATACTTCCAACTTCTTCCGAGGTGGTCTCCTCTTCTACCCTCTGCTTTTTCCTAACCGAGAGATTCGGTGTAGGTGACTCTGTTTCTTCTTCTGATGACTCCTTATCTGATGGCTCTTCTTGCTCTCGGGAGTCTTTTATCCGATTACGGCATTTTTTGCGTGTGTACGTCTTTGGGTCCCGCGCCTACCCTGGGTAACCTATTACCTGTGTGTGTCCACCACACTTGGATTTTTCTTTTCTGGTTTCTTTTCCTCCCATTTGGGCATGGATCTCTTCCTCTCAGTTAGATCCTAAGGTATAGATACCTCGTTTTCTAGGTATGTGCCCTTCTCAGACTTAGGCCTTATGCAAATGTAAACGTGTGCCGCGGATCCACCTACAATGGGCAAAGTCATGGGCCTTGTCATTTGTACCTCATGTGATACGTACCGCTCAACGTACACGCGCTTTCCGGGGTACACCAACCCTTTGCACATTTCCCTATGGTCTTGGTCCAAATTACCAAGGTCCAACTTAAACCTTTTGGAGTCCTTGAACCTGTTTACTCTTGCTTGGAAGTACTGAGATGTGAAGGCAAAGGGGAGCTTGCACCATGGGCTCCATGAGTCATCCATCAACTTGAATCTACCAGCAAAGAATGCTTTGGTACACACAATTCCGCTTCTCCCCTAGTGGCGGGCGTTGTTCAGAATTCTCCATTACGCTCGAACGCGCGTTCTTAAGCACGTGTACCACTTTTCCAAGCGCGCCTTGTGCACTGTTGTCATAGTGTCACAAGCGTACTTCTCAAATCTTTTTGTGGGCGAGGGTCTTGATAGGGTACTCCCATACGAATTTATTTGATGTGTTTGGTACCCGATCTCTCGAAAACACGATGGTTAGTGGCACATTTCCAAAAAGGATCCTGTCACCTTCCTTCATTGTAGCGGTTGATAATTTTATCTACGATGAATGTGAAAAAATTATAGATGGTGCCCTCTGAAATCTTTCTACAAACGTTCAACCATGGCTTACTGACTTGAGTCCATCTCTCTTGGCCATTTAGATTTGACACTGTGTGCGTCCATCTTCATTCTTTGGATCCTTGATGTCTGCGACATCATAATACCTTGACCCCTTTTTACAAGCAAAAGTGGCGATAGTTTCCTTAATGGCTTCCTTGTCAGCCAAATCATCTTCCAACCCATCTCCTTCACGGATGAGGAGTGTGAAATGTGAAATGAGCTGAGGAGTTATGCGCATCTTACGCCCCGCGAAGTGGAAATAGTCCTCATACACGCGCGACATCAACCACTGATACAGTCGCTCGTGTTTCCCAAAGTAGGGAAACTCAAAGAGTTGTAGTAACCCTGCCTTCTCCAACTTGACCTTTACATCATCATTATATATGGGCAAACCCTCCGACGTCCTCTTATTTGTTGGGTGCACTAACTCCAGTGCAACTCTCAATTGTGCTTGTCCGATGATTATAATCATTTACGGACATGTCCCCAAGATGGGACTCCCACTCCTTCCCCAATAACACTCCATCTTGGTCGCATTTCGCATACCACTCTTCATTTGTGTTTACTTCAATTTTTGTTGCTTTCCCTTGCCATTTCATTTGCCCTTCTTGGGTGTAATAGTTGGTTTCTTACGTGTCATTTTCTAGGTCTTCTTCCCACTTCAATCACTTACTGTTACTCTATCCTTCCGCTCTCTCAAACCTTAGATCTCGAACTTGTGCGGAAAATTACTTAAACATGTACTGTTATCCAAAATTCAACCCCGGAGTAATTTTGATAACATGCATTAAATTCTTCGGTCTGAGCAAGATAGATTGATTCAAGGCAAAAATCATGTTTCGGGGTCCCCGTCGGCTTTTTCTAACTCTCTGTCGAGGAGAAAAGAACAAGTTCTAAAAGGGGTGAAAAAGTTGCAAAAAAACAAGCTTGGGAGAAAAATCATGAAAATTGGCTAAGTCGTCCAGGCGGTCCTTGGGACAGTTGGGACGTCGGGGCACAAATCGGCCGAAAAGCCGGGCGTCTACGCAAAGACTTGGGTAGTTGGGACATCGGGACGCGCGGGACGCGCAAAGCCGATTCGGCCAAAGGAGGAAAAATTAACTAATTGCTGTGCAGAATAGGCTAGGACATCTGGGCCACGATGACGCGAAGGACGCGAACCGCCGGATCGGCCAAAGCAGAGAGAACTTTCGCCTTGGGGACAGTTGGGACATAGGGACGCATGAGACGCGGAAAGCCGAAAGAGCCGGGAGCCAATGAAAGCGTGCCGTGTGTCTTCGCCTCAAGAGGGACAGGGAAGCCCGAATCGAGCGGATCGGAGGAATTTGTCCCAGACAGTTTGGGACAACCGGGCCAAAGGGATGCGAGGGACGCGAAAAGCGGCAGGCCCGTGGATGAATCAGGAAATGCCACGTGTCACAAGGGAAAATGTCCAAAATTTCTAAGGGCAAGGTTTGAAGCGTTGGCCGAGCAATAAAAGAGGACATGTGTCCTAAGGAGAAGGGGAGTGCGGAGCTCGGGGAGGAATTAGAGAATTTGGCAAAAGTTTTGGCCAAAAACTAAAAGGTAAAGGATGACCCCGCGCCCTGTCCTCTAACCAAATCATGCCACGTGTCCCAAGTGGCGGGGACGTGGGGAAAAAATGGGAAATTTTCCAAAATTACAAAAAGTCAAAACTTTCAAGGAAAACCCATGGGTAAGGGAAGGAGAGAGAAATTGCTCATCAATCAATGCCCGACACGTGTCGTCCAGGGGTGGCGGAGCGGGAAAAAATTTCAAAACCCATTTTTGCTGTTTTGTGCCCTAAATCTTGAGATCGCCATATCTTTCGATCGAGCTCGATTTGCACGTTCTTTATATCATTGGAAAGCTTATAAAATTCTCTACATGTTTAGGGTCAATCTTGAATTTTGGTTGAGTCTGAGAGAGAAAGTTAAGAAACGGCTCGACGCATGTTCATGGCGAAATGACATTTCGGCGACTAAATTTAATGCGAGAATGGGTCGCATTCTCCTCAAATTTGGTCAAAAATGATAGGGTATGGGTTTGTAAGGTCCCCCATGTCGTTTTAATGCATTTATAGATCAATGAGGAATGGGCTCCCACGTTTTGTACGTTTTCTCTCTCACAGGCTCGACCCATGCAATGTAAAAGCCAGATTTGGCTCATTTCAAAAGGGTGAACACTTTTTGGCATAGCAAACTTCTTCTTTCACCTCCAAGTGATTGTTGCAAGAATCAGACCTCTTCAAATATTGTAACAGTTTTTTACCTCTCTGAGGTTGTAATGCAGTGGTTTTGACATTGGAAATGATAATACAAGCTTTGTGAATGGGTTTTAGTCCTTTGTTTGTATTATTTGCTTCATTTCAGATCCTAAATTATATCTTATCAGCCTGTGTATGTTTTATGTTGCAATCTTTGGTTTGTGTCTATTTGCATGACAAAAATATTCACCACTCCTTTTGGTGCATCACCATCTTTAGTTAGTTCAATTTTGCATTTCTATCCTGTCTCCTTGCAATTTAGAGTAGGATTAGGATCTGAACCTCTGTAGTTGTGCAAATATAGATCTAAATCAGAGGAGTTTGAGGAACCAGCCTCTAATCTGGAGATTCCTCTCTCAGTTTCACAAGTCCCACACTTGGAGAGAGGTTTCCATGTTGTGCAATCACCTTTGGATGCTAGAGTGATCAACCTAGAAATCGATCAACATCCGGGGTCTTTGTGATTTTGCACCACTGCAGCGGTTTTGGCATGACCGGTGGGACACCTAGAGGTCTCATTTTTATTGCAGCAAAGTTGATGTGCATCTGCTGCAATTTTCTTGCTTGAAAAGAGCTATTATTTGCATATCGGCGACTCGAGGGAAGAATCAAGCTGGTTTCAGCGGTGCGGGCAGGCTGAAAACTCATGAGAAGAGTCACCACAAGGTCAAGAGTTGGAGAAGAAGAAGTGTTGTTTGAATACTGCAATTATCTCTCAAGAAGAAGAAAGCAAAGAGGAAGAAGGACTCAAAGGTCTCCATCTCCACCAAACAGAACTCTCTCAACTCCTCCACTGGTAGGCCTTTCATTCGAGTCAACAAGGGTTTTAAGACCAATTAGAATGGCACAAAACAACCCCTATGTCAACTTCACAGCGGCAGCCCACTTGCCCTCAATGCACAACATCAATTCCTATTGCAGCCTTGAAGAACATTCCCTACTTCTTTGGAGAAAATCGGACTACTCCAGGTGATCATGTTAAAGATATTGCTAACCTTTGTGCAATTCATGAAATCAATGAGATGCAAGTGGTACATCAAGTTCTTGGCATCTTCATTCAAGGGTAAAGCATTGCGATGGTTTAGAAGCCTTGGAGCTGGTTCTATCACAAATTGGAATCATTTGTGTTTGTGTATAGCACTTCATGAGCAATTTGGAGAAAAGGAGACAACTTGTCTCTTTTGGAGCAGTGACAACCATCAAAAGAGCTCCCGATGAGCGGTGACCGATTTCAACCAGATTTCAAAAGACTTGGGAGAGAATTCTAGTGGCAGTCAGGCCAACCGCAGAAGGTGCTTTTCTCTACTATCTCAAAGCTCTAAATTATGATATTTCTATGTTGATTCAGTCCATGGGAGGCATAACTATCCCTATGGCTTATAGCATTGCCATTAGGGCTGAAAATTGTTTGATCAAGTGGCAAACTTGCCCCTAGACCTCCCATGCCATTGTTTCCAAGTTTAGAGAGCCCAAACACCAATCAAGCACCTAATTTGGCTCCTTCTCCCCTCCTAGAAATCGAGTTCAAATGAAGCTTCCACTTCATCTCCAAGTGCCCCAAATGAGCTTGAGAAGTCATGAAGCAATTTGCAAAACCTAGGCAATGAGTTGGTTACTCTCAAAAGGCAACAAGCCCAAGGTTTTAGACCTTCTTATCAACCCCAAGCTCAGCCTAATAGGCAGCCATACCAACCACAAAGGCCACCTAACCCAGATTGCAAATATGAATCAAACAAGGCCTCCTGCCCGATAGACCATTTCAACCCTATAATCCAAATGCCATATCGCCTCTAAGGCATTGGTGCCAACACAAAACAACATTGCTCGGGAGTATGATTGGTGTTTTCCATGCGATGAGCCTCATAACCAATCCATGTGCTTGATGGTGCTTTGAATCAAGCATTAATGGTGACAACTCTCTTTGGTGTGGAGGGTGAGGGAGAAGTCAAGAAAGCAACCAACAACAAGAAACATTCCAACAGCAATCAGCCCCAAATGACACCACATTGGTAAATTGGCAAGCAGAGGATTTTTGTGGCATGAATCAGGTAGTTTCTCAAGGTGTTGCAGCCAACACAAGGTCAAAAAGGAGGAATTTGGGTGAAGAACAGACCATTAGCCCCAACCAATCCACAACCTTCCATGGCTCCACAAATGATTGGCAAGCAAAATCAATTTCAAATGCACAAGGGCAGCCAAGAACAGCCCCTAGGCCAACTCAAATACCAGTTATTGCTGCCCACGTGCAAGGAGTGAATGTGCAAACCAAGGGACAGCAAAGAGATCCTTCATCACCATTCAGTATCATTGATCAGATGAAGAAGACAAACGTCAATATATCAATGTGGGAATCCCTATCTATCCCGAGCCAAAGAGAGATCTGCTGCAAGCTGTGCCATGAAGATTGGCCAACTTGAATCAGCAAGTTCGGATGCAAGACAAAGTGCTACAAATGCTTGCCCAACTGAGGAAATCATGGAGGACAGCAAGGTAAAATGTTGAAGCCCCCTCCTTTCTATGTTTCATTAATCATTGGAAATCAGCTAGTGCACAATTGCATGATAGACTCGGGGCAAGTAGCTCGGTAATGCCTAAACAAATAGCTGATCGGCTAGGGCTCGAGTATGAAACAATATCCAAAGGGTAGTGCGGTTGGATGGGACAGCGATGCAATAGTTGGGTGATTAGAAACTTGAGTCTTACCTTGCATGCATGTCAAATGTTGTTGTTTTACAAGATGTATCGGTCATAGACCTTCCACCACTCTTTGCCCTATGCTTGTCGAGGGACTTCACAGCCAAGATTGGGGATATTTGTCTGCTTGATTGGTCACACATCTTTGTTGAGAGCGAGGTATGGAACTAAGGCTACAATCAGAGTGAGAACCTATTGCAAACTTCCATATTGAGCCTTACACTCCAAGTGATTAATGCCAATTGCTCGGCATTTGATCAAGAAGATCACCCAAGCAGCGATGAAGGTGACACTAAGGTTGGAAGCATCCGGATCTAACTCTTGATGAATGGGCAAACAAGATACATGCATTTGATCCTTATCGAAGTGGAAGAATCGAGCTAGGGGTCTATTGCATACACGAAGAAAATCAGCCTATTCTAGCATCACCAAGCCAAACCACAAAGATGACAATGAGGTATGGCAGCTGTTTTTGATGGATCAAGGAGTAGACAAGGTGCGGGAGGTGGAGCTATGCTTGTTTCACCTTAAGGAGTAAAGTACTATTCAGCTTTTAGATTTCAGTTTGCATGCTCAATAACAACTGCTGAATATGAAGCCTTAGTGCGAGGATGCATTGGGCAATAAAGAAGAAAATAAAGAACTTGCAAGTCTTTGGTGACAGTGAATTGATTGTAAATCAGGTCAAGGGACAACATCTTTGCCAAGAATGATCTACTCAAGTGCTACAAGAACAGGGTGTGGGACCTCATGGAAGATTTTGAGGGTTTTGGCATCAAATCCATTCCTAGGAAGAGAATCAAATTCTTGTGCAGGCTTGCAGTAGTAGGGGCAGCCTTTGACATTGTGGAAAGCATTCAACAAGACAAGGTACAGCCAAACATCCACGTGATTGTGAGGCCTTCAGTGCCGGATAACAATGTTAGTTGGCAAGTGTTTGAAAATGACCAGCAAATCATCCATTTCTTGCAAGAAGAAGCTGAGTTCTCAGCCAAGAATCAAGAAAAATTGGAACAGCAGTATGGTGACCAAGTAGTACAGCTGAGAACTAACAAGCTGCCCAAGGACTTATCACTTTGGAGTCCATTTTTAACCCTAATGATCAGTTTAGAAAGGAGAAAGCAAACATTCAGGTCAAGAGAGAGGATTCAATATCCATCTTGGTAGAAGAGAACAAACCATTGCAAATTGGAAGGATGACAACTGAACAAGAAAGGTATGAGTTCATACAGTTGTGTCAAGAGTTCCCTGACGTGTTTGCTTGGAGCTATGAAGACTTGAAAGGTTTGATCCCAACTTAGCTCGGCATACCATCGAATTGGATCAAATACTAAGCTGTCGGTAGAAACAAAGACCAGTCAATCCACACATGGAGCCTCTCATGAGGAAAGAATTGGACAAGCTGATTGAGTCGAGGATCATATTCCCAATCAAGCATTCTAGTTGGGTTGCCAACTTAGTTCGATCGAGAAAGAAGAGTGGAGAGATCGGGATTGTGTGTTGACTTCGAGAGACTTGAATAGAGCCTCTCTCAAGGACCATTACCCACTCCCTTCCATGGAGCAAATCTTGCAAGTTGTGGCTGGCTCTGAGAGGTTTTCACTACTTGATGGCTACTCAGGCTACAATCAGATTATGGTGAAGGAAGAGGACCAGTTCAAGACAGCCTTCACAACCAAATGGGGAACTTTTGCATACAGGAAAATGCCATTTGGGCTGTCAATCTTTAGTGCTTTACCTTCGAAGGGCAATGGACATGGCATTCAAAGGTTTGATTAACAATGTGGTGCTGATTTACCTTGATGATATCACTGTTTTTTCCAAAAATGCAGCAGACCACCTCTCTCATTTGAGGCAAGTCTTCACGAGGTGCAGGAGATTTGGAGTGTCTTTGAATCCTAAGAAGTGCATCTTTCTTGCACATGAAGGAAAGCTCCTTGGCCATATTGTCTAAAGAAGGATTAGCAATTGATCCAGAGAGGGTTGAAGCCATAAGAGCACTACCATTGCCAAGCCACAAGAAAGCCCTTCAGAGTTTCTTGGGAAGGATAAACTTTGTTCGGAGGTTTGTCCCAGATTTTGCAGCCCTTGTCAAGCCCATCACCAAAATGTTAAAGAAGAGCATGGCTTTCAAGTGGACAGCAGAAGGAAAGGAGAGTTTTGAAGCAATCAAAGAAGCCATCTCTCAAGCACCAACTCTCATCAACCGGACTTCTCCAAGGATTTCATCCTCTATGCATTTGGAGGTAATGACACTATTTCTACCATTTTGGTACAGCAGAACAAGGATAATGATGAGCAGCCAATTGCCTTCTTCAGCTAGAGCCTAGATGACTATGAGGTGAGGTACTCTTTTATTGAGAAGCATGTACTTGCAGTAATCAGAAGCTTGAAGAAATTCAAGCATTTAATCTCAAACAACAAGGTCAGATTGCTGGTCTCACATCTTTGGGGTTAAGGACTTCCTCCTCAACAAGGATTTGAATGAGAAAAGGGCAGGTTGGATCACCCATGTCATGGAGTATGACATTGAGATCAAGATCACCAAGTTGGTAAGAGGGAAAGGATTGTGTGAGCAGCTGGTTTTGGGAAGCAAAAAGAAGTATGCAATGAAGAAGAGGTTGTTTGTGACAGTCGGGACAGCCATGAGCCAAGTGGCAATCAAGAAGAAGACAATGCTGCCCCCACTCCTTGCTTTGGACCCAAGGCATTATACACTTCTAGGCACGAGGCCTATGCCCTCAGGAGATGAACAAGACCCAAAGGAGACACTTCAGATTGCAGGCTGTTTCGTATGCCATTGTTGATGGAGTTTTGTTCAAGAAAGATGTGAATGGAGTCTTCTTTGAGATGCATTAGCACAAATCAGATTCAAAGGGTGTTGGAAGAGTTCCATGGTGGACCAGTGGTGGTCATTTTGCACAAGAGTGACAGCTCTAAAAATCATGAAGGCTGGTTATTATTGGCCTAAAATCTTGATGATTGCTATGCATGGATCAAGAGGTGTAAGAATTGTGCATTCTTCACGGGAAAAGAGAGACTTGCTGCCCTTCCATTACATCAATCTCGGTTGACCAGCCATTCATGCAATGGGGTTTGGACTTCATTGGAGTCATTAATCCCAATTCAAGCCAAGGGCACAAATGGATTTTGACAGCCATGGACTACTTCACCAGATGGACAGAAGTAGTAGCACTCAAAGAGGCAAATGAGTCTAGCATCTTAGACCTTTATGAGGGGATAACAACCAGATTTGGTGTACCTACTACAATAATCTCAGATAATGCATTGGCATTCATTGGATCTAAGGTGACTGAGTGGGCTGTCAAGAACGGTATCTACCTAAGCACTTCATCAAACTATTACCCTCAAGGTAATGGCCAGGCCGAGTCTACAAACAAGAACTTGTTGAGGATCATTAGGAGGACTCTTGACGAGAATCAGAGGTCTTGGCATACCAAACTGAAATCAGCCTTATGGGTGATAGGATAACTCCCAAAGATCCACGGGTAACTCTCCATTCAAACTTGTCTATGGAAGAGAAGCAATCTTGCCCATGTCACTTGAGTTGCCAACATTGGAACTCATGAAGCATTTGGAGTTGCTTAGAATTTGAGCCCATGGAGGTGAGGTATGCGAGTTGATGGAGCTGCAAGAGATCAGAAATCGGGCATCCCAAGCAATGGAAAGGATCAAGCTTTGATCAAAAGAAGACCTTTGATAGGAAGGCCAAGGATAGATCTTTTCGAGTTGGAGATCTAGTGTTGAAATGGGATGTGGATAGAGAAAAACCGGGAAGGCATTCAAAATTTGATGCCATTTGGAGTGGCCCATACATGGTCACGAAGTGCAAGAACAACAATGCTTTCCAATTGGCCTCATTGGATGGTGAAGAACTGCAGATTCCAGTAAATGGAATCTATCTCAAGCATTGCTTCTAGAGGGAAATTCACTACCTTGTAAATATTAGATTAGATTTTCATTCCTCCAAGTGCTTGTGCACATTGTTTTGCTGTAGGTTAGTTTTGTTTTCCCTAAGTGCTTTGGCACAACTTGCTGTCCATGGAGATGTTTTGCAATCCTTGCTTCCATCAGGTGATATTCCATCTTCCTCCTTACACATTCTAAGTCAGTTGGGGTTCTAAATAGAATATTTGATGACTCCATGCCCAATGGACTGCTTCAGGCAACTGGTATCTTCTACCTAGCAGGTAGGTGACCCCGCTGAGTCGCCAAATTGTTATCCAAAATTCACCCCAGGGTAATTTTGATAACATGCATTAAATTCTTCAGTCCCGAGCAAGATAGATTGATTGAGGCAAAAATCATGTTTAGGGTCCCTCGCTTTTTTCTAACTCTCTGTCCAAGGAGAAAAGAGCAAGTTCTAAAAAGGGTGAAAAAGTTGCAAAAAACAAGCTTGGGCCAGGAAAAATCATGAAAATTGGCTAAGTCCTAGTCCAGGCGGTCCTTGGGACAGTTGGGACGTCGGGGCGCGAATCGGCCGAAAAGCCTCAGGCGTGCGCATGCTATGGAAGGGACATTGGGACATCGGGACGCGCGGGACGCGGAAAGGAGCGTCGGCCGAAGGAGTAAAAAAAATTAACTAAGCTTTGTGTGAGAGCGAGGGTTAGGACATGGGGCGCGAGGACCGAAGGACGCGAACCACCGGATCGGCGAAAGCGAGAGAACTTTCGCCTTTGGGACAGTTGGGACATAGGGACGCGTGGGACGCGGAGAGCCGAAGGAGCCGAGAGCCAATCAAAGCATGCCACGTGTCTTCGCCTCAAAGAGGGACAGGGAAGCCGAATCGGGTGGATCGGAGGAATTTGTCCCGAGAGCGTTTGGGACAAGCCTGGGCAAAGGGACGCGAGGGCGTGAAAAGCGGCGAGGCCGCGGGCCGAATCGGGAAACGCCACGTGTCACGAGGAAAGCGTCAAAATTTCTAAGGGCAAGGTTTGAAGCGTTGGCCGAGCCAATAAAAGAGGACACGTGTCCTAAGGAGAAGGGGAGTGCGGAGCTCGGGGAGGAATTAGAGAATTTGGCAAAAGTTTTGGCCAAAAACTAAAAAGTAAAGGATGACCCCACGCCCCTGTCCTCCGACCGAGATCATGCCACGTGTCCCCAGTGGCGGGGACGCTTGGGAAAAAATGGAAAATTTCCAAAATTACAAAAAGTCAAAACTTTCAAGGAAAACCCGCGGGTAAGGGAAGGAGAGAGAATTGCTCATCAATCGCGCGCGACACGTGTCATCCAGGTGTAGGGAGCGCGGGAAAAAATTTCAAAACCCATTTTTCCTGTTTTGTGCCCTAAATCTTCAGATCGCCATATCTTTCGATCCAGAGCTCGGATTTGCACATTCTTTATATCATTGGAAAGCTTATAAAATTCTCTACATGATTCTGGGTCAATCTTGAATTTTGGTTAGTCTGAGAGAGAAAGTTAAGAAACGGCTCTGACGCGTGTTCATGGCCAGAAATGACATTTCAGTGACCAAATTTAATGCAGAATGGGTCGCATTCTCCTCCAATTTGGTCAAAAATGACAGGGTATGGGTTTGTAAGGTCCCCCATGCTGTTTTAATGCATTTGCAGTCAATGAGGAATGGGCTCCCACGTTTTGTACATTTTCTCTCTCCTAGGCTCGACCCATGCAATGTAAAAGCAGATTTGGCTCATTTCAAAAGGTGGAACATTTTTGGCATAGCAAACTTCTTCTTTCACCTCCAGCAAGTGATTGTTGCAAGAATCAGACCTCTTCAAAGATTGTAACAGTTTTCTACCTCTCTGAGGTTGTAATGCAGTGGTTTTGACATTGGAAATGATAATGCAAGCTTTGTGAATGGGTTTCAGTCCTTTGTTTGTATTATTTGCTTCATTTCAGATCCTAAATTATATCTTATCAGCCTATGTATGTTTTATGTTGCAATCTTTGGTTTGTGTCTATTTGCATGACAAAAATATTCACCACTCCTTTTGGTGCATCACCATCTTTAGTTAGTTTCAATTTTTGCATTTCTATCCCTGTCTCCTTTTGCGATTTTAGGATCGGGATCTCGAACCTAGAGTAGGATTAGGATTGAGGAACCTCTAATCTGGGAGATTTCTGCACAATATGGAGAGAGGTTTCATGTTAAATCGGAGTGGAGATTGGGTGCTTTGTGAAGTTTAGCTATATTAAACACTCAAAATTTAATGACTTGATTTTTTTTTTTTTTAAAACGCCTATAAGATTGTAGTCCGTTTTCCTGCGATTTGGATGACCAAAATTGATATATATATTTTTCTTTAGTGAGAAGTTGGGAGATCTGCTTTGCTATCTATCTTGGGATAGATTTTATTTTGTATTTTTTTGAGCAATATTTTATTTTTTACGATTTTTTCCGTGAAAGTAGTCTTAAAACATAAAGACAACATAGCACTTTCCGTTTGCCCGCCATAACTTCATCAAAAATATTGAAATCAAATAACGCTTTTTTTTTTTTTAAATGTATATAATTTCACCACGGTTGGGATGGTAGAAGTTTTATCACATTCGACAAGTGAAAAAAATTTATAGTATTAAACGTACATATAAACATTCACGAGAAAAAGTGTCTTAAAGACCTACTATTAGTAAAATATTATAAACCTGATATTTATCCTATTCTATTCACTTTAAAATCAATATTTCTACAAAGCTAACATCTACCCTACGTGATGGTACCATTTTTATGACATATTTTTGACTTTTCGTCATGGTTCAAGTCCGCGGAAGACTAAATTGGATGTTTTGTTGTTTTTGATGTAAATTTTAGGATTTGATGTCCACTTAATTGTCCCCCAACTTGTTACACTTACCCATTTATAGTTTTTTCCCTTTTTGAGCATTAAGTGCTACTTCACCTACCACTGTACTTTATTCATTTAATGTGGCTTTTTCAAACAAATCCTAACTTAAGAGCTTTCCCTCACGCGCGCAACCTGCGCGGACAATCCTCCAACCTTTCGGCGTGCAACCAATCCAATCGGACAGAGACTCTTACACACGCAAACCAAAGGCCGAAGGCACTTCTTCTGTCCTGATTTTTGCTCTCGCCTACCTCGTGTTGCTTAATGCGCTTTCTCCTCCTTTATACGTGGGATCTATAAGTAGCTTTATCTTGGCACCAACCATCCTTCTTCCATCTTTTCTTTCCATACACCTCTTTCAACTGGGCCATTCCACTAGGATTTTTAACACAAACTTTCCTTGGCACTCTAACCATGCGCTCCTTCACATTACTCCACCCCACACTAAAATGATGCACGGTCCTCTGCACACTCACTGGATTCTCAATAAGTAGCAATAAGGTTACCAGTGCCCAAGGCACAAAACAAAACAACAATGCAAAAGGGAAACACAAGAAAAGAAAATGCATAAAGGAAAATTCTAAACTAACTGGAAAAACTACCTTATTTACAAACACCAAGAAGACTTATTTATAGTAGGGCTTCAGCCTACTCCCATTGAAGTGTCCAGGAAACTTCGTCCCATCCAAAGCACTTGTAACTGGCACGCGCCCAAATCAAGGATGTACGAGATTGTGTAAGGACCCAACCAATGGACTTTTAACTTCCCAGGATGGCACAGAAACTTAGAATCATATAGTAAAACCATCTGCCCAACCTCAAACTTCTTGTTTCTAATGTGGCGATCATGTCAAGCCTTCTACTTTGCTTTTTCTATTGTTTGGCTCCACCTGGCGAGTGATCGTTTCTCATCTAGCTTCATTAACTCATCAATTCTTTCTTCCAAAGACTTGCTCATCGGCCAACCCTCCTGTGTGCGCTATTCGCAGAGAAGGTAACATGAATTCAATCTAGCGAGAATAGCTTCCGTGCAAACACCAACTAAAATGGTGTGGCTTTGTTGACCTCTTCTAAGTTGTCTTGTAAGCCCATAATCGTTTGTTGATATTTTGTCATCCCAATCTTGTCTTCCGACATCACAAATTTTTGTCCAGGATATGATTCAATATTTTGTCGAATGCTTACGTGGTTCCATTTGCTATGGGTGATAGGGCGTAGTCTTGTGATGAGCCACCATGAACTCTGCTGCAATGGGATCCTCACGGTCTCATTCAAGAAATACGTACCCATATATTGGTTAAACTCAAAGGACATCCATACCTCGTGATAATGTTCTCCCACAGAACCTTGCCACCGTGGCTAGCTTTGTGCGATCTTTAGTTGGAGTTGCCTCCGCCCACCTCGGTCAAATAATCCGTCCAAGTGACAACATAGCGTGACCCGGTCCTACGTGTCGTTGGTGCAATCGGGCCTACAAATTCTTTTGCCCACTTTTCAAAAGGCTCCGCGCTAGGGATGGGGCACAAAGGCATTTCATCTCTCTTTCCCGGGATTGCCAATGTGCCGATAATAGTCACATGCTTTACAATAGTCTTTACAATCCTTGTACGGGGTTTCCCACCACAAACCTCGCTTATTAATATCTTACGCGTGGTGGCATCACCTGCATAATTCCCACCCGCACTTCCTCTCGTGTGCTTCCTCCATGATGGCGAGGTGCTCATGCTCTAATACACACCTATGCAAAACTTCATCACGTCCCAACTTGTATAAGTCTCCACTGATCAAGCATATAGGGCACGGCGTGTATGGCTAGTTGTTTCTTCTCTAATGCCTTCATTCCTTCTGGCACCACACCTTCCTTTAAAAATACTGCAATTTCTTCCAAATGAGGGCGCACGCCACAACCTAAACACTTGATTGTGTGTCTACAGCATTGTCTCCTCAATACTCTGCACATCCTCCTTTAAATCAATTATTGACAAATGATCAGGTCCACAATTGTTTTTCCCAGGCTTCACTATAATGGTGAACTCAAATTCTTGAAACATCAATACCCGTCGACATATGCGCCCTTGCAGAATGAGCTTGTTTACCAAATACTTTAGCGTCGTGTAGTCGGTGTAAAATACAAAGGGTGTTACCAGTAGATATTGTCTAAACTTGAAAAGCATGTAGATCATTGGCAATGCCTCGCGCTCAGTTGTGGTGTAGTTTTGCTCTGCTGGTGTCAACTTCCTACTTGCAAAACACAAAGGGTGATCAACAATTCCTTCACTCGGCTATGGGAGTACTACTCAATAGTGGTCCCCTGAGGAATCTCTATGGACATGGAAGGGCTTGTCCCAAGAGGGAAAACATAATATAGGCACGGTGACAAGCCTATCTTTTAATGTATCAAACGCCCTATGTTGCGCCTCTCCCCAATGGAAGACACGTTTATGCGAGCGAGCAGCTCTTCTAAAGTCGCGGCAATCCTAGCGCATACCCTTTGATGAATTTCCTGTAATAACCCGTATGCCCAAGGAATCCGTGCACTGCGCTCTGGCTAGTAGGCTCCCCTAACCCCACAATAACTGCAACTTTAGCGAGATCTACCAGCAAGCCCTCCTTACATATGATATGCCCCAATAAAGTCCCAAAGGGTGTAGCAAACACACACTTCTTAATGTTGAGGGATATCCTCAACTGCCTACACCTCTCAAACATTAACCTTAAATTGTCATAATGGTCTTTAACTAGACCATACTCCATCCAATCATCCAAATACACGAAGAAACTTATGGATGAAGTCCTGGAACGCTTGCACGAAAAAAACAACGGGGACATTCTTCAACCCAAAGGGCATGACTGTGTATGCAAAACTTCCCCACTCAGTGGAAAAATTTGTCTTCCCCTGGTCCTCCTTTGCAATCCGGACTTGGTGGTACCCTAAAAATCCATCCGTAAAGGAATAGATTTTGCACCCAGCGACTCCTTCCAAAATTTCTTCCGTGAAGGGGGTTGGAAAAGGATCAATGGCACAAACAAAGTGTTCATCTCCCTATAATCCATGTAGATCCTAATCCATCCATCCTTCTTGATGTTGATCACCATCGGACTTATCCATTTTAATTCCTCTATTGCTTCAATGATCCCAGAAGCTATCATTTTGTTTATCTCCTCCTTAACCTTTACGCGTAAATTGAGATTCATCTGCTAGGGCCTCTTCCCGAAGGGCACGCACCGTCCTTCAACTTTATCTTCATCTCCCCAAGGAATGGTGAAATCCTTTGAGCTCATGGTACCCGTGCAGAAATAAATCCTCAAATTCGCGATAGATCAATGATCTTAGAGACTTCCTTCTCCGACCAGTAATCTCAAATAATAGTTTCCTTAGGTTCTTCTCCTGAACCGATGTTAATCTTCTTTGTCTTTAAGGGCTCATGGTAGGCGCACGCGCGAGTGTATCGCATTATCCACTACCTCGCGCGACCCTACCGAATTTCTAACATCCAAGCTTTCTGATTCCTATCCATCAATCACATACACCAACTTTCCTTTCTCCTTTTCCAAACACACGCGCTCAAGCTATAACTCTTCTATTTCCTCTACTTCTTCTTCAAAGCGCGCCTCCAAACTTGTTCCACCTAGTAACTCCAATAGCCTATCTTCCGCCATGGCACTATCCCCCATGGTAAGGTGTTTAATACCCTATAAGGCCTTATCAACTGATGGCTTGGTACTCCGATACTCAAAGGTTTGAATAAGGTCAGCCGCGAGCTCTTGTCAATTCCCTATCTGGCGGCGTGTCTCCGAATGAATGTACCATGTGTGCACGCAATCTGCGGCATAGAATACAACTTGTGCACCCAAAGGGATGATGGCAAAGCTTTTGTGCCTTCTTTCCAGATCCTTTCACACTCTTGAATATGGAAAGAGGCGAGCTCCTTCCCATGGTAGTCCTTGATGGTGGTGGGCACGTTGCTCCTAGAGAATTTGACAGAGCAATTCTTACCTCACACAATTCTAAAAGGATCTCGATGTGTATCCCACCACTTTGCGCAATTTGCCGAAAGCGGGACATAACTTAACATCCCTCTCTGTTCCTTCTCATTCTTCCACTGAGCTTCCATTTCCTACAAAAATATCTCAGGGAAGGCTCCTCCTGAATACTTAGGCATCTCCTTTCCTCACAGCACCTTTGAACTACGCGCCTTTGTCACCTTCGTCACCGACCCTCTCTTGTTGTCCCAACAATTCATAAGTTCCACGCGCCCATGATTGTCACATGCTAGATTTGGTGGTATCACTTACTAACCGAGCGTCCTCAAACTGGATAACTCCATCATTAGGATGTATTAACTTTGGGTCCCGATTGAGCGCACATATATCTTGTCTAGAACTTCTTCCCCCAAAGGTTCAATTTATGGTGTCGACTTCCCATCGGCCCAAGGGTATAATGACCCGCTCCTCCTTGTTTTCAAAGGTGATGTACCATTTGTTGAACCAAAGGTCCGCATTGTTCTTGTAACACCATGGGCGCCTAAGTAGTCTTTGGGAAATTGTCTACCTCGGAGAATGCCAAGACTTGAAGTATACTGATAAACTTAGCACCCTGAATAGTAATAGTTGCATCCTTTAAAACAACGACGGGCATTGCCTTAGTCTTATTTGCCATATACTGACACATTCGAAGATGGCTATAACGCAGTCTTCCCATCCGAAGCTATGCATCCAAAGTTAGAACATTAACCTTCGTGTTAGTGTAAATGAGGATGTTTCTAAGGAGCCATCCATCTACAACTGCATTCAACGTGATCTCCTTGTCATAGTCGAGGTTGTGAGGGGGAAGGTTTGCATGCAAGACCGCCTCTCGCACTCTCTCCTCGGCGCATGGTACCTTCTCTCTCAACCTTGATCCTCATAAGGGAATGATATTCTCTTGCCTTGACATTTTACACACCTCCTTGACCTCATCCGGGTCATCTTTTGGCACATCAACTCTCCTTCCTTGTTCCTCCCTCCTGGATTGCTTATTTAGACACCTTTGGATTTCCCCTTGTAAACTCCGAAGGACATCCATAGTGTCTCGATACACCTCCTTTTGATGCGTTGAGTCAGGTACTTTCCATTAACTATTTCCAACTTTGAAACTAGGTTCTTACGCCTTGGTATCTCTTTTGCACGACGGATGACTTCTTCCCTTGTTGTTACCAAGACAAGCTCCAAACTCTGCATCCCATGTTACCCGAGGCATCCACTGTGTGTCTACCTTCTTAATGCTGACCATTGCAGCGCCCTTGTCTTTCGGTGTTGTTGATTCATGTGCTCAAACAATTTTGGGAATTCATCATACTTATGCTTCTTTCCGCACCACGAGCACTGCAACGAGTTCGGGCATTCACGTTTGTAATGATCTGTAGATCCATAGTTGAAACAGGTTCCACGCGGGAACTCAGTCCTTCCTCCTCCATGGTTACCATGACCACGGAATCCTCCTCGAAAACCTCTTCCACACGCGCCTCCATCTGCGCGCTCCTCATAACGGCGATCCTCACCCTTAGAACTACTGGCAATGCTGATCTGGCGCACCCCATGATCAATGGCCTCATGGATCTGATCAATGAGCCTACAGTCCTTAGTATCATGGCTTGTAGAGGTGCAAATCTTGCAATAACAAGAAACATTCTTCCAGATTTTACGCTGTAGCAAGGGGCACCTACTCGCATCATGGTCCCCATGACAAATTTCACAATCTACTGCCACGGCGCGTATTGTCCTCCAGGAAATTATCCTTAACGTGCCCCTCTACTTCACAATATGTGCACCACAAACCACCTGCGAGTCTCACAGGCTGATTTCGTGAGACAACTTTTCCAACTGCTTGGCCATAATAAACGATCTAAGCTTCCAGAACGGGCTAACGCCAATATCAACACTACCAATGACCTCGGCGCACTGGAGCGACTCGATGCCTCGTGTGGGTCTATAGAAGTTTTATGAGATAAGGCCCTTCTAAAAGGAGTTATCAACCCTTTGGCAAACCACCGAGCATCTTTGCGAAGGATGAATATCATATAATAATTTGACAAGAGAGTTTTAAAGCGCGCATCATGCTCCCGTACACTCTCTATCATTCCTTGTTGAATCTCCTTCAACGCTGGCTCGATGCTCCTCTGCTCAAACTCGGGAATGTGGAATTCTGCCAAGAATGTGTTTTTAAAGCAAGTATAGTCCACTCTGTCTGATGAGGGTCATAATTCCTATACCAGCTATGTGTGCGCCCTTGTAACATGGTTGCAAACTAACTAGCCTTCCGCTCCGGGGTTGTGATACCCTTTGTGTGCCATAGCAGTTCACACTTGTGAACATGTTTTGCAGCATCCTCAATACCTCTGTAATCAAGCAAATGTAGATACATTTCAAAGAAAACACAGGGGGTGGTTGGCACCGAATCCTCCCTGAGCGAGATCCTTGGTTTCGCTTTGTGTTTCCTCCGCCACTGATCCACCAAGTCCACGAGGTCTGAACCACGAGATCCATCAAATCCACCGGCTCCTATTCCTCCCGAACCACCGGACCCACAAGGCCTAAAGTGGTCGTGCGAGGGTCCCCACAGCCCACCGAGCTACGCCCCCTATGGTTTGCGGCATTGCCCGCTCGCCGATAGTATACCCTGCGCCACTCCCATATGCGAGACCAAAATCTTTTGTGTACATACCTTGCTGAAAATTCCTAACACTAGGTTGGTGTTTGCTGACCATAGAAGGCCCAAACGAGAAATTATACCTCCGGGTGTAGTCGATCACTTCAATGCGCAGCCAATGGACCGTGATATTTTCCCCCGATTTGGAAAACCAAGCGCCGAGGTCCGGTCACTAGGTGGGCTCAAATACGCGCTGTGCAGTTCTCTCTCCGCACGATGAACTCTCATCAGAAGCCGAAGGGGTCTCTCTTACGCGCTTGCCAAGATGGGGTCGCACAGACTGCTCAAGTTCCACGTCCTCTACATGAACCTCAAATCCTTCCTGCAACGTCTGCCGCCATACATCCATCACACCTGTAACCTCGCATTTTCTAGCAATCTCCCTTTCACGTGCTTCACCATACTTGAGTCGTCTTTCCTCCCTATCTTTCTCCGTCATAACATCTTCCATCTTCCTCCACCCTAGCTTCCTCGCCAACACTCAGAATGGTTTAGCCGGCCATTAGGAATTCCTCTAAACTCATGGTAACCATCAATATCTTCATAGCCAGAGGGACAGCTCGTAGAAATGATCCTCTGGGCTCCCGCAGAAATTCAAACTCAGCAACCTCCAGGACAAGAATATGTGGAAATGGCGTACTCTAGAGTGTAGCTAGCTAATACTCCTTTCCACCAATGATCCACATCACGGGTCCACATCAAATCTCCATCCTGCAGCCCTCGGTATTCTTCTTGGGTCCACACACGCGATCCATAATGCCAACTTGATCTAGATGCATAGGTTGTGTGCCATTCATACAATTCCACTAGGAAGCAGCAGAAAAAAGTCTCATACAGATCACGGTAGAGGTTCTCTTCTACCCATCTACATGCATCAAACTCGGAGTTCGGTGTTGAATCTCCGAGCAAATTCATCCTCCTTGCTCTTAAACCATGATTCAACACTTTCCAAAGTTAACCGCTCTGTCATTACTTATTACACAGATCATGATGCATGTTATTTCCCACTACAACTTCGAAAAGAGGTCTCGACAACGGAACCAAAATGTAGTCATTTTTACCCCTATCACAAAAGGAAGGAACCCTTGTACGCCGACCTATCATCCAGCAAAAGTTGGGTGCTCACCCGAGGCACACGCGGGTGCTGAGTCTCTCTTTAATGTGAGTTTAGTGAGAAACATCATCTATGATTTGTGTTTAAAAGACTTTCAAATGGATTTAGGACATACAAGAACCATAAAGCTCAGAACGGCCTCTAGATCCTTGCAGTCATTTTAGACAGAGTACTTTAAAGAATCTATAACGTGTACCATGACAGAAAGAAATATACAAACATCCATACTTAGCATAAAATGAAAGAGAACTTATGAAAGAGATGTATGCATCAGAATCATTGATATTCATATATATATAACAGGTAACCTCATTACATCCATGGAGCCATTACAAAAGGTCACAAAGAAGCAAACCATAGTCATGCATTGCAACTGGACTAATGTAACTAAGCTACCAAAAAGAAAAATTACAATCCCCATGCCCAATACATCCTTTCCCAAATGCAATTACCCACTAGCAGAGTTCTTGCAGTATTTCTACAGAGCTCCGC
The DNA here is from genome assembly GCA_018340775.1 of Taxus wallichiana var. yunnanensis. Taxonomy (NCBI): domain Eukaryota; kingdom Viridiplantae; phylum Streptophyta; class Pinopsida; order Cupressales; family Taxaceae; genus Taxus; species Taxus wallichiana. The sequence continues at coordinate 40,516,687 of CM031244.1, forward strand.
CCACACTCTAAGTCTCTCTGTTTACTCTGCAAGCGCTTGTATTTATAGCTTTTGGGCTGCCAACTCATCCTCTAGTGCCCTCAAATCCGATGTCAAGTTTCTGAATGTGGTCCTCCATCCGAGCATGCTCCTCCAGTCCTAAGCTTCCCACTTTATCCCTTGATTTGCTTCAGAAGATTCTCTGCGGTATGCTCCTGCTTGGGCCAACTCGTCGTCGGTGGCACCTTATCCACGCGCATTCGAGTCATGTTTTTCACGTGTTCTACCCCAAATGTCCAATTTTTCTAAGTCCCGAACCCTTGGTTATGTCCGCACGTGCCACGAGCTTCCTTAAACCCAATTCTTAAACCCCGCCTTCGCGCGCTTTTTTCCTTGCGCGCCTACGCGCCTTCTATACTTAGTCAATATTCTAGGGGCCCAACACAAGTTTTCTTACTAACTTGATCCACATAAAATTTCAATAAAATTTTGAGATTTTTGTTTATAACGAGTCTCATTTTAAGACTTAGATCATAACTCGGGCCCACTAAGAGGTTAAGGTTATCATTTAACATAAGTACCTATGCACAAACTAAGTGAATATAACATCCCTGTCCAAATATTTTTCAACTTCAATAATTTGAGTAAAATTAACATCTCGAAACAACTAAACCTTACTAACTTGAACACGAGTTGTGTTCTATCACGACGGACTTACTAATGGGTGGCTAGTCTCAAATCAAGCCTACCTAATTCCTTATTCACAAAGTGACTCCTTAGTCACAGCTACCAATAACAAACCATCTCATTATATGTAGACCCAAGTCAATAACCATATATATATGTTTTACTATATACCTATCAAATACGATTAACGAAATCCAAATAACCAGGCGAGAAAAAACCCTAGAAATAATGGAAACCCATAAGGTCGCAGGTCAAATCGACCCAATATAATCGAGCTAGGAGCTTAATGACTTGTTTATAGGATGGTCACATACCTCTGCAATTAACGAGGTGGCTTAAGCCTATTAATCTCGCTGCACAAACTATCATCACAATACCTATAAATTCATCTAATACCTTCAACCGCTTAACGGCTTAGAACTAGGTATACGGGTAACCAATACCCAACTCAAATATTATACACAGAAAATAAAATAAAAATGCATGGACCAGAAGGTCATATAAAATAACTTTCACAATTATATTTCCAAGTATAAAATCGAACACCCATAATGATATATAAATCCCAGCTAAAACATTAACCCATTTTCATAAGAAACAAAGCACACAGTTTGAATATTAAGAATCTAGCAACAAGATGCATCTTATTATTTCATAATGAAATATCAAGACAAGGAGAAATATAACCATGCCTGAAATAATCAAAGTCCCCTAACAATCTTCATAATGAACTTTCAACAATCTCCAACTCGTTCCGAAATGATATAGACTAGATTCGAAAGAACACTCACCTAAGGAATCATGCAACTGATATTTAAGTAAATTTGGGTCATCCATTATGTCTCCCAAAATAGTATTTCCAAAATAATAGTTCTTAAAACTCATGCAACATCCCAAACAAAAGGAAACCCCCATAACCGAACCATAAACAATAAAAATAAACTCGTTGTATGCATGAAAGGAAATATTTCAAGAGAAGCTTTGATTTTCCCAAATACATTAAATGGTCAATAAATTCCTTCAGTGCCACATACTAGCTCGAACTCCAACTTACTGACCACCATTCCCAAGTTTCCGATAACTTAGGTGAGGTGATTCGATCGGTCAAAGATCGAATATAAATCGTATAATTTGCTTTGATCGTTAACCAACCCTATACAAATGTTAAGAAATAAACCCAATGATCATTCGACTATAGTCTAATCACTATCAACTTCATACAAATCATGCCCAGAGAATATGGTTGGTGGTGAGGCCATATTGGATAATGCTAACACATGAGGTGAATGCAATATTAACTTTTATCTATGTCAATGCAATATTTATCCATGCGGGGTAGTATAAACATTTCCATGATCGTTTATTCATCAATCATGAAGTATCGCTCGGTCTAGTTCGTTAACTTGAGTTTATCAAGTTGGACCCGAATAAACAATTATTATAATAAACACTTTATGATCAAAATATAAGAATATTATAATTAATCTCAATCAATAGACTTTTATCAAATTTAATCATAACTAAGACAATTAACCCGTACGTTATTGGAACCTATATTTTTACCTATTCCGATTGAAGATCCTCTTGTTTGTCAAGTGTGATCAATGATCGTTAATATCAAAAGAGTTAGTACATTTAACAATCGTCGTTATTTCCACAAAAAAATAATATATATTGAAACCATGAATAATTTCAACCATACTTTGCAAGTTATTACTTCCAAAGAAGAAAAGTAAGTCACAATATCAATAACATGTATTGAAACAACAAAGTATCCAACATGGAATCATCAAAATCAGCAAGGTAACACAATTAAGTCATCCGACAAAAATATGGTGTTAGCGTGAGGTGTCTTGTTAATGCTTGGCATGAAGAAACATTACGTGATTAGCTTCACAACCACACGTAAGCATGTTTATACTTTTTGGAAAACGTGTACGCATGGCTGCAATATTAGTCGGGTAAAGATTCTTGCACCGAACCTTTGGGATTCACTTTACGATAATAACCTTATCTTTGCAACAATCATAAAATAAAAATGCAGGATGTGACAAACTAAGGGGCCCACTTTTATTTCAGAAGGGGACACAACCGCGAGAGTGATATCACTCAATTGGACAACTTGTCGAGTTGAGGCCGAGTTGAAGGCAATTCATGAACAAGCCAAGAACCAATCTAAGGGTTAGCTACTCCAACAAGTCACACCACGTTATAAATCAAGTCATTGGTGAGCTATGTACCTAGCCACATCAATGAGTGGCTAAGCTCAGGCGTAGTGAAGAACCAAATTTGGATCGATCTATACAACCACCACCTAGATCAAACGGAAAAACAAATGCAATAACGTGGCCAAAGGCACAAGGGCATTCGACCGAGACAAACCTATTTTAATGATTATATAATCCAACCACGACCAATGTGGGATAAATCCCTCACCCGCAACAAATGATCCAAGTAACTCGGTAGTCGTGATACCATCTCAAGCACGGTGAGAGGTGGCGTGACAAAGTTGGCATCGAGACATGGGTGTAGCGGTGGTGACGTGTCATTGATGTGGCTGATCAATCAAAAGTTAATCCAAAACAATGAGCATTAGATAAGGGGTGGGGTAAATAAACTTGAAACCTCCCCCTCCCAACTTGCATGCCTTAACCAACTCGGTTAGCTCGGCGGATGTGTAGAGATTGTAGATATGGCCTATCTACAAGATAAACAGATCGCTTAAGCCTATAAAAACCCCCTCCATAACATAAAATCTCTCCATTCAAAGTTCAAAGGAGAGTTAAAAGGAATATGTGGAGGAAGACTTAGGATATTAAGTCAAAATATTGTGAAATATATTAAGACCTATTATTATTTTTAGTATGCATGATTATTTTAAGAAAAGATGTATTATTATATGTGCACTTGTAAAAATCGGGCATTATTATCTTAAACTCACTGATCAATGTAAAGGTCGATTAATTCCTTATTACAGTAAAAGAGCCCGGAGACACCATTGTGAATCGAGGGACGTGATGAAGCAACGGAGAAGCACATTGAGCTTTGATTCTTTTATGTTGGGTGTATCTCCAAGTTAGTTTCAAGGCGTGGAGGAGATTCATAGCTATTGTTGAGCTTGTTGACGACATTGGATCATTCTTAGCTCTGCATAGATGTTATCTTTCCATGCAACAGCGTAGAAGAGTATCATCATCAAAACCAAAACCGAATATGAATTTTAGCTTTACGTAGAGGCTAGAGGCCGTGCAACAGAGTGGAATATGATATTCAACAACACTAGACTTAGTTATATGTAGAGACTAGAGGTTGTGTAGCAGTGGAAGTCAACTGGATACTTAGCACCGTGTAAAGGCAAATACCATGCAAAGCGGAGTGGAATTCATCAAGAGGTGTCCAACAAAGAAGTTGTGTTGGAGCACCGAGCTTTCCAAGACCATTTTGGGTTCAAAGGATCGACTAGCACCGAGTTCGGGTTGAACATTCATGGTAGTATTATAATTTTATTTATGCTTATAATTAGATTTTTATAATGAATTGGTTCAACTATTAGTGAAACCAGAGACATAGGCATTTTTCTTAACTCTTTTATAAACTTCTTGTGTGGTCTTGGTTTTTATTCTTGCATTGCATTTGTTTAAAGTTGGTTTATTTAAACGGGGTAAAATTAGAATCGGTAAGTTTCCTATAAGCATCTATAGGTAAAAAAATGAATAGTTTATGGATCAAGCATGGCGAACCATGGATTAGCGTATTAACCCATATGGTGTAAGTGGAGATAGAAACCCATCATAAGGAGCACTTGGAGAAATAGTTGAAATGATTTTGGAGAATTTGGAGATTTTGAATTATTGCCGATGGATATTGAAGAGGCAAGGAGTGATCAATTCCCAACCCGATTTGTTTTAGAATAGGATGATTTGGGAGTCATGCCACAAAGTGGAAGATTGTTGGGGAGAGAGGTCTAGTTTTACTCTCCATCCCTGATTACATCCCCAAAAGGTCCAACCTCTACAAACGGATAGAGATAAAATTTAGTTCCAATTTAGTTCTAATTGAAAAAATATTGTACCAATTGAAGAATCCATTTAGGAGTAGTATAGGAAAGGAAACGACATCTCATATTCCCACTCCTACCATAATGGGTGTTATGAACTACATAGTATTGTATGGCTTCTAAGTTAGGTCATTTGGAAGCGATAGTTATGTAATGCGGCTCCCAAGTTAGGTCATTTGGGAGAGATAGTGAATGTGTTTGTTATATCGATTGATTATTTTGATTTGAGCGATATAAGATTGATTGAAATAATATGCACTTAATAGATTACACACGGAGAGGTTTTTTTTCCTCGGCTTAGGTCATTTGGGGAATATATTTGAAATAGTAGAAAGTATTGAATGTCGTATAGAATGATTGTACCTTTGTTTGAATAAGATCAGAGAAAATTGTGATAGTAATGTATTAGGAGTGTCGATTGATTACGTTGTATCCTGAGAGGGATTATAAGATGATCTCAATTATATGCCCCCTTTTGTGAAAGGGTGAAGGGTGTAGAAATGAGCACTTGAGCGAAAGTAATATTGTAAAAGGTGTAATAGTGCATAAGAGATAGTATATAAGAGATTGTAATATTGATAAAGTATGGGTATAGATTGTTTAGTACATATGCCATATTTGAATATATAATCATAAAAAATTATAGTATGGTGTTAGGATAGATTGTGATCCAAATGTCACAAATCAAAAGGAAAAGCGAAGTAATAAGGCTCAATATATGAGCTAAACCATGTTTCGTGTATTAGTTGTAAAAATGGGTGTGAATAGTAACTATACTATATGGTAAATTGGAATTTCTAAATATAGTAATTTTGAAAAGTGAATAGTAATTGCATTTGTATCAAGATTGAGTGGAATTTGGAGCTTTGAGCTATGAGGATGCTACGCGTTAAAGCAACGAGTTTGAGAAGATTTAAGAGAGTACGGCGGTTGTGGCTTCCCAAATGATCGAGGAACTGGTATGTGTGATTATTTGTGGAAAATTTCATCAAATATGCCTATTTTGGTCAATTTTAGTAAAATTTGAACGATTAGATTTTTCATCATTTCTAACCAGGGAAGAAGCAACTAGGGCATTTTTGGCTTCTAGGACATTAGCGCCCAGTTCCAGGTTCTGGTGACCTGCGTCATGGCGCTCATGCCCTGAGCCTAGGCACTAACATCCTAGGGCAAGATTTTAGCACATGTGTTGTAAAATGCATGTATTATGATTACTTTTGTGCTATGATGAGTGATTTTACAATATGTATGATATGTTAATAGAATACTTTCATTGTGTTGTAGTGTGCAGAGGGATATACACACCATAGAGTTCTGGGTGAGCCATCACTTGAGTAAACTACTTGTTTTGGGGTTGTCAGATGCAGAGTGGGATATATTGGACCATACCAGCCTTCGACAAATCACTATATTAGGGGAGATACCCCATAATATGTCTATGTTGACCGCTTTGTGTGATAGATGGTGTGTTGATACTTGTACATTTTGGTTGTTGATGGGCAAGATGACGGTGACACAAGAGGATGTATATAGGATATTACGGTTTCCTATTGTGGGAGAGAGAGTATAAATCATAGTTTTGTTGGATTCCCATACACGGATGAGGGTAGCATGGCGGTATTTTATAGGGACATGAGTACAGGCAAAGACTCATATCAGTTTAGATGTGATATTGAGATCCATTGTTTTGTGGTTGTAGAATTTTATTGTAGTGATTCTAGCTTCGTCGGTGGTAGTAGAGGGTGGTGGAGTTGGGATCTTGTACAAGATGCATGAGATATGTCGCATCATAGAGGAGCATGGTACTAGGTATGCATGGGCACGATGTGTATTGCCCCACTTGTACATGGATTTATATAGATTTACGCAGGAGGATCATGGCGGTGGATTAGGAGCCATAACTTTATTCCATGTATGGACATATGAGCATATAGCGATATTGAGGCCACTAAGTGGGCCCATGCCGATTGGGCTCAACCCTAGATTTTGCGGCGAGGTGGGTGGGCACCGTAGTAGAAGGATGGATATGACCACCTATAGGTTGATGATTTATCATATGGATCCTAGGGCCATTAGATGGAGGTCGTATAGAGACTATGGGGGTTGGTTGGAGGATAGTGTCAAGTTGGGGTGCATTTGGCACACCATGTGGTTAGAGGATCACTTCTAGGGTAGTAGATTTGTTTCAAGGTGAGTTGGTTTCTAGACAGGTTTGGCATGGCCTAGGATGTTCCTCAGGGGCCATATGTATGGTATCCATCTACTAGGGTGATGATACGTCGAGGGGCGATTCTAGGCCCAACAAGAGCACAGCTAGTGCATCCTAGTCTAGATGACGTGGGTGTGGACATAAAGCTTATACGAGTTGATGACACAAGGTGTAACCAAGCATATAATGAGTGGTGGGTGACACACCGATGGGTATTGTTATTTCCAGTGGTGGTAGATGTGGTAGGTGAGATGACAATTGGAGGAGTAGAGGGGTAACCACTTGGCCTTGATGTGAGATGATGTAGTAGTGACACGATCGAAGCGAAAGTAGTGTTCATTATTACTTTATAGTAGTGAAGTGTTGCTTTTATATTATTTTGGATTAAGGAAAAGATGTGTAATGACTAATGTGTTGTATGATTGTAGGTGATTCTATTAGACATTGATTTTAGATTCAGCAATACATACATTGACATGTAATGTGCCTTGAGATGTTGTCGTGGGAGGAGGTATTGGGTAGGCGCGATCGTGGGCGACCATGACCATTTGTTTGATTCGGTGGCTATAAAAGAAGCCACGTGTATCATTTTTTGAGCAATCGCGATGAGGATCTTACAAAGACAGATCGAGTGGGATGGACCGTAGGAGGAGGATCCCTAGCTTAGGATGTATTTATAAATTATGTGGAGCTATAGGTTCGATATGCAGAGCGAGAGGACCGAGGTTGCTCTAGTATAGAGTCAGCTAGAGAGGTATAGAGGTGAGATAGGCGGCGTAGAGTGAGAGGTGAAGCATCTAGTTCTAGAGTTCTGCGATTGTAGATAGTGACAACGAGATGATATATTATGTATTGGATATGACGTATTGATGTATGGGAGCTTTCCTCCCAACGATTGTAGTTTTTAACAATGATTTTTGACAAGAGATATATACACAGTGTATATTGATATCATATGTGGTGTTGATGTGCATTGATATATGATGTAATGATTTTTATGTGCACTTTAGTATGTTATATTGCATATGAATTGTAGAAGTGGTTGTTGTGATTGTTGAATGTTGAAATGTATCATGATGTCAAAAGAATAGCTAAGTAGTGACATGAATAGGATTCGTAATTGAATAAGAGCGAAGAGTATAGTATATGATGAATAAGAGATTATATGTATGTGATGTAATGTGATAGATAAGAAGAAATAGTAATGTGGTGTAAACAATACAAGAGAATGCAATAATGGTGCATTGATAGTAATATAAGGACAAGATATAAGACCATGTGTGTAATTATGTGTGATGGAAATGAAAAGATGGGGGAAGAAGAGTGATGCCCCTAGTGTAAGAATGAGGTTCATTTTTGTAACAATTGCCTCAACATTCATGTAAGAACCTTAATAACACGAGTGTGTCACCGAGTAATGAGATGATCATATGGAGATTATGCGCGAGATGGAGAGTCATGTGAGGCATGGTAGGAGCATGTGAAGTAGTAGAAGTGTGATTAATAGAGCCAAATTGGATGTTAGAGGAAATGGTGCCAACGATGGGGGTGTAGCTATGGGAATTGTGGATGCAGATGGCTTAGGAAGCCAATGAAATGTAGTAACAATGTGAGGGTGGGATGATGAGGTTATAGGTGTAGCATGTGGAGGACATGGATGAATGATGACCTTAGGAAGTGGGTGAATGATAACCTTAGGAGGAGGTGAAGGAGACAAGTGAACAATGGTAGAATCTCACTTATGTGGAATAGAGAGAGATAGAACGCTCACGAGAGCGAGAGATAAAAGTAATGAAACCTTTGTCCTATAATTATTGCAATTTTTCATGGAGAGTACAATAGTCATTATCATGGTGGCCATTGATGTGATAGAAAGCTGCAGATGGCAATACAAGTGAGGAGGAGGATGTTGATTGGAAGGTAAACAGATTAAGCACTTGTCAAGTAAAGTACGTAAAACATCATGAGGTTTAGCAGCAAAGTGAAAAGTGCAATAGTTCACGGGTAGGAGGTGGACAATACTTAGGTCTATATCGACACAGTAGTGGGGAAGGAAGATGTTTATCTAGAGGAGGAGATGGTGACCATGGAGGGACCTCAACGGATGGAAGAGGAGAAGAAATATTAGGCAATGGAGTAGTAGAATAAGTAGAACGGGGTGGTATAATATGCTCGACAATTAAATCTTGTTTTAAATCAATAGCTTTGTAGCATAAAAGTGTAAAATATTTACATGCATCATATAATAGCTTTTTTCAATCGAGGAATCAAAGCACGAAAAATGATAAATCGCATTTCTAAATAAATAGGTGTAAATAGTAATAAATGCATGCAAGAATTGAAGCGTAAAATGGAATATATAATTGGTTCATTTTTTCCTTGATGTAAAGAAGGCAAGCACTCATGTAACTTTAGTACCATTTTTAGAAATAAAACGCCTAAGAAAAGCATCCTTCGTATCATAGTAAGTATACCATTGAAGAGCATGATCAACAAGGCTATGATGAAAAGCTTTAAGTAACAAGCGATCATTGGAATGAGAGGCCATGGCTAGTCGATAATGTTTGAGATGCAAATAAGGATTTTCTTATGCCATCGAAACATGAGAAGGTAGGCATGGTGAATCCCTTAGGAAAGTGGAATTGTGAATCTTCTTAGGAATGGGATTTTTAGGAAGGGAATTATTGTCAATGGAAGCATAATAGGCTTTACTTTTGAGGGTAAGAGAATGAACTTGAGCTTGCAAATTACCAACAACATGCATGAGGGATAGGATATCATGTGAAGGGATGGTGGGAGAAGTGAGAGGCACATTGAGGGGTTGGATTTTTCCATTATGAGTGATCATGGGAACTTGAGAAGGAGGAGTGGATGTGGAAGGAGGAGAAGGAGGTGGGAGAGGAGGAGAGGAACATGGAGGCTCTATGAAAATGTTAGGTGTAGGCTCAAGAGACATAATAATAGGTACACTATTAGTAGGAGTAGAATCGTCACGGAAAAAATTGGAAACAATCTTAGAAGTAGAAGAAAAAGGAGTGGTAAATTCACATCCAACGGTCTTAAGAGAAGTAACATCATCACTAACATGTTCATGATCAAAAGCATAATCAACATAATTATCAGTCATATTTTTGAAAGCAATTATTTCATCAAGATTATCATCAAAGCATACAAAGAAGATTGATGAGTACTAGCATCGCATTCATCATTGGAATCATTGGATGTAATTTTAGAAGTAGGAAGAGCGGGATATATAACTTTACATTCATCTTGACTACTAATAGAAGAATCGTCATTTGCGTTTACATTGTCATTAGAAGTAGAATTATTTGTGTCCATATTGTAGCAACAAGCAAGAACCTTATCATGCAAAGAATTTATATTAATTGAGTCATTTGTTATAAGCGAAGGAGAGGAAGATGGAACAACATTAGCAGCTACGAAATATGAGGGAGAACATGATGTAAAGCTTTGGTCAAGAGAGACTATGTAAATATCGGGGGTGTAAAGGTCAATAAGAAGGGTGTTTTGAAAAGCAAGAATTTTTTGAAGGACTATGGGATCACATTGAGGATTGTGGTAAAGACCGCGAAATTCAAATTCTATAGCTACATCATTAAAAATAGGTTGCGTGCATGCATGCATGTATAGACCATATTTTGCTTGGGAGATGAGGACCTATTTTTAGAAAGAGGGTTTTGGGGATCCTGTGGTAAGAAGTTAAAATAAGAGTCGGGTTCACCAAATGATTTAATAAAAACTGAATTAAATCTAATTTTAGAGTAACTAATATGATAAAATATAGTAAAATACAGATGCTAAGCACTCAAGCAATGCAAGATTATAATAAAATAAGAGTTATAAGTAACTTAATTGATTCATGTGTAATATGTAGGTAGTTAGGACTATGTAAATATTGGATTTGACAGAAATAATATGATAGGAGCTCGATAATATTGATCATAAATCTACATATAAAAAGGTTGATCTTATTTTATATACGTTATTAGTTGATAGTTTGATTTATCTAACTATAACTAGATCGAATATTTCCTATACAAAGAGGAATTACTTCAAAATTTATGCAGAATCTTTTTAGAGATCATTGGAATCTAATAAAAGAATTTTTAGATATTTGAAATGAACAATCAATTATGGGTTGCATTATAATAAGAATGAAAATACTATCTTATATGGATTTTGTGATTCTAACCATACCGATGTTGTGTTATAAAATATAATGGATGTGTTCAAGTTTTTTGGTGTAGGAACCATTACATGGAATAACAAATACAATCAACAGTCTTCATTTCTTCTACCGAGGTAGAGAAGTACAATGGAAGAAGTAAAGAATTCATGTGATATGCAACGGTTGTTGATAGAGATACACATGGAAGTTAAAGGAAGTATTTATCTTCTATGTGGTGATCAAAGTTGTATTACTCTTAATTAAAAATTTAGTTCAACATCAGAGGATGAAGAACATTAAGATACATATACGCTTCACCCGTGAAAAGGTCCAAAGTGATGACATAAATCTCAAGTTCATGTTGACTGAAGAGCAGATTGCTGACATCTTCACAAAGTCCCTAAATCTTTGCGAAAGTTTAGTCACTTTCGTGAAAAGCTTGAATTGTCGGAATTACCATTGAGGGGAGTGTGCATGACAATGTCACCTCCTAATGGAACTTGGTTTTTGTAAAAAGACCCTCGGACAAGTGTAAAAAAAGACCTTCGGGCAAGTGTAAAAAGACCTTCGGGCATGTATACCTCCTTGGCTTCTTTTTTAGAAATAAGTGTAGAAAGATCTTAAAGACGATCTTCAGTAAACTCTTTAGTGCTATTGAGTTTCTTGGTAAACATCCAAGATCTGAAGCATATTGTTAAGGAGGTCTTTGGTTGTAAAAGGCTCCTATATGCTTAGGTTCAATAATCTTTTATGAGAACATGTAAAACTCACAAATCATACATAACCATTGATCATGGAATGATCTTTGGGATTACAAATCTTTTTTTACCAAAAGGTAAATTGAGTATGATGAAGGTGTTATAATTCCTTCAACCAATATGATAGTCTAAAATCTTTATTGTTTAAGAATTATAAACTCTGTAGTGTACCATAGGCAAGTAATCTATTGACATATATTATATTATTCCACTTAACATTAAGGGGAGTGTTGGAACATAATGATTAAGTGGTCGACCAACCCTTAATGTATATGGGTCCATCACTAATATATATGTTAATATTTAATAATATGAAATATTTTATATTTCTATTATTAAATATGTTGACCTAGGTATATACTTTAAGTTAAATATTTAATATTACAAAATGATTATATTTCTAATATTAAATATTATAAACCTATGTGTATGTGTCAACCATTTTAGGTTGAAAAGTTGGGTGGGGAGACATATCCGATCACCTTATATAAAAAGGACTTTAGGTATTCGTTTGATATATTCAGAAAATATATCAAAGGTGTGCAAATCAAGTGATTTAGTTTTACCCTTAGTAAATAGAGTTTCAAAAGAGGAAGTGATATTCTTTGGATGTAAAATAAGTTCTCTGAAGTAAAGGTTATTTTCAAAGTGGTTTTTACCCTATTGGGATTTTCCACTATAAATATTGTGTCAGCTGTGTTATTTATTTTTGTAAGTATTTCTTTATTTACTTATGTTATGATATAATATTTATTTAAATATTTATTGTAACATTATGTAATATGTAAGTTGATTAAATCCATATTTATTAGAATCCTCAAATTCTAACAAAATATTTAAGATTCAATTAGGTCAAATATTTCTTCTCAATGCTATCAAAAACCTTCCAAAGATTACCACCTTGATTTTTTTCACAAAGCTATGTTCACATGGTTCAAACAAGAAAGAATATTCATAAAATAAAAGTATATACCTTAGATGAAATCCTCTCCTTTTCTTCTTCCTTGATGGTGGATCAACATCTTGATGCCTTCTTAGGAATACCATACCCTTGTTGGTTCATTGGTCACACTTTGCTTCATGAACTGCATATGATCTCTTTCTCATAGTTTCAACATTGCTTGACACACAATCTTCATTTTTCCATGCCTCATTCATACTGAGAAGCACCTCATGGCTATGAAATTTTTGACTCCATCATGATACACAACAACATCAACCTTTATATTGATAGATCCAAGAAAATTAGGGACAACATCAAAATAAACTCCTGAGGGCATCATTATCATCTTTGCTTTCAAACATGTTAATCGACTTTGATATGTAGTCAACTTAGTTTCAAAGCTCTTATTGACCTCTTCATGGCTTGTCTCCAAAGATAGGGATTTAAGACAAACTTCTTATGCCTTTATATGGTCAAACACATCTACTTCATCTTCAAGTTCATCTACTAGGTATTTTTCATCATCTTCTTTAGGACAACCTACTTCAAAATCAACACAAAGATCTGTTTTGACATCTTCATCGATTGGATTTGAAATGGGAATGCAAATACCAAGAACATTTTGCTCTTATCCTAACACGAGGATTGACTTCAACTTGAGCGACTATCTGTCATACATGTGCTTTGAAGATCTCCTTGAAGTTGTAAAACTTGCTTCATAAGGGTCATCTACGATACCAATTGTTGGAAGCAAAATGGACTTGGGGGGGGGAGGGGTCCTTAAATATTTTCAATTTATTTTCCAACTCATTCATTAACATTCAAATTAGTCATTCAACATATGTGGTCATTATGAGCTTATTAGGTGTGGAGCATTTAATCATAAGAGCATGAAACAAGAGACACAACACTTGAACACCATATGTAAGTGGGAAACCCTCAAGGGAAATAAAACCCACTAAAAAATTCTTCTTATATTACACAAAACAAAGGAATTACAAGAATATTACACATCTTGCAAGATTTCTTTAGTGAGGCATCAACCCCATAAGGAGCACCCAACCCTAAAAATTTGTTGATATGACTCACAACAAAGGACTCCTATGAATATTACACATCATAAGATATTTTATAAATGAATGACCACATAAGATATGTTGCTCACACAACTGATTGTGATCCAAGTTCAACTCCAAACACACCAAACCCTCTTCAAACTTCTCTCCCTCTCAACTTTCTCAAATTTGCCCTCTCATGGGCCGATTAGGAGGTCAATTGCCTTTACATCAATGATCCTCAATCTTCTTCCGTATTCAACACTCTTCTAGGATTTGTGTATAACCCCTCTACACTCTTCTTCACTCCTCTATAGATCTCTCATAACCCCCTTATCCCAACTCTAACAACTATTTAAAAATGAACCATTACATTTACTTATATACACAACACAAGCACATAACACCCTGGGTCGGCCATGACCAAGTAGGTATGTCATCGCAATTCAAAAACATAACAAGAACATCATATAAATCAACCAAAGTGATCCAAGTAGGTCGGCGGTGGTCAAAACATCTCCAACAAGCACCAAGACACCTCCAAATGCTACAACAAGCTCTCCAAGCACCAACAAATGCATTATGGACATCGAGGGCATCAAACAACTTTGTCATGGATCCATCATCATCATGCAACATAAGAATAACCTCCAAGCATCATCGAAAAAATCAGGAACAATCGAAACATCCAACTTCTTCATGGCAAGCTCCGAGAAACAAGCAATCCCTTCGAGGTCTTCAAGCACCCAGAAAACAGTCTTGAAAAACGACCAACTTCACATAGAAAATCTCATCATCAAGGATCAAGTCATATACCATTGGAAAGGTATCTCGAATCTAGTTTCTAGAACAACTGCTTTTTTCCTCTAACTCATAGAGGAAGGCCTTCAACCAAGCCAATCTCTGAAACTTCTCCAAACTCGCTTCAAGACCCCAAAACCATGTCTTCAAAACAGAGCTAATTCACATATCAAAACACCTAATCAAGACACAAACCACATATCAATGGAAATATCATGAATTATAATATGTGATGCAACTGATTAGAACCTTCAAATCATGGCATAAGGCTTCCAAACAAATCAATCTCCATAACAACTCATTCAAGCTCCAAGGCTCAAGGGCACGTCGTGAGAGAACAATGCTCAAACACTTTCAAAACCTCTTCCAAACTCAACCAACACTTGAACACATCAATGACACTTATACCAACATGTACAAGCACTAATAATCATAGCTCATGTGGATGAATTCACTCTAGCACATTTGTTTCAGGAACCTTCTTGAGCAAGCCTAATAGGATTAACTAGGCCATTAGGTCTTGAACACAAAAACACCTTTTCAGATCAAACCAAGCACTTCATCGCATCATATCATGTTCTAACAATTTTCCATGACCAAAAACATCAACTCCATTAAGCAATTTCATCAAGCTCACCTCAATCCACAAGACTAGCATTTTAGCCTTTAAGGCCAAAATCGGTAGGTCAACTTTGGAGACCTATAACTCAAAAAATCTTCAATCAATCTACCTTAAACTTTTCACGACTATCTAAAGCACACCTTCCAACGATTCCAAAACAATTTGGTTTTCATCCTGGAACCTCCATCTCAGCCCTAAAACAACAAATGTTCACAAAACAAGGGATTTTCTCTCTCCTCACAGAACAACTAGAACACCAAACCACCACCAAAATGATCTATGAGGAATCCTCTTCAACCCTGATGCATCACTTGTGCATGCCAAGACAACTTGAAGACCATACAATGCAAATGTCTCAAGTCACTCTAGAAGGAGGGTTCAACTAGGGTTTTAAACCACTTTAACTTCTTAACATTCGTTCATAAAAGTATGACGATCAAATGACCTCATTCTTTTTGCAAAACACTCTTGGCTCAATGCAAAACATCCCCCGAAACCTCTAGGTCCCATGCAAAGTGTATGAGAGCAGGTGAGCATAACAAGTTGCCAATTCGAGTTGGTTTTTGCTTCTTCAAAACTCGATTTTACCAAAAATTTCATAACTTGCACAAATCTCTTCATTTTGACCTAAAACTTTTTATGAAGCGTCGCCATGAAAACATCCTCTATCATATCAAACTCGCCTCCTTGTTCAATTGCTTTTGAATCTTTCCACCCACAACGACTTACCTATGCTTATTTAGCTTGTCTTCACCTTCTTGCTTCTTAATGATCATGAAACGTCGTGAAACAACGAAGAATTGACCTAAAACTCCTCATACATATCATATGACATGTCATAATACCTTTACCATGCTTGTACATGAATGTCCTGCTCCAAATCTAATGTCACCATACTAAACCACATGCTCTAGGTCTAAGAATAAGCCTAGAATGCCCTGACTCAACCCATACTGACTCATGGGCCCGACCATGGAGAGCTCATACAAACACTTGGACACATTTGACACATCATATCAACCTTGCTTGACCTCTTGACAACATTTGGAATTTGTGCCATGACCATACATGCTTGTATCGGGCTCAAAACCATCCCTAGACATCATGACAACTTAACAATTCATGACATTGTCAATCAACCTTCATGTTAGACAATGAAAGACACCTCAAGGCTCATGGAGACACATATTATACAATAATACCCTTTGCCATCAATGGCCTTTGACATCAATGACAACACTGACACAATGGCCAACGGAAATGACATAAGAAAGATATTCAAATTGAAATCAAAGTGAAATATGAGAAAGAATGGGATCATACAAGTCAACCAAGGTTGTACAAATAATCCTAACCAGATTGTATGAGTTTGGACATGAAGCTTGTGATGTAAAACCAAATATGTTGGTATGATGCACGCAGAGATGATTTACTACTTTTCTTAATTAATAATTCTTGAGTTAATGACATAAAAAGTGTGGAGATGAGCAAGTAGAGAAAGAGCTTGAGAGATGTAGTTATTGGACTTAGAATGTAAGCATTTGTTTTAGTAACAAACCATAGCCAAACTTGTCATTACCAAATGATAAGTTACCAAATTTGAGCGTCCACAAAAATAAAGACAATAATTCTAAAAACTCTAAAAGGGATGATGAAAATAACAAGAGGTTTATATTTTTGTTTTTGTTTCTATTGATTAAAGGACAAAACATCGCTAAGGGTTTTGAAATTAGTGCCGTTATACTCAAGTTATTATTGGAAAGGCATTTTAGCCTATAAAAACCCTAAAAATGTCCTAATAGGAATACAAACATATAACCCTAGAGGAAATTTTGAAAATCATATCTAAGTCTGAAATATTATTAAATTTTTTGAATATCAAGCCCTAGAAGATAATATTTGTAACCTTAGGGTAAGGCATGAAATCGTCTCGATGCATGTAATTAAAATGTGGAAGTTCTTTCAATTGTAATACCATAATTAAGGTTAATCTAATTAATGTTAGAAATATATATATTAGTCTGTACTTTATTGTGTTAGTAATTAAATAATATTTGATTCTAAATGAGTTGTTAAAACAACTCATATTAATTAGATAGTGTATTGTTGTGTGAGTAACAAATACACTTTATTAAGAGATTTTGGGTTAAACAATCTTCATAATTATAGGAATATATTTCCTATAAATTTGTATGTTCTCGGATGAAATAACAATGATAATTATTATTATTATGTATGTTTATTGTGTTAAACTCTTCCATTTCTAAGAATTAAACTAACAAATAATTGTGTAATTATGACATAAAATCAGATGACAATAAATACAACAAACGTTTAGATTATAAATCATATTCGGGTAAAATATGATAATTTACATTAGTGTGGAGAAGCTACTTAAAAATGTAAATAATTTGTATTAGAGAGGATGACACTAACCCTAGAATAAGATACTATGTTGATGATCCGAAAATGTGCACGAAGGATGTGCAAGATTTCGTCAAGTTGTCCGAGAAATTTTGGGAGTGTAATTCTATAAGTAGGACAAAGTCACATATATCAAGTAAAGTTGCTCGAGAGACTATCATGAACTTGGTAGGATTCTTGATGAATAATTCTTCTTTTTTTTAACAAACATTTAGATTATAAATCATATTCGGGTAAAATGTGATAATTTACATTAGTGTGGATAAGCTACTTAAAAATGTAAATAATTTGTATTAGAGAGGATGACACTAACCCTAGAATAAGATACGATGTTGATGATCTAAAAATGTGCGCGAAGGATGTGCAAGATTTCGTCAAGTTGTCCAGAAATTTTGGGAGTATAATTCTACAAGTAGGACAAAGTCACATATATCAAGTAAAGTTGCTCGAGAGACTATCATGAACTTGGTAGGATTCTTGATGAATAATAATTCTTTTTTTTTTTAACAACAAACATTTAGGTTATAAATCATATTCAGTAAAATATGATAATTTACATTAGTGTGGATAAGCTACTTAAAAATGTAAATAATTTGTATTAGAGAGGATGACACTAACCCTAGAATAAGATACGATGTTGATGATCGAAAATGTGCACGAAGGATGTGCAAGATTTCGTCAAGTTGTCCAAAATTTTGGGAGTGTAATTCTACAAGTAGGACAAAGTCACATATATCAAGTAAAGTTGCTCGAGAGACTATCATGAACTTGGTAGGATTCTTGGTGAATAATTCTTTCTTTTTTTTTTGCTTGAGGGCATAAAAAGAGGTTAGCACTTTTGAGTTGTGTAGCACCCACCACGCCTACATAGCACTATTTTGATGAAGCATCAAACCTATGTAATTCATTCACCCAAGTAAAATGTATACAAGATGTATATCATAATATATTTTGGCAATGAAGACCTTATTAGGACATCTAGTGCTCGTCAATCATCTTTGACATGCGATATAGCTTTACAAATGGCCTACAACTTTGAATGATGTGCACAAATTCAAATTTTCCTAAATAAGCTTGAAAGACCTGAATAACAATTAGGTGCTTTGTAGTGATCTCTTGTGTAGCCCAAAGATGTGAGGTGTGATGTCCTTAGAATGGGTTAGGTTGACATGCTTATATAGGTCACTATTTGAAAATGTAACCAACGATGTTTTTTAAAACGAAATAATGGCTCAAGACAAAGTTGTTCATACAACTTTGTCTAAGCATTGTTCATAATGCATTTTGTCTATTGGAGATGGTAGTCATATGTCTAAGGATGTGTTGTATAGGTTGAAAATGTTGTTTTGATTAATCAATAATAAATAAGTATGACCTAATGGGCAATTATGATTATTAAACAATATTGTGTAGGAATTAATCAAGTAAATGCATAAGTTATGAGCCAAGGTGAATATTATCAATTATTAGCGAAATGTCGCTAAGTCAATATTTAGGTATCTATAAATAATTTATAAGGGACCTATGTAATTGGTATGATAATTGTATCCATGCTTTTTAATTAAATTTTTTCAAAATATTCTTATTTGGTTTTGGGTTTTTACATGCTTAAGTAAATATTAAATATGCTTTACATGATTTTTGATGTAACTATGAGATTTTTATATATATATATATATATATATATATATATATCTATATACATATACATATATATATATATATATATATATATATATATATATATATATATATATATACATATATATGTGTATATACATATCTATATACATATACATATACATATACATATATATATATATATATATATATATATATATATATATATATATATATCATGGTATTTCACTCGTAAAATTAATAAATAAAATTTAAAATATTGGATTTAGTGATTCTATGTTGAAATTTGATGAATATTGTCACTATTCTTTGTTACATTTTGAGAAATTTTTAAATTTAACATTTATAACAAAAATTTAACTTTTTAAATCTAACCAATAATATCATTATTATTAATTTAATTATATTTAGATTGTCCATTCATATTTAAAATTAATCACATTTCAAAATTAATTTTTGTTTTAAATATTTATTTAAAAAAATAATTAAAAAATATCGTTGATCATCGGTAATAATTCTAAAGTCAAATTATTTATTTGTATTTAAAATTAATTTCAAATATCTAAATTATTAGTTTAATTTGTAGAATGGAATATTGAATATACAATAAATCTATAAAAATAATGCTATTCTTTGTATGTAATATAAATCTTAAAAAATAGTGTTAATAAATTTGATGTTCGAGTAATTTCTATGTATTTTGTCCTTTTGTTTGAAGTAATAAATTGATACAAAACCATTTCATGCCAAGCTATTAGAACCAACTGTAATTCTTGATAAACAAATAAATTAATAAAAAAGAAAAAAATCTTTTTAAATGCTTTGGTATGGAGTACTACATAGACAAGGATGGAGTTTTGAGTTGGAAAGAAAGTTTACCGGTGATATAAATTCATTTTGGTTGGAAGTGCGTGCTTTAACATTAATGTCAGACTGTAAACCATTGACACACTGTATTTAGCTTGTCATAAACTTCCAAGTTGTGTAAATAATGTAGCCATAGGAAATTGTAAACCCAATCATTCGAAGGGGATAAAAATTGAACCTGCAAAAACAAAAAAAAAAAAATTTGCTTCATTGGAGTCGCAACATAAAAGTTGATCGCTTCCCAGAGCAATTTTACTAAATTATTGAATTTTTGAGATTTTTATTCAGTATGATTTAACCAAATGGCATCTATGAACATTACTTTAATAACATTTCCCCCTATATTTTGGGTAAAACAACACACAAACATTTGTTACGGGTTAGAAGGGAAAGGTGAATATAAGTTCATTCTTGCTGCAATTTGGTGTTCTTGTTTATCACCAAGATCATCATGCATTGAACATAAAATAAAATTAGCAACAATAACTTGGAGCCCACAATAGAATTTGAAGGCGGGACAGTTCTGTAATACAGACCTACTTGCATAGGGATGCTATTGGGATTTTACCAGCCAGGGGCTGTGGGCGGGTCATGACCATCCCTGCTATTAGAATAGTCTGCACGTCACTGAGATCCTTCCAGCTACTGGTAAAAATCCCCTGCTGGAGAATTTCTGTGCAGCTGATCTCAAGCTTGGGCTAGTGTTGGACCTCACTAACTCAAGTGTTTGTAGAGTAAATAACACCTACTTGTTCAAGGATGAGTTATCTCTAGGAGAGGGAATTGATACCTTCAACCCAATAGTGGACCTAGCTAATGCTAATGGGCTTCAGAGGAGATAGGTGACCTGGATCCAGATCCAGATGACGCTCAAGCTTAAGGCAGCTCAAAAGTTTTAAAAACGTGTCAAACTCACTTGCTCTTCAAGGTGTGTGTGAATTGTTTACCATTGACTACATGCCCTCCCCTTTCTCCATTGGAACAAATCAGAGACTATATCTAAAATCCCAACAAGTTTTTGAAATGAAGCTAAAGCCCTTTCAGGAAAATCTGAGCTGAATGCATTCTGCCCCCATACATTAGGTCATGAAAAAGTCAAAACACAAAAAAACAAAGACAGGGTTACCTAATCCACCATTTACACATAAAATCAAGCCCTCAACAAATAGAAATGCGAATTCTGCGAATGCCAACAAAAAACCCAAAAGAAAGATGCATTTCACCAACCCATTTTCAAAAAAAAATGCAAAAGCAAAGCTAGTTACTACCTTTGAGCATAGTTGGATGAATTATTGAGAAATTGGAATGTAGGTTTGTGGGCAATGGCGGTTTGTTTATCAGAAGCCATGGGGAAACCCCAGTGAGAAGGATGGCGTGTGAAGAAAGACCAGTCTGGTATGAGCAGCAGCAGAGAGCAGAGCAGACACGTAGCATAAGTGACAAGCATAGTCTTAAAGGACCATGTGTAATATCCGCACAAGGCTGCGCACACAGCTGATAAGATCAACGAATACTGCAAACATTGCTCCGACAATGCCTCTAATCGCTCCTCGGCCATATTATCTGATTCTCTTCGGTGTCGTTCACCGACAATTACTTCTACGCGTTGTGGCATTGAATTTGGATGGTGTGAAGTATGTATGGAGGAGGCGTTGTAAGAACCTACCTACCCACCCATTATTAGCCGTGCCATAAAAACAATAATCTCTAGGTACACACTTATTTTATGTTTTTGTCTTTCATTAATTATTTCTATATGTGTGGTGAATACACAATACACAATACAATAGGCAATAGTTGTCATAAAAGTATTTGGTGATTAGTAGTCATTTTTGACATGACAACACTCAATCACATGATGACATGTAAGATTTGTCTATTTAAAATTTTAAATGTTCAACCATTATCACCCATGATCAAATATAGGTCCTAATCAAAATGTAGTGTAACTAAAATTTACTATTTTAAATAAATTCAAAATATATCTTTCCCTCCAATTCAACACTCAAAAAAATTCTTGAACTACTTGTTGGGCTCCCACATTTTATAAAATTTATTTTGTGGGCCCCTAACTTAGGTGCGCCACTATTGGTGTCTCTCCCTAGCCTTCAAACAAACTTATTTTTTGTTTTTGTTTTGTACAATCTTACTTCGACACTTTGCCCATTCTCAATTGCTTACTTTAACATAAAGTTTCATAAAAATAAATATTTATTTGATTTTTACAAAATCTTTAATTCAATTTTTTGATTGGCTAAAATATTTTTGTAGTCATATTAAATATTGTTTATTAGTAAAACAAATTATCTTTCTTATCAACCAATTTAAAAACAATATGTGATAAACGTTTAATTTCTCTATAGTTTTAACATTAGTAAATTTTCTTATATTCACAAATCACGGATTTATAAAAATGATAGTGTAATGCGGCAAATGTCACGTACCACCAACCAAATTTTTTAATTGTTCTATTGTAAGTATTTTACAAATGTCTTTAACAACAAACAATGTCGTCACGTGTCATATTTATTTATCACTGCAAATTGAAGTTACCTATGTGACGACCGATTCTGAAAGTTGCATCACTTCACCATAATGCATTTATTTGATAGGTAAAAAGATGTGCCTCGACTTGACTATCATATCATATCGTTGATATTCAGTATTTAATAAACGTGAGACGACATGTCAATTTTTGTCAATTGATTTAGCTTGTTATTAAAGCCATTATGTGGCATCCCTATATGAATTTTCAATTAATCAAATCATGAATTTTTAACTTTTCTTATTGTTATGGTTTGAACATTGAAAACTCTCACTCAACAATGAATGCTCATTTACGATTAATGTATAATGCCTATAGACTTCTTCATTTAGCATAATGATTCTTCTCAAAAGTTCAAAGTGATATAAACACATCCTACCACGACGGTTCCTCTGCAATTTAGATGCCCTGCCCTTACCAATAGTCTAGTTGTTATATTTCTCTGCTCAATTATGGCATCATAGAACTTAGGATAGGCAACCTTCATCTTCCAAAAGCTGTTATATACGCTACCATTAATGTCATTTTCAAAAAAATCTTATCTATAAATTGTATAATGTCAACCCCTCTATGGTCATCTGCAACACTATAAATAGGGAAATTGTCTTATGAGTGTCATTGTTTTTGTTTTCTATTGTGGTGAAGTAGCGAAAAAATTAACGTTATAATATTGGTTTTATTTCTTTGTGTAGACACCCCTTTTACACCCCTAGGTGACCCAACGCACACCAATTAAAATTATCATTACCTATTGTTATTATCCCTATCCTAAGTATCATATAATTTACCATCATAAATCCTATTTACCTACATAAAACATATTTACCCTCCCTAACCACTTAAAACAACCCAATCCTATTTTACCATACTTATCCTAACCTTCTAACCTCTCACAACCTGAATCCCTAACCTCCCATAGTTTTTCAACAACCTAACATCTTTGATGGCAAGTGGTTTTAACCATTTTTCATTCTTCCTTTTGTTGGTTTTAACCTCTATGGTAAAATTGACGACGATTTGTGATTGTCGGCCGATCATTGTGGACGTCGTCCTATTTAGCCACCCCTGCTCCCTTGTCCAATTAATCGAGAATCGCATGTAAGGATAAATTATTGCTCATGTAAACGACATCTTGACACTTAAGATTATCAAAGCACTTTGTCATCAAGACCTTCATGGAATCTATCACATCATCAATTAGTCTTTTGGGAGCTCTATCATCCTCAAACAATTATCAAGGTTAGTACCCCCTCTTTTGTCATTTTGTCACATTGTGTTCTGTTTCTAACAAAGGATGTTTTCGTTCTTGGAATAGAGTTGTTTCTATCCTTTCATTCTCTTGAGAAAGCAGATAAGGGTTAGGGCTAGGAGGAATACGTTGAATGTTTGGAGGGTGTGCGTGCACGTAGAGAGAGATCGGATCGATTGCGAAGAACTCCTTTTTTATGGGAAGGACTACTGCGCAAGTAAGAATACAAGACCACCAGATTCTAATTAGACAATAAATGAGGGAACTGCCTTAGGCCCAGGAGATATTGGACTTCCTTTCGAAGGTGGTCAGTTCCCCTGCTAATATGAATTAACAAAAATTCTAACAAAGAAGCTATTGCCAAATAACAATTTAATTGCCTCGTTAAAACAATAGAGGAAAGGCTAGTTTTGGTTTTGAGTCACGATGACCGATGTCGGTCCTTTGCCACCGTCATGCTCAGATTTCGATAACCGATATCGGTAGGGCGGTGATTTAGGGGCTTTTAGTGAAGGTTGGCCATAAGGTGGCTATGTTGTTTATAAGGTGGTAAATGATAGGGGATAGGTAATGGGGTGATGGAGAAGACTCGAGAGAGTATGGGAGGCATTCTTGGGGGCAATGTAAGGGTAGAGGAATGACAGTTAGATGTAGGGTGTTACCGGGTAGTGGATCTGGGAGTAGACTTATAATTACCGTGATTGAAGTCAAGAAATGTTATTACAAGAACGTACCAGACACTACTTACTAGTTCCTGATGAAGATACAGGTCC
The DNA here is from genome assembly GCA_018340775.1 of Taxus wallichiana var. yunnanensis. NCBI lineage: Eukaryota > Viridiplantae > Streptophyta > Pinopsida > Cupressales > Taxaceae > Taxus > Taxus wallichiana. The sequence continues at coordinate 40,541,486 of CM031244.1, forward strand.
AAGGACTGTGATAACGAAGGTAGGGCTCAGGTAGGATGATCTGACAATCAAAGATGAGCTATCTTCTCTCCCAATGCTTGGATGAGTGTCACTGGACTCTGGTTACTCAGTTGCAGTCTTGGGCTTGATGTCCTTCTCTGCAAACTCTTCTCTTTCCTTCACTTGTCTCTGCTCGGCCAAGTAAATTCCCGATCTTTCCAATGAATTCTAGATCCTTCCTTTTTGGTTGTGGGAGGTCATTTACAAGAACCGATGGCGGTTACGTAAACCCGACGGTCGAGTAGGAACCGATATCGGTTAAGTCAAATTGGGCTATTTTTAGTAAATAGCCAATTTTCCCTCCTTTTCTCTCGAGGGATTAGTTGTGGGCTTGGTCAAGTCATGATTAGGTTGGTTTTGGTGCGGGTGAGAAGTAATTAGTCATGGGTGTGGATGTAGACCAAGTTATAGGTCTTAATTAGGTTAGTTTAGAATTAGGGCTAGGTCATGATGAGGTGGCGAAATGAGGTGGCGAGGTTTGGAGATGTGGATTTATTAATTATAAGGTAATTAATAAATAATTGTGTAAGGTTTAGGTGATGAGGTTAGGTTACGAAATGAGATACGGGGCACGGGGGTTGTAAAACATAAATTTGGTGTCTACATTGGCCCTTGTTGTCGTGTAGCTTGTTTTGTAAAGCCGTGACAATAATAAGAAGTGATTACTCCCGTTAAGGGTATAGGTAATCCCCTCAAATCTATCAGATTGAGGCGACGTGAAATCGGGGATAGGGTTGATAAAGGGTGAATGGTGTTGAGATGATGGTAAGATGGTGGGGTAAGTTCAGAGGCGAGACGCACGTTGAAATGCGGTAGTGCGACCAGGGTACATGATTTGAAGAGCAAACAAGCAATTCATAGCAAAGGTTGATAGTTTATCCAAACAAGGGTGATATAATCCTGGTATCAAGCATAGGAAGTAGCTCTAGGGGATATAACGGGTAAGGTACAGGAATGTTTAGGCATGTTCGGCAGTACCAAATGGTTGGTTTGGTTGAGATAAACGTCACGGTCTCGGTCTAGGCAAAGTTGGTCAACTGATCAAGTCAAGTACCCTAATCATGCTAAAACACGAACATGTGAGCTCGATTGAACAAAAAGCTACACGATGGGTGGATAAAATTGTAATTTGTGGGTTTTGGGCGAGGTATTTAATTGGTGCGGCCTTGGGTCGGGCCGATTGATTAGTGAGGGCCATGGGTCGGGCTTGATTGGTTGGTTGCGGCCTTGGGTTGGGCCAAATGGTTGGTTGCGGCCTTGGGTTAGGCCTGATTGGTTGGTTGCGGCCTTGGGTCGGGCCTGATTGGTTGGTTGCGGCCTTGGGTCGGGCCTGATTGGTTGGTTGCGGCCTTGGGTTGGGCCAAATGGTTGGTTGCGGCCTTGGGTCGGGCCTGATTGGTTGGTTGTGGCCTTCCGAGTGCAGCTTTGATTGGTTGAATTCTGCGGCCTTGGCTCGGGCACTTTGGTTGGTTGGGGTACGGCCTTGGCTCGGGCCTGGTTGGTTGGTTGCGGCCGTGAATTGGGCCAATGAAGTCAAAAAAGGCTATTTAGCAAAGGAGGGTATAGGCGATGTGGTGAGAAAGGGAGATTGGTGAATAAGGGCAGAAATTGCGGTAAAATAGGGATTAAACCGATATCGGTTAGCTATGACCGGTATCGGTTAGATGACCGATATCGGTTATAGGTAAAAAACCTATAAAAAGAAAAATACGGCCTGTCATTGTCACATTGTCAATTTGATAACCAATACGGCTTATCTGGGTTTAAAATTGATTTGGTTGAGTTTGTATGCTGAGTTGGCAGTAGTTGAGTGGAGGAGTGAGTGATTGGTAGACCCCAGCGAGTAGGAGGTAGAATTTGATTGGTGGAGGACCCAGCTAAGGAGATTTATAGCCATGGCACAGCCAGGAGGAGCAGGAGGTGCTGGACCAGCTGGACCACCGCCACCTATCCCACCATGACGACGACGTAGTCGCATCTGCCGTAGGCTCTAAACCTCTAATTATGTGAATTTAATGATGTAAGCGAGATGTGGGTTTTGGGTAGGAATCCAAATTTTTAATAAAATAATGAATAAATTGAAGTAATTTGAAAAATGGAGTGGGTAGGTAGGTTAGTTAGGCTAAAACGGTAGGGTGGGTAGGTTTGTAGGGTTTTCCAAAGGTGGGTAAAAGGGTAGAAATAGGCAAAAAGATGTTTTGGGGGTCGCGTCGGGTTCGGCTCTAGACACTGACGGTGGACCGATGTCGGTCACTAGGCGATTGGCATGGCATCGGCCACCAAATATTTTGCACAAATTGGATTTTGGGTAGACCGGCGCCGTGTGCATAGGATGTCGAGGTGACCATGTACAGTCATTAGTTAGGTTTGTTTTGTTTTGTTTTGTTGTTGTTTGTGTTTTGTGTTTTGTTTGTTGTTGTATTTGTTTTGTTTGTTGTTTGTTGTTTTTGTTTTGTTGTTTTTGTTGTTTGTTGTTTTTGTTTTGTTGTTTGGGGGTGAAGGGGGAGGGGGTAGAGTTGATAGGAAAGGTGATCGGGGTGGGGAAAATGGTGTGGTTGTGTGGTTGGTTTGGGTAGGATAGAGTAGGTGTTGGGTATGAAGTAGGAGGTGTTAAATTGGCGGGGGTATAGGTAGATGGCTAGAGTATATCGGGGTGGTTGGTTGGTGGTAAAGGGGATGTGTAAGGTAAGTGTAGATGTGTGTTATAGAGTCGGGGTGTGGTTGGGTGGGTAAAAAGGGGTATAGAGGGTTAAGGTAGTTGTTTTTGTAAAGGGTAGGTGTAATGAAGTGGGTTGTTTTGCAGCACGCCGGCAGCTTACAATGCGGGATCGATGCCCCCTCTATTGAGACGGATGCATCCACATGTGTCCGCAGCGCATGGGCCATTATGCGCGAGGTGGGACTCGGCGGAGTCCATTGGTATAGAAGGCGTGGATAGGGACCACTGACCTTATGGTTGCTTGCCCTCATCGAGAGATGGGATCAGCAACCAATGTTTTCCATTTCCCTACTGGAGAGATGACTATTACCCTAGAGGATGTGTATCGCATCCTGAGACTGCCAATCATAGGGGAGGCAGTGTTCCAGGTAGATGCGAAGACGGCGATGGACAACATTCTTCAGGTATTTGGGGATGCAGCCGCATTATTGACCTATCACAGCGCGAGCATTGCCTATGGCGACATGTATCGCGCACACAGACATGAGACACGGCTTGCCGTGTTGATGATGATAGGTATCACATGCTTCGCCCTCCCAGACTCAGAGGGAGGCCGCTTCCCATGGGCTTTGATGGGAGTGTTGCACGAGATGGTGGAGGAGCATACATGTTATGCACAGGCACTAGTATATCCAGTGCAATGAATTACTATACTGAGAGCCGTGGGGTTATCGCAGATGAGATGATTTAGGATTTGCTCGACATTTTGTTACATTCTTTGGGCATACGAGCACATTATATGTATGACCGACAGTAGGGGCTGCCAAAGAGTGCAGGGGCCTGATTGTCTATAGATATGAATTTTAAAGGTGGTTGGGGGTCGTGGGCCAGCCACGAGCGGTGCTCGCAGGACGGGATGTAGCCTACTACCATCATATGTTAGAGGGCTTGACCGCACTAGACATTGTATGGAGGCCCTACAGAGGCCATCAGCCCCGAGGAGGAGCCCGAGCACAGATGCGTTGGATCCAGTATACTTTCTGGATAGCTGGACGGAGGCCTGGAGAGTATGAGCGGATACCCCTAGAGAGGGTACGACGGCAGTTGGGGCTGCGACAGGATGAGCCACCTCCCTTCCCACAGTACCGGAGGGATGATGTAGAGGCCCCACTGCCTGCACCGCAGCCCGTTGACCCAGATTGGGTAGCAGAGAGGCCGGCGGACGATACAGTGGATGATGCCGGAGTGATAGGGGCCTTTTTGGTTTGGTGGTGAGTCAGAGAACAGCCAGGAGAGCACAACCCACACAGCTAGATTTGGCAGTGGTTATAGCAGAGAGGGACCGGCTCGTAGGACAGGTGCAGTTATTACAGGGGCAGCTTGCTGCTGCATAGGCACAGATCGGGGGTACTACGGGGCGATTAGCTTGAGCACGAGTGCGAGCATAGAGTGCAATACCCACGAGCACCACCACAGGCACCGGCACAGCCACAGGCACCACCACAGGCACCGGCCCCACCGCAGGCACAGGCACCGCCACAGGTACAGGCACAGGGTGTACCGGCAGGACAGGGGCCACTATTATTAGGAGTCGGGGGACCAGCCCCAGCAGCCATGGTGGCACGGGCCCACTATATGGAGGCGAGAGCAGAGGCCCAGTATTATCAGGATGTCCTTGATGGTACCGGGGCTGACTATCAGCCATATGCGGTGCAGTGAGCCGAGACCTCTCGAGCCGAGATCCCAGGGGCGCAACCACGGTGGTGGGTCGGTGACAGGGAGGAGGTGAGAAACAAGTGGGGAGAGGGGCTGAGGGTGGTGGGGAGAGCTGAGACATCCCTGGAGCGGAGATGGTTTTTGGATATTGGATATAGACACCGGTCTGCGAACCGGTCATGTATATAGAGGCCTGCGTGCCTACATATGATTTATTTATTCATTCTTGTTGTATATACCGGCCTGCGAGCCGAGTACAGGTTGTATAGTTGATACTGGCCTGTGAGCCGAGTATATTTTTGACATGAGAGACCGGCTGCGAGCCGAGTCGAGATTTTGACAGTGATTGCGGCCTGCGTGCCGGCTTTGTATTATTTTGAGCTGACAGAGGCCCCCATGCAGGGGAAGTTGTATATTTAAACATTGATATATATATATATATATATATATAGATGATGATTTTGATCCACATGGTGTGTATACTGATGGGTTTGATGTATATATTTAAAATGTCGTATGTATTTTGTCGATGGTTGTTTTAATGTAGATAGATGATGTTGATGAAATTGTGATGATATATATATGTGTTGATGTGATTCTGATGACAAATAGTGATAATGGTGTAGTTATGCAGGAAAAAGAGGTGGGCACCACAAAAATTTGTAAAAAATAAAGAAAAGGCCCAGGTTTAAGAAAAAGGAGGCATGTGACCGATATCGGTTAGCTAACCAACGTCGGTAGATCAAGGACCGATATCGGTTAGGTAACCGATACCGGTTATGCCAAAACAAGATTTTCTAAAAATAGAAAAGCTTGGGCAGCAACTTAAGTTCTTATTTTTAGAGTCATGCAACAAGTTAAATACGCGAATGCGACGCTGTTTGACGACTGATACAGGTAATTGCATGAAAGAATTGAGTGATAAGGAGGAAAGAGACAGGTAAAGCAATTGTGAGCTGGTATTAAGAAGGCAGAAAGGCCAGTTATATTGAAGAGGGTGGTGAACATGGCTGGACAAGGAGAAGCATCCAGCAGGCAGAGACGAGAGGGAAGACAGGTTCCACCCCAAGCTGCTGCATCCCAAGAGGTAAACTGTTTGGTTGTATTTTAATTCTTGCATGTTTTGATGAATAGGATGAGAGAAGGTAAGAGGGTAGAGATGAGAAAGAAAAGGTGATAGGCAAGGGTTTGGGGTAGAGTGAGTGTTAGGGGGTAGGTAAGCAGGGTTTTCACGTATGTTTGTAGGTACAAAGAGGGGTAAACGAGTAAATAATTATCGTAGGTGGTGGTTTTAAGCAGGCTGTATAGGATTGACAGTGACCGATATCATTTAGAGATAACCGGTATCGGTTAGTAAACCAGTATCGGTTATCTATAACCGATACCGGTTACTGTAGGAATTTCTAGAATGTGAGAAAAAACACTTGGGGATTTGATTTATTGAATGGTTGTGTGTCATTTTGATGTATGCAGGCAGAGGCAGGGTTGAGGATGAATGATAGTGTGCCAGCTTTGTTATCACGAATCCGAGCGGATGTAACACCAGCTGAATGGGCATTGATAAATCATGTGGGGTTAAGTGGAATCTACTATTATTCACGAATCACACGCAATCATGCTATGTTGCAGGCGTTGATTGAGAGGTGGAATCCGGAAAAGAATACCTTCTATCTGCCAACAGGGGAGATGACAGTGACGATGGAAGATGTGTTTAGAATTTTGAGGCTCCCAATTACTGTGAATACCGGTGTATCGAGGCATTGCCTAGCGTGGCGCGAGGAGTGATAACAAGCAAAGATTTGGTTCAAATTGCACGAGATTTGACACAGCGAGGTTTGACATTCACTTATGGTACAATGTATGCAACACACCCTGAGGAAACAAGGTTGGCAGTGGTATTAATGATAGCGGTGGGGTATTATGCATTACCGAGGGCGGATGGGGAAGATTTCCAAAAGCATTGATGTGTGTTATTTGGGAAATGATAGAAAGGAGCGTGACTTTCGCATGGGCACCCGCATATCTGGCGGAGTTATACAGGGGTTTATGGGCCTGCAGTGAAAACACAGGACGACACTGGATTGTTCATACTTATTACATTGTTGGGCCTATGAGCACATTGTTTGTGTGTGACCGATAGGCCGACCCATCTAGTCGGGAGAGACAGGAGTGCAGAGGTTGGGATTCAGACGATGGGTCCAGACAGAACAAGAGGCAAGATCCCAGGCCGTGACAGAGGACATCGAGTATTATAGGCAGGTGTGGGAGATGGTAACGATTGCGGATATTTGTTGGAGGCCTTATGGGAACTATATGGTGATGGAGAACATAGCTGAGGAGTTGAGGGGTGTAGAGCGATTGAGGTGGATCGCGGGGCACAGGCTAGGTGAGTACGAGAGGATTCCTCTAGATCGCGTGCGGCGACAATTTGGATTTGTTCAGGATATACCTATGGCTTATAGACCATACATGAGGATCGACACCGAGGCATTATTCTCACCTCCCCGGCCGACACCTCTAGAAGGGCCAGAAGAGATAGCAGCCGATCGTAGGGTAATGGATGCGGGAGCGATAGAGGCTTATAGATTATGGTGGGTAGCAGAGCTGCGAGGTGTACGTGAGAGGGCCGATCATCCTGACATAGCTGTGATTACAAAGTGGAGAGAGATCATCTGCAGGGTTTAGTTCATCAGCTCCAAACGCGGGTGAATGAGACAACGAGATTGTTAGCGGTTGCAGAGTCACGAGTGGAGAGACTAGAGGCGAGATTCGCCACGTGAGAGGGTGTATTCATATGTTACAGGAGAGGTTGGCAGATCGGTGGGAGGAACCAATAGCAGTGGCACCTTTGAGGATGGAGAGGCCAAGTGAGTGGCGTCGACGATCACGATCACCACCTGATTCGGGAGGCGGCGCAAGGGTCTAAGTGAATTTCATAGGAGTATAAGAATAAATAAGGATGCCGACCTACACTGTCGATGATAGAGAAGATGTATTTTTTAACATCTAAATAAAACTGAATATGTATGTTGATTTGAGTTATGATAATAATAAGAATGGTTGTGTTTTGAATGTTTTGTTTTGAAAAAGGATAAAGATGAATGTGAGCAAATAGAAATACACAAAAAGATTTATATTTACCACACATGATAGGTTATGGTAGGGGATGGTCGAGCTAACCTTGGGAGACCCCATGTCTCCTAAGTGCTGCCTACATAGCCCATTGCACAAAGCAAGGAGGGGCCCTAGACCGATGTAGTTCTCCCTTAGGACCAGGGAGAAGTGAATTCAGGAAATTTGGTTGTGGTTAGGCAATTTGTTATTTGGTAAAAATATTGATATTGGTAGGGTAATGTTGTTGGTGTTGGTAAGGTATTGGCGATATTGGTGTAGGTATAGGCAAAGCGAAGGTTAGCTTACCCAAGTATTAGGGAACCGTGTTCTTATTAAGGTCAACACATAATCCTAGAGTCGGGTAAAAGAGACAAAAGTGTCCCGTAGTTGAGAAGAGCTAAACAAACCACATATTAATGTAGGATGAGCTTAAATCCCTAGGTACCTTGCATGTAGACGAGAATTCGATAGGTGAAAAGAGTTGTATAATCACAATATATAGGATATATGTCACGTCCCTTGAGTTTTGTTGCTTTGACAAATGGTGAGGTGAGGTGGCTGGTATAGCTAGGGTGCAGAGAACTTATTATAAGGTGATTATTCTGATGAAAGAGAACCAAACCTAAATAGACAAGTCCATGACTCAAAAGTGCTTTGGAATACTGCTTTTTACTTTTCTGGATATAGACTGATCGATGCGGGAAGTCCATAGGGGATATGCATTTTGTTGTTCTTGAGCTCTTCACAAAGATTATCAATGCGAGAAGCTTCGATAAAGGTCGACTTTGATATATAGTTGTCCTTCAAGGAGCAATCTCATTTATAGTAGCAGATGTGGTTTTGTGTATAGCTATCCTTCGGGAGCAGCGATCTATTTATAATAGTAGAAGTGGCTTTGCACGTAGTTGTCCTTCGAGGAGCAGATCTATGTATAACTCGAGAGGTCTAGATGTCCGGTTAGCATGAAGCATCTAGTTTTGTAGGAAGTTTGACTCAAGAATATCCCATAAGCGTATAATTGAGAACGTGTTATTTTGATACTTTTAAGTCATGGACTTAGACTAAAAAGGGGAAGGCATCTTTAAGGGGAGGTTATGACCAAACCATGTGAGCTTGATTTTATTTTGAGATGTATGAAACAAAGTGTATGAGGTGGTAAATGAGCTCAAGGGACGAGCGCAAGGTAGATAAGAAGTGATGTAACACTAAATTCAATAGTATAATGGTCGGAGATGCAAGGAATTAAGGGGTTCAGGCTCAGGTTTACCATTAAGCGAAGCTACACGATAAGTTCCTGATCCGTAGATGTGAGTGATAATGTAAGGCCCAATCCAATTTGGAGTAAATTTGCCGCGTTTGCTCTTTTCTAGTTTGGTTACATGTTGATTCTTTTTGAGGAAAAGATCACCAACCTTAAAGGTACGCTCATGAAGTCGCTTATCATAAGCACGCTTGATGCGCTTTTGATAGATTTGAAGGTGGTCAAGAGTCAGTAAGACGACGCTTGTCAAGAAGCTCCAATTAGGCTAACCGCTCTTGGTGGAAATCATCATTGGTGAGAATATCCTGAAGAGATATTCTTAGGGAGGGTATTTGTATTTCGAGAGGTAAGACAGCCTCAGTACCATATACCAAAGAAAATGGGGTGGCATTAGTGGAGGTACGAATGCTAGTCCGATAAGCCCAAAGGGCAAAGGGGATGTGATCAGGCCAATTGCTTCCAGAATCGTTAACAACTTTCATGAGGATTTTGGTTAGGGTTTTATTAGAAGATTTGGCTTGACCATTTGCTTGTGGATAATAAGGTGATGAGAAGTTAAGTTTGATACCAAAGTTGTCACAAAGGTCTTGTAACAACTTATTTTTGAAAGATTTTCCATTATCTGTTATCAGGCGATGAGGAACACCAAAACGACAGATAATGTGATGGTTAATGAATTCGACGATTTTTTCTTTTTTGGTTGAAATGAGTGGAATGGCTTCCACCCATTTAGTGTAATATTTAGTTGTTGTGATTATCCAATGGTGACGTTGCGAAGAGGGTGGGTGAATCTCACCAATAAGGTCTAAACCCCATTGTGAGAAAGGCCAAAGATCTCGTGCGACCTGTAGCGGATGGCTAGGAGTATGTTGAAGGTTGGCATGTTGTTGACACATAACACAACGCTTAACATATTTGTAGCAGTCGTTATTAAGAGTAGGCCAATAATAGCCTAGGCAAAGGATCCGTTTGGCCACGACAAGGCCACTAAAATGTCCACCACAAATACCGTCGTGGACTTGTTGGATGGTATAGGTGACCTCTGCACCGGTTAGACATCGAAGGAGGATGCCATCAAAGCCACGTTTATAGAGGAGTCCCCCCATGACGACATAACGAGAAACACTTTTTAAAAAGTACGTTTGCACGTTACTAGTAAGGTCAGTGGCGACGCAGAGGTTGTAAGGTAGTTGTGAAATTGGTGATACGGGTATCCCGCGAATTAGCAGACACATTATTTATCATACAAACATCCAGTTTTGAGTAAGATGGGGCAAAGAGTTGTTGGACCAAGACGAATATGTCGAGTCGATTGGTGAGGCAAGTAATTTGCGAGGCTAAGCAAGCTATAGTATCTGTAAATTTGTTAGTGGAGCGGGGAATGGTTTGGATAGAATAATGAGTAAATAAGGTCAAAAGTGAATCCACGTAATGTTTGTACTTTTGAAGTTCCTCATTTTTACATTGGTAGATGCCCATAACTTGATTGACTACCAATTGAGAGTCACCGAAAATATTGATAGATTTGACACCTAAGTGTAACACAACTTGGAGACCCAAAACAAGGGCCTCGTATTCCGTTGTATTATTAGTGCAGGGGAAATCGAGTCGGAATGAAAGAGGCATAGGCTCAGTGTCAAGAGGAATGAGAACAACGCCTTTGCTCCTCCGCCGTGGCGGCTTTTGGATCCATCGAAGAAGAGGGTCATTGGATACGACTCCTCATTGAGTGAAAGAGTGGCGATGAGTTCGTTGGGAAATTAAAATTGGTAAATTGTTCCCCAGGTAAAGGGGCTTCCGCGAGTTGGTCTGCAATAGTTTGTCCTTTTATTGATTTCTGGTGTACAAATTCAAGGTCGAGGTCGGCAAGGAGCATAAGCCATCGGGTGATGCATTGGTTTAGATGTGGTTTGGCATACATATAATGAATGGGGTCTGTGTTGGTGATGACAAAAGTTTTGTGATTCAGGAGGTAGTGTCGGAGTTTGGTGGCTACGAATGATAGGGCTAGGCACAACTTTTCTACATGTGTATACCTAGTCTCGTAATCCACGAGAGTACGACTTATGTAATAAACGGATTGTTCTCGATGCTCGGAGTCACGATGTGTGAGCATGGCTCCTACAAAGCATGGTCGGTGGCAGAAAGGTAAAGGTAGAAAGGGTGATCGTCCTGAGGTGGGATAAGCATAGGTGGCTGCAAGAGATAGGCTTTAAGAGCCTCAAAGGCTTGGTGGCACTCTTTGCTCCATTGAAAGGTAATGTCCTTTTTAAGGAGATGATGGAAAGGTTGACATCGATCCGAGAGTTGAGAGATGAAACGCCGGATAGATTGGAGTTTACCTTGCAAACTATGCAATTGTTTGAGGTTAGTAGGTGGGGGCATTTCTAGGATAGCTTTGACTTTAGCTAGATTGACCTCGATGCCACGCAAAGAGATGATAAAACCAAGGAGTTTTCCCGAAAGGACACCAAAGACACATTTCTTTGGTTGAAGACGAACACAATATTGTAACAGGTGATCGAAAATAATGGTTAAAACATCGAGATGTTCACTGCGATGTTTAGATTTGCCAAGAAGATCATCGACATAATCCTCAAGGATAGTGTGCATAATGTCATGAAAAATGTAAGTCATAGCCCGCTGATAGGTCACACCAGCATTCTTAAGGCCAAACGGCATGACACGATAACAGAAGGTTCCCCAAGGAGTTATGAAGGCAGTTTTATGTTGATCGGCCGGGGCTACCAAAATTTGATTGTATCCCGAGAAGCCATCCATGAGAGAAAGCATCTCATGGCCCGCAGTGAGATCAACAAGTTGATCAATACTTGGGAGGGGGAAGTCATCCTTTGGGCAAGTGAGGTTAAGGTCCCGGAAATCCGTACATATCTAAAGTCCCCCCGTTGCTTTAGTAACAGGTACGATGTTAGAGATCCATTGAGGATAGTCAATAGGTAAGATGAAGGAAATAGAAAGGAGTCGTTGAAGCTCTTCTTTGACCAAGAGGGCAATGCGTGGATGCATTTTTCTCAGTTTTTGTTTAACTAGTTTGGCATCGGGTTTTAAGGTAATGTTATGGACAACAATGTCAGGATCAATTCCTGGCATGTCAGCGTAGGACCAAGCAAAAGCTTGGTTGCGGGCACGGAGGAAGGTAATGAAGGTAGTTTGTTCTGATGCGGTAAGAGATTGTCCGATCTTCACAATGTGAGGATCGTCCTTGGTGTGGATGTTGATTTCTATAGTCGACTCATTCAACATGGTTTGAGTGTCAGATGGCAAGGCACGTTGAATATAAGAGTCATCCGCACCAAGGTAAGTGAGGATGGAGTTGTCATCCTGGCACTCAACAACATTAATTGAAGGTGAGTCCTCTTCGATCATGTCTGGATACAGAAGGGGAAGAGAAGATGGGTCTTCATTATCACGTTGATAAGTGAGAGGACCCAGGAAGATAGCGTTTATGAAAAAAAAAAGTTAGGAGGGATAGATTCAGGGTCTATCGACTCTATGGGTGATGATGGCAAAATGGGTGATGATGGTTCGGAAGGGGTGACTTCGTCGCCTTCCTGGATATAGCGGATATGCGATGTTTTCAGTGTAGGTGGTTCAGAGAATCCAAGACCACGACGATCTTTGTGTTTGCGTGTAGTAATGGGAATGATCGTATGTCGGCCTTGTTCATAAAGACCAAAACCGAAGCCCTTCCAAGCACAGCGTGTCAGGAAGGTGAGAGTGAAACGACGATTAGTTAGATATTGAAAATCAGATTGGAAGGGGACCACACCAAGGGGAGGTTCAGGGGTGACAGAGGATGTATCGACACCCCCATACGTTAGGTTGGTGCGGTAATTAGGTGGTCCGTAGGAGATTACTTCCCCACACGGCATCACAGGTAGGATGCGCATAATCGTCCCGTACTCTGTGGGGTATGGAACGTGCTAACGTTCTATAGGCGATACTCCCAAAGTGTAAGGCGTTGAAAAACATCGACTAAGGGATCGAGGTCGGTTGGGATATTGTCCGCGGGAAAGAAAGCGGTATTTACGACGGCGGTTCCATGGGTGAAGGTGTAGGTGTGGTTGAGATGGATGGTTGAGGTGTGGTTGAAGTAGATGGTTGGAGTCGGATGAATGGGTGTCTTCTGACCAGTACAAGCACATCATTAGGGTGATATAACATATTGTAGGTTTTGAAGGGGGGAGGGTCAGCTTTTACGGTGTAGGACTTCCCCTCGTACTCAAATTTTATGCATCTATGTAAGGTGGAGGGAACGCATCCCATAGCCCGGATCCAAGGGCGGCCTAACAACATGTTGTATTGGAATTCACCCTCAAGGACATAGAAGAGTTCGGGTAAGGTACGTGGCCCTACACGAATGTTAAGGATCACAGTGCCTAAGGTAGAAGTAATAGCATCGTTGAATGAATGCAGCATGGTGGGGTTGGCACACATGCAGCTAGAGGGGATATTCATTTGTTGAAAGGCTTTGGAAGAGATGATGTTTAGGCTAGCACCCCGTCAATCATAACACGATGCACCCGGATGTCCCAGACGTAAGCTGAGATGAAAAGAGCGGGTCAGGATCTTCTGCACCAAAGTCAACAATTTCGTCTTCGGAGAAACTGACAGCAGCGGTTTGTTGTACAGGGACGGAAGTGATAGATTGTTTGGTGAGAGAAGCAATGTGGTTGGGTGTTAAGATGGAGGTAATGGGCAAGGTTTCGTTAGGTAAGACCTCTATCCCTTGAAGGATTTCAATGAGAGCTTGTCGATGAGATTCAGAGGTTTGAATGAGATCATACAGTGTCATTTTTACAGGTGATTGGTGAAGTTGTTTGATCATGGTTCAATGGGCAACTCCATCAGAGACAGGGTAGGTAGGTCCACGAATAACCACTTTAGGTGGTGGTGCGATCGGGATGGTGGACGGAGAAAGAGAGGCCGCAGGTGTGCTTTCTTTAGCTTTCCCATTGTTTTTCTGCCCTCGAGTAGCAACACTAATCATGTTGATCTTGTGAACACGAGAGGAGGAAGACGGTAGGTATAAGTCATGGTCTTCGAGAGGTGGGGTTGTAATAATGATAGATCTTGGTGAGGCGGGGACAGGTGGTATAGGAGAGGGATTGAAGCTAAAGGTTTCTCCCTTCGTAAGTTGTCTTTCTTAACCTTTCTATCCGAGAGAGGTGACTGACGAAGTATGGCTTTCAAAGCTTTGCATCCCTCTACATCATGTCCTAGTGTGCGGTGGTAAGCGTAGATTTTAGACTCATCATAACCTATAGGTCGAGGTTTAGATGGATCATAAGGTCTAAGTGGGGGTAGGGAAATGGTTGCATTCTCCACCAACATATCAAGGATCTTAGCGTAAGATCCTTTAAGCGGGTCAAAGTCAGAGGAAGATGAAGCTATTGATTGGGTGGGTTTTGGTAATGTTTGGGTATGGTTGGTTCGTACGGATGGTGTTTTAGATAAGGGGTTTTGATAATTGGATTTAACTAAACGTGGCTTCTTTGGCGCAAAAGGTATGTTTAGCTAGTTAGATGGTGAGGCCACAGATGATGTGGTAGCAGGAAACAACCACGGAGAAAGAGGAGTGACAACAAACAAATCCTTTGATGATGGAGTCTTGTTTAGGGTTGATAGGTGGACAGGATCTCTGTATGGGTGTAGAAGGTGCAGGTCGTTTTAAAGAAAACGCAGGAGGTACGATGTATTGAGGCAAGGTGGAGGGGTGAGGTCCCAATATAGAAGGTAGGTGTGACGGCGAGGGTTTTAGTTGTGACAGAGGCATAGATTGGACTTGAGGAGATTGGGTCTGTCTCCTAGGTGGATGGACGACTTTATTTTTGGATAAATCTAACCATTTAGGTGGGTGTGTTAGGCTGGGTATTGGTGAAGTCCCAAGCATAGGGGGAGGTTTGGTTAGGTTAATAGAGGTGGATGAGGTATTCGGTAGAGATGAGGGGGGTGAAGGTGAGGACATAGGCATTTTGAGTTTTTGTAAACACCGCGGGTATATGGTAGAGGTGTCTGGATCGGTCATCTGCATCTGAGTAGAGCATGGTGTACTCAAATGTTCCCATAGGACTCGTCTATCTTCTGAGGGATGACAATCTTCACGTGTGAATAGGAACTTTTGTATGGAAGAAAGGTGGGTTGTGATTCCAGTCCATTGTGGGTGTGATACAGGGGGTAAATGAGGCACTGTATCAATGGGCGTTAAGAGGTCAACCGGTCGCTGAAAAGATTTAGGCGATGAAGAACTAATAGGTAGGAGGGCATGTCTGAGAGGATCCGTCATGATTAAAGAATTTGGTGATGTCGGTTCAAGGGGTTTCTCGTCTAAGGATGAAAAAAGTGGTGAGCCTTCCTCTTCAGATGCACAAGAGTGGTAGAAGGAGATGTTTGGGAAATAGATAAGTTAGATAACATCCGCTCACAGTCTTGCAAGGATGTGGTGTAAGAAGGCTCATCTGTGAGAAGGGAACTCTGGGTGGTTAATTCCTTTATGGGTAAAGGAATGGCAAGGTTATCATCTTGTCTTGATGGTGGTGAAGTGGGTGCGGATTCCTGCGTTAGTGACGAGGCTTGATTCAGAATTTTCTCAATAGAGGCTTTTGGTTGGGAATCGAAAACTGCATGGATTTCATGAACACTCTCCTCGGCTAAGATATCTTGGTTTATGTTACTGTTAGAAGAGTGGTTTGGGAATGGTTTATTGAAGATTTTCAAATTTCGGTTAGCAGGGGCATTAGGATTATCGAGGGTTATATCCCCTGCATCAACCATTTCCTGCACTATGTTTTTCAACATCTTACGCGTGGATCGTGTCCCTTCATGCGGTGGAAATTCTGAAGTCATTTTCTTTGTACCAAGAAGGTATAGCGCGGGTGGAATCAAACCCAAAGTGAGGTTTAACAGGAGGCAAGGTGATAGCTCCTGCTTTGAGCAATTTTTCCAAGATGACACCATAAGTTTCTCCCAAGGGAGTGTAATTGATGGGCTTGGCTTTATACTTATAGGTGGTTTTTGGCGGGGTATTAAACGGTGCTTGGGATTTGACCATCATTGCGTGGACAGCTCCTTTTAATTTGAAGCAATCGATGCATGAGAATTGGTGGTGTTGGGTTTATTGATGGAGTCTTGGGTTCAGAAATTAGGTTTTTGTTGCGCAACCACAATTTCTCTTCCTCTAAGGCTCGAATTTCTAGTTTCCGAGCCATAGTAAAGGCCTCATCAAAGGTGCGGAAAGTTTGAATTTGGAGGGTAGGAGAAATGTGCTTAGCACAGGCCCGCGTAAAGAGTTCGATGAGTTCGGCCTGAGGCAAGGCATAAGTAAGTTGGTTGATGAGGCCCGCCATCATCCAATGAAATCTGTGATAGATTCGTCTTCAAATTGTCGGACGGCATAGAGGTCGGTGATAGATACTTTCTTAGCAATATTAATGGAGAAATGATCCAAGAAAGATTGGGCTAATTGGTTAAAAGAGAAGATTGAGTGCTGGGTTAAAGCACTGTACCACTCCAAGGCGGGTCCTGATAAGGACATGGGAAAGGTGCGAGAGTAGTAAGGCATCGTCATGAGCAATCAGATAGCAGGCATGTCTAAATGATCGCAAGTGTTGTTGAGGATCCTCCTTACTATTAAAACGAGTGAATTTTGGTAATTCCCATTAAGGAGGATATGAATGAAGGGGGACAGAAGGATGAATAGGCTCCCAACAAACTTGCTCGTATGTCAGGGTGCTACGGCTTCCTGAAATAGAAGCCTCCAGATTTTGCATCTTGTCCATCATTTGTTTGATGAAATCAGTGGTTGGATGAGATGATGGTGCGGTTGTTGTAAAAGGTGGAGGATTGGGCCAAGGGCCTCCACTAGACAATGGGGGGGCTAAATGTTGATAAGGTATTGAGGACGAATATGTTGAGGCGACCGAATAGGGATGTCCTATATAAGGTGTTGAAGCCACCGGATAAGTGTGTGGAAATGAAAAGGTGGGCGGAGCTTGAGAAGGAAAGCTCGTGTGGATAGGTGGCAGAGAGCAAGTTATGAAAGGAGCAGTCTGCGAGAGAGACGAGGTAGGAGCAGTTGGTGGTAATGATATGTGGGGCCCCAGATTAACAAAAGGAAAGCCAATCTGTGCCGTAAGAACCTCTGAAGCCACTGAGTTGGGAGACGGGGCTAAGGATGAAGAAGGCAAGGCGGAGTTATCAGGTGGGGAAGGAGCTAAGTGAGCGGCTATACTAATAGGCATGCCAACAAGGAGTTGACCGTCGGGTGTATGGTTAGGGGCATGAGACAAATAGTATTGTACAACGCTAGGATTGGCATCCAAAAATTTCAGTAAATTCCTTATCTCCTACAGGGATTTTGGGAACCTCACTGGTGTCCATAGGATTCCCTATAGAATGTGAAGGGGGTGATTCAGGCAAAGGCACGGAACAGGCATGTGAAACCATGGCTGCGGCTTGTTTCCGAGTGATAACAACCATGGACAAGAGTACACAGCAGGGATGCAATCTATCAGAATGAAGCAGCAACAAAATGTTGGAATTGGTAGGTTGCTGGTTTTGGGAACTATGAAAGACAGTAACCGATATCGGTTAGGTAACCGATGTTGGTCAGACTGTAGCCGGCGTCGGTAAGTTAACCGATGTTGGTATAATAGGACCGGTGTAAGAAGCTGTAGGAAGTTGCTGATTTGGGGTTAACAATGCTTAGTATGCCTACCCAACTATTCTGAAGTGATCACTAAAACAGTGTAGCAGGTAGACAGAGAAACAAAACTAAAAACAAGCAAGATGCACAAGCAAATCAAGAGACTAACCCTAGGATTAGTTTTAATTATTGTGGGCTTATGCCTTAGATGCAAGATGATGTCAATCCTAAACAGAAGACTTAGGGGAAATGTCAAGTTTGTTTTGGCTTATAAGGTTACCTCAATCGGGCGGAGGAATACCGCGGAAAAGGGGGATGTTTGAGCTATTGTGTTAATTTATGATGTGATTTGGTATGTGTTGTGTAGTGAAAGTAAGATTAATTTCTTGTCAATACCGTGGATATCACCCCCACGTGTACGACCTGTTACTTAATCTATGTTCACTAGAATTGAAAACAACAAGCAAGAATGTGATGCACATGTTTTAAACCCAAATCGAAAATGATATTTGATGAAGCAAGGAGATGACTTTCACTAATGCAAAGATGTGAAAGCAAGACAAATTCTTTTACCAAAATGAAAAAATATTTTGTGAATATTTAGCAGAAACAAACTATAAGTATGCTCCCTATATGAAAGCAAGCAAGAAAGAAAGAAACCCAAAATGGGTCCCACCGGGCGTGCCAAAATGTTTCTAACAAAGGATGTTTCCGTTCTTGGAATAGAGTTGCTTCTATCCTTTCATTCTCTTGAGAAACAAATGAGGGTTAGGGCTAGGAGGAATACCTGTTGAATGTTTGAAGGGTGTGCGCGTACCATAGAGAGAGAGATCAGATCAATTGCGAAGAACTCCTTTTTGTCTGGGAAGGACTACCTGCAAGTAAGAATACAAGACCACCAGATTCTAATTAGATAATAAACGAGGGAACTTCCTTAGGCCCAGGAGATATTGGACTTCCTTTCGAAGGTGGTCAGTTCCCCTGCTAATATGAATTAACACAAATTCTAACAAAGAAGCTATTACCAAATTACAATTTAATTGCCTCGTTAAAACAATAGAGGAAAGGCTGGTTTTGGTTTTGAGTCACAAATGATCGATGTCTGGCCATCACACCGTCAGCTTCGATAACCGATATCGGTAGGGGCAAGCGATGATTTAGGGCTTTTAGTGAAGGTTGGCCATAAGGTGGCTATGGTGTTTATAAGGTTGGTAAATGATAGGGGATAGGTAATGGGGTGACGGAGAAGACTCAGAGAGTATGGGGCTGTTCTTGGGGGCAATGTAAGGGTAGAGGAATGACAGTTAGATGTAGGGTGTTACCGGGTAGTGGATCTGGGAGTAGACTTATAATTACTGTGATTCAAAAGTCCAAGAAATGTTATTACAAGAACGTACAGACACTACTTACTAGTTCTTGATGAAGATACAGGTCCAAGGAGTGTGATAACGAAGGCGAGGGTGGCTCGGTAGGATGATTTGGCAATCAAAGATGAGCTATCTTCTCTCCCAATGCTTGGATGAGTGTTCATGGACTCGGTTACTCGGTTGCAGTCTTAGGCTTGATGTCCTTCTCTGCAAACTCTTCTCTTTCCTTCACTTGTCTCTGCTCGGCCAAGTGAATTCCCGATCTTTCCAATGAATTCCAAATCCTTTGTTTTTGGTTGGGGGAGGTCATTTACAGGGAACCGATGGCGGTTACGTAACCGATGGCGGTCGAGTAGGAACCGATATCGGTTAAGTCAAAGTGGGCTATTTTTAATAAAATAGCCAACTTTCCCTCCTTTTCTCCCGAGGGATTAGTTGTGGGCTTGGTCAAGTCATGATTAGGTTGGTTTTGGTGCGAGTGAGAAGTAATTAGTCATGGGTGTGGATGTAGACCAAGTTATAGGTCTTAATTAGGTTAGTTTAGGATTAGGGCTAGGTCATGATGAGGTGGCAAAATGAGGTGGCAGGTTTGGAGATGTGGATTTATTAATTATAAGGTAATTAATAAATAATTGTGTAAGGTTGAGGTGATGAGGTTAGGTTGCGAAATGAGATGCGGGGCACAAGGGGTCGTAAGACACAAATTTGGTGTCTAGCTCTGATTACATTGGTTATAGTCTACACTTTTTCATCACTATCATCGACATAGGCTTCCTGGACTCTGTCTCTCATTCAATCATTTATACCACCTATAGAATATATGTGATTTTCATAGAGATCATCGTCGATCCCTAATCGTTGTCGATCGGTCCTTGAACCTTTGCTTCTTCCATTAGCTTCCTAAACACTTTCAAAACTTCGTTTTCAAACTCTCACATTTTATTGGATTCCTTCTAGTTTACCACATCGTTGTTATATTGTTTGTCATCAATCAGTCTCTGTGTTAGTAGTTTGTTATCAAAATTAGCAATTTTCATCCCCAATTGTTGTTGATTCCTGATCGTCGTCGATCGGTATCCATAGTCCTTTGTTTATCATCTACCTTACAAATATATCTGAGTATCTTCTTTCTAAGTTTCCTAGACTTCTAGATTCTCCATAGCCTACCTTAGTAGTATTTATCTCTCTCGGGCATTCATTATTTCTGTTTTATTAATATTTCATTAAAATAAGTATTTTGTCTCGATCACCGTCGATCCCGATCGTCATCAATCCATTTTATTTCTACCCATCTTTAGCATACATCATATTTTTATCGTTGTAATTCTGGTCTAACAAGTTATTTGCAAGATGTATCCTCTGTAGATGATTGTTCTAGGTTTGTCACACCCAATTACTAACATATACGATCTTCCGATCATCTATCAATCATTCTTGTGGGAACAGTTTGATATTCTCCACAAACTTAGCTTGTACGCCATCACATTCACACCAAACATTGAAGATATTGAATATCAGATCGATATCCTCCAAGAAGAGTGGGAAGCTCTTCGACTATTTCTAGTACAACTACTTCAAGGACTTCAAGCTTTCCACGCCCTAGCCCTGGCCACTTACGAAGTTGAACAGGGTCTCACTATCCCCCTTGAATTCTAGCTTTGTTATCATTTATTTATCTTATTGTTGGTTGCTCATATGTGCACCCGCTTCTTGGATCTCGAAAGGCCGAGGTGTTTGAGACCACAATGGAACCATCCCCAAGTTGTGGGACCTTGCGTGCTTGGGAAAAATCTCCGGAGAAGGCCGGTTCCTATACCTACCTCTAACATTACTACTACTCCTAATGTTGAATGTAAATCCTAGACTAAACATGCCAAGGGACCAGGGATAGAAGGATGTGTAGAAAGGGAAAATCCTAAGCTAAGGAAGGCGATAGCGCTAGAAGGAAAGGGTCGATCTCTCTCCACGAACGGCGAAGGAAACAGAGAGGGCGCGGGAGGAGAAGAGGGGGAGGACATGTGCCACAGACCAACACACGGGCTCTACCTTCTAGCGCACACAACACATGAACATGGGGAATGCAAGCACAGGAGTATGTACAACATGCCAGAAAATGTAAACAGAGAGGCAAGATGCAATGAAAACAAGAGAGGGAAGACTAGAGTTCCAAAAACATAATTTTATTACTTAAGGGACGTACAGTCATTTACATTCACAAGTAGGAGGTGAGAATACATTGCAGAGACCATGCCAAGGTCTGAGACCTGTGGGAAGTCAGCCACCATTTTGGCATGGTGTCGTTACGATAGAGAGGATCATTTTACAAAGTAGAACTCTGATATTTATAGAAGGAGAGAAGAGAAGGAGAAAGAGAGGGAAAGTCATATTCAAATATTCAACCACCAATAACCAGCGATAAATGCCTGCAAATCTGCCCCAAATCTGTCGTGTCTGCATTAATTACATGTTTGGCACTTCGAAGGAGGAGGAACAACGGATCATATCAAATTCGATCTGGTTGTTGGGGCAAATAGATCTGTATTAATGGCACAAAGACGTTTCTTCATTTTTTCCCCACCTAACATATCCAAAATTAAAGTTTTAGATCTCCATGGCATAGATGAGGCCGAGATCTTTCCAATGGTGTCAGATTTGTCAGATTTCAAGCATTGAGTCAAAAGATATGCTCATTTGAAATTTGAATCGGGTCCATACAAAAAGCGGGAACCACCACCAAAATGGGCCCCCTTTTGAAACCAGACACGTGGAGGGTTGGCGCATGTTTGAGGGCAGCCTTTATATTTCACTTTTGAAGTTACGTTAGGCTGACACGTGGCTTCTTCCGCTAGCCACTCAGTTTCTTCATGTTTTGGCTAAGTCTTTTGCTTGGCAGGGTCATATATTTGACCGAGGACATGCGGCAGCATGGCACTTGTTTGGAAACCCTCCCCAATTTTACTCTTGAATTAGCATCGTGCTGACACTTGGCACCCTCCGACTGGCCTGTCTCAATGCTTTGAATATTCAACCTCGACCCTATCCTTTTATAAACCGGATGCATGGAGGCTCCGTGCTCATTTAGAAATTTTCTCAAGATTTTTCCTTTGAAGGAGCGTTGGGTTAACATGTGGAAAGAAGGTGAACACGCGAAATGTGGACGCAAGGGCATGCACGGAAGAAAGAGGTACGTGAGGAAAGTAGAAAGAGGTGAATGAAAGTGCGCATGACACGTGGAAGTGAGAAGCAAGCATGCGAAAGGGAAACAGAGGGGTGGCATGTGCGCAGGAGGAAGGAAGAAAAGAGGGCGCGTGAAGGAACTGAGTCTATGTAAGTGCACAAGAGGAATGCCAGGACTTAGCAAAGGTGCATGCAAGGAGCGCACGATGAGATAGGAGAGAAAGTGAGTGCATAGGAGGAAGGCGCACAAGGGAAAATGAAAGAAGATAGAAGAATGTAAAGGGGAGCAGAAGGCACGTAAGGGCACATAGAGGAACTACATCTCGTGCAAGGTGTCAAAAGAACAATCTTGAGTGTGCGTAGCGTGAAATGTGAAACACCGTGCAGTCGGGATGAAAATATAAGTTATCCAGATAACTAGGAGAGCTATTTGGATAACACTTACAATTATCCAAACAACTTAATTGTATTAAACGAGTTGACACCCTTCAAGGAAGTCCTTTGGATTCCTAGGATTGGCCTTTTCCGAGTAACTCGTTATCATATTTATCTAATATCTCTTTGTTTAGATGTCGTTGCTTACATGTTTTCTCACTTGGTGGAAGGAGAAATTTTCACATTGTTTGCACATTCCATCATCTCGGCATTGCGATTTTTTGGTGCAGCTTATCGTGAAACCCTACTTATTTGAGTTTTGGTATTTTCTGCACTAATAACATCTAACCAAAAACACCTTAAACATCATGGCACACCCGGTGGGACATCTTAGTCCCTTTTTCATTTAGATTTCCTTTTTAGCTTTTATTTCTTTTGTTTTCTATTTCATCCAACCTTTCACTAAGAGCGCATTGTTGTTTTTGTTTTTAAAACTTAAAAATTAAAAAATTAAAAAGGAAAAATGATTACAGGTATGCTCTTTTCTTTCATCATTTCTATTTCATCACTACATCTTGTTTGTTTTTTCTCATCAAATTAAAACATTTCCTTTGGAATTTAAAATGAACACTCATATTTTCCTAATCACATAGCTTAATTAGGGATTTAAGGAATTACATTCACAAAACTCCCTTCACACACAACCAAACCATGTCAAACATAACTTGCATCTAAACATTCCTTCCCATGTGGACCTACTTAGATTTCATCACCAAGAGGATAATCCAACTCAATTTTCAGCCGAGTATAAATAAGTTGGTGGGTGGTATATTGGCTAAACACTCGACACCATTATTATCGGGATCGTGAAGTGGGGGTATGCCCCAATACCACACCTCATACTGATTTAATTTAAATTAAATTAAATCTATATTTTAGAGTAACTACATTAATGAATAATTTACAAGTGATAAAATATAGTAAGACACAAGCAAATAAGCATTTACAATATGAAATCCTAAGATAATGAGAGAGAGAGAGATGACTTAGCTAATTTTTGAATGATCTAAAAGTGTTCAGGGTGAGGAGTTGTTGGCACAAACTAGGGTGAGTGTCGTCAAGACTCACTAGAGGTTATGGAACTCAAATATGTGTAGGACGAAAGTGCCCACAGGAGGACATGAGTTCCTAGGTGCTAGTGATTGTAGTATTTTTATTTCCCAATAGAGCTATGTGCGTTGGTACTTCATCTAGACAAGTTTGGAAGCTCACCCGAAGAGCGCGCAACTTCCAAATCCCTCCCTTGTTATGCCTATCAGAATGTTAGCATGCATGTTTACTATATCCATAACCAAAACATCCATTCATGCACTCGAAACATCATAGCATTAAGATATGACACCACATAAAATAAGGAAATGATTAAAAGATAATGAATATCAAGATCTGAATACCCAAAAAACCATGTTCAAACATAGAGATCCTTGGAATCCATACATAATTTTCCATCATAACTATAATTTATATCATAACATGGAGCTTGATTTCAATACCATCCATTACAATGATGCATGGGACCCTACGTGCTCTCTACGAGACTCTAAAAAGACTTACATGAAGTTCATTCAAACCCTTCATTGTAAGAATATACCATTTATTCTAAAACTCTCATACACATAAAATCCCAATTACAATAGAAGATCACACACATATATAGGGTGGGGACTTTCCTTTCTTTCGCATACATGCACTCTCCTAATAATAGGTGTGCGTACAAAATAGCTGCATATTTTTTACATCTGCATGTTAATAATAGATCAACCTAAATATACAACATGCTTGAATCCTATTATTAGATTGATCTCGTGCATGATCCTTTTCTTTTTTGAATGTGATTTTTCCAATTATAACTCTATTTGTGCACGTCCCAAGCCGTCCTTTTGTCTATTTTTATACCTTGCTTGGACACTTTACTCCAACCCTGATTTTCCATTTTTAGCCATGTCTTTGGAAAATCGGGTAAATCCTAAATTTTGTCTACTTATGAGTGAACCTTCACACGTTGATCCTTCTTATATGTGTGCATCCCTTCGCGTACCCTTGTACACGGATCCCAACTTTCATGCATGACTAGTACTTAGTGATTTTCCCCGCTCAACATCACCCCACACTAAAGTCATTTCCCATCCTTGGAAATGTTTCATTCTACTAAACTCTCTAATGAATGAACGAAAGAATAAGGGCATATCACCATGAATTAAAGAATAAAGAATCTCAAATTTTCCCATGGTAATATCAAGCTTTAGCCAACTAGAGGATCTCGGGAACTCGTTGCATAATGCATTTTCTAACTTCTCCCACTCGTGAGTTCCTCTATGACCTTCCCCGGTACTACCTCCAAAGTACTTGAATTTTGATCAAAGCGTCATCTCGCCCACTTTCTCCTTAAGCTCTTTAATGACCACATCCAACTCTATAGTCAATATCTCCATCACATCCATTTGTTCCATGACCGGAGTTGAATCTACTTGATTTGAAATTCAAGGGTCTCCTTCATGGGTTTTATTAGGTCTATTTGCACCGATGTATCTACCATGACCTTGTCTCGCTCAATCAATCAAGATTATTATTTGGTGTCTTTTCTTGAATTGATTTGAGATCCGCCTCTTCTTTCACAATGCACACACTAAAAACGAGGTCATAAAGCTTTGTTATAAGCCTCCTTGACCTTGGCGATTAAAGCCTCATACTCAGTTATCTTGGCCTCCATTGTCCCCTTATTTCTTTTATCATCCTCAAGTAAACTCTTCGGTTGTTGGTCCCATGCCACTCTTGATGTTGAGAAGTAGCATCTCGACCAAATCTTGAGATAATCCATCTCACCATTGTAGTTTTTTCGGCTTGGCTCATGAATGTGGGGCATGCACATGTGATCTACTTCACCAATCCTCCTGCCATGTCATAAGCCTCTTTCATTTGTTTCTGCTCTCCCTTCAAGTCTTCCTTTAGCTGTTAGATTTTGCACTCTTTGTCCTTTTTATCTTCTACCATGATCCTAATGGTAGCCCTCTTATCCAAGTTTCTACACGTAACCTTAGTTGTTAGCATCTTTAGTGCGTTCACACCCGCTCATTAGTTATCCTTGTGGGGTCAACAATGTTGTACTCCTTTCTTAGATCTTTTGTTAGTGTCAATATGGAGAAGGACATGTTACTTATCTCAAACTCTGACTCTTCTACATACATATGCATGCTCCATGACAACATTTTCTTTATGCGTGAGATCCCTCCTCTCTCATCTAGAAAATCCCATCTAAATAATATCTCCTTAGTGATTGTACTCTAAAACATAACTTGAAGTACATTTGTTGGATCATCAACAACGAGACATGAATGGTGACTATGGAGCTGTTGCTTCCCTTACCGCCTTATCCTTGGTGTGCTACTTCCTAGGTTTGAAGGGATTTTCACTTGTCTCACTATCGACACCCTTATCCTCCCTAATGACATAGGCGTCATCACATTCTCCCTTGTTATCCTCAAGATCTATTTGTGTATTGTGTTTCTCCTCCTTTCACACTAATATTTCCTCCTTGTGCGAGATTTTATGTTACTCACCCTCCTCACGTTTGTTTAGGATTGGTTCCACATCTATCAGTCACTTTTTATATACTTCCTACATGGACTTCTTATGCACTAATTATTTCACCACTTACTCCTTTAGGTCTTCCTCATCTTTAGACACAACCCAATATTTTTAGGATCCCTTCTTATCCTTAGTATACTCACCTTAGCTATTGTCAATGAAGGGGATCCTTGTCTGCAGTTGAGAAGAGCTTATGCCCTATACTTTCCCTCCTCTTATACCGCATTTATTTTGTTTGGATTTGGTCTAATGCATAATCATCTTCTTCTTCTTCCTCTTCGATGGATTCTCTTATTGACATCTCTTGAGAACCTTCACCATGTTCTTCCTTGGTCCCCGAGGCATATGTGAATCACAGACCTCAATTTCCTTCCCTTCTTGCTTCTTTTGCCATAAGGTGACAAAAATCCTACAAATCATGCCACTAACTATCACATTCATGACAAGAATTAATGATGCAGCCTAGAATTTACGTAAATAACCCAGTGCGCTAACACATCACCCAACCTAGACTCGATCACTCACCTAAAGTGTGAAAAGTTTCAGGACCCTCTTTAGGGTTGCTTGTGTAGGATGTTAGCAAAATGAAGAGTTGATGCATTCAGATTCATACATAGTATAACATTCTATAGAGCATATTCCAGATCTAAATCTAAAGAGTAATAGATTCAAACAATAGCCATAATGAATTCAACCATGCAAGATCTAGTTGTAATCATGTTTAACACCTTGAATCAGTCAATACACTCCATTATATAAAACACAAGTAAATACACAGAAGCTTCTTACAATAAGTAGTACCATAAGTTCATGCGTGCATCAGATATAACAACATAACTTCACAATAACTCATATATATTCCTCCTATACTACACAGATCACTACATATTTATAAGGGTGGGGACTTTCCCTTCACCACTTACATAATTCCCAAAATAGGTCACATGCTAAAAATAACCACGCACCTTTACAATAAAGACACACATGCAAGTGCGTTAATAATGAGATCTCTTCTAGTTAAGCGGTAGTAATAATTCTATTATTAACTCAAACCCATGCATAACACTTAGTAGACGCTCTTCCAAAAATAGCCCTTGTGTGTCACACAAGTATTTATCCGGTTTGTGTGCTCTATACGCTATCTCCAAAAATATCCCGTAATCCTAAAAATGGCTAAGTCTTGAATCTGTCCTTATCCTTCGCATGTGTTTCCTTCCCTATCCTTCCGCACCTTTGAATGCACCCTGTTCCCACGTGTAAACCTTCTGTGTGCCTTCTGCTAAGTATCATACTTTGTCTTCTCAACATTACCCCACACAAACCGCATTGTCACCCCAACAAGGATTGCCTCCCGATATCTAAAGAATAAAGTATAAGGAATGGAATGAATGTAAATTAAAGAATTACTATACAAAGAATGAATTTTCACCCTGTAATGTCCTCTGTTTCAACTAGAAGAATTAATTCTGGATATTCCTCTTTGATTTCAACCTCTAAGGCTTTCCAATCACTTAGTGTGGCTTCGCCTTTTCTAGAATATCTGATGTAATAGAGTCTAATTCTTCTTGAACAATCTCTTCCTTCTCGCGTTCGTAATACTATAACAATGTTGGACATTACAGTCACCCTTCCTTCTAGAAGATCCATCTTCTGTGCTATAAGTTTTCCAATTTCATCCAAACCTGTCTTTATGGGGGTCTTGGGCTGCTGCAAGGGCCTCACGCTTTTGCTTTACCAAAGGTGCAATCATTCGCACACCCCAAAGTCTCATCCTTCATGGCCTTGTGGCTTCATTATCTTCTACCATAGTCCCGAGTCTTATTATCGCCTCGGAGCTACACATATAATCAATGTCCTGTCCGCTTTCTTCACTCTTCCTACAATTTTTGGAGTAATGCTTCATAAGATGAAATATTTTGAACCATTGAAGCCCTTTCTCTCTCTTCTTCTTTCTTAGGGTTCTTTGGCATTGGCATTTGAACCAGTCCATCCTCAAGCACCAAATCAACTAAGGTACACACATAATGCATAGCCGAAGGGAACTTTTTGTGTATCTTGGGCTCTAAGTGTGGTATTGATTGCAGGACACGATTGGCAATCTCCTCTGCCATGCTGATGAGAACCCCATTCTTCTTTTGCTCTAGGTCCTTTTCTCCTTTCAGACACACAATTTCTGCATCTTTAGCTTTGATATCTTCTCGTAGCGCTTTAATAGTGGAAAATTTATCCACATTCTTACACGCCACCTCTGTAGATACCTTCACCAAGGCATTACTCACATGTTCATCAGACATAACCATGGGTTTGATGGTTATGTGTCTATTCTGTGGCACCTTCCTCATTTTGCTTAACATATAGGATTCTTCACATACATCAAAATTAGGCTTGTCCATGTGTGTTTGCATGGACCACGACAACTATTTCCTTGTGCATGTGGTTGCCATGTCAGGGTCCATCAATTCCCATCCATACAAGTCCTTGAGGCCCACTATATTCTAGAATCAGGCACACAATTTTACATGTGTCCTCTTCATATCCCATGATTAGTGCAAGCATACTCCCCACTTTCCTCTTTGTTCTTGGCCCCTTTGGAAATTGAGTGCCAAGGTTTGGAGTTGGATTGTCTATGTCCCGAGTAGTATATTTATTTATTTCTCCCGCCTCCTTTACTCCTTCTTCATCCTTCATTTCTTCATCCTTGGGATCTTCCACATCCTCTGTTGGTACAGGAGTTCCAGTGCACGCTCTTGTGAGACTCTCTCTGTTGAGTTGTGGAGCTCAATTACTTCAGTTTAACATGCAATGGAAACTTGCTGGAAAATATAGTAACCGACATCGGTTAAGGGGAACTGGCATCATCGGGTATGACGGAATCGGTCAAGAAATGGAGGAACCGATAGTGGTTAGGGGTGACCAAAGCATCGGTTACTGTGCAAGGATGTTTTAATTAACTCTCGGGAATTAGATCTATTTTTAGCATTAAAGTATTTCTATTGATTGTAATTGCATGGCTAAGTGCCCTAAGTCTATAAACGACTATATAAGCATAAAATATAGGGTTTAGAAGTAAGAAAGAAGATGATTAACAAGAATTAGAAAGAACTTGCAAAAGTTGGTGAGAGAGAGAATTCTTGGTGATGAAGCAAAAGCTTGAGGGAAAGAAAGTACTAAACATCTGAGAGGTGTGGAAGATTATAAATCTTCATTGTATATCTTGTCAAATATTTGGATAATAGATTGACTTATTTCTTGGTGGACGTAGCCCACATTGGGTGAACCATGTTAAATTTGGTGTTGATTTATGTCTCTTGTTTTGTATATTTCTTCTAGTAGAATATCCATTTTTATTTGCATGTATGCTTAGATATGATATATTGTCTATACAACCGGTGTGCTAACCCCAACAATTGGTATCAAAGCTTTGTTTGAGGGTTTTGTGTGTTGACAGATTTACTCATAGAGGGTTTTCTGATTGAGTGGGAGCTACAACAATGGCAGAAGAAAACAAATACAAGGTAGAGAAATTTGATGGCCAAAATTATCAATTATGGAAGATGTAGATTGAGGATTATCTGTATCAAAGAGATTTTTATTTACCGTTGGATGAGAAGTCTAGACCTACGAAGATGACTGATGAAGAATGGAATATTCTTGACAAAAAGGCTTTGGGATCTATAAGATTGAGCCTGACAAAGATCCGTGGCTTCCAATATTACAAAAGCGGCTTCTACGGTAGACTTAATGAAATCTCTTGCTAATTTATATGAAAACCTAGTGCTTCAAATAAAGTATATTTGATAAAGAAACTATTTAGTTCTATGATGCATGAAGGTGAATCTGCTTCTAGTCATTTGAATGATTTCCGATCTATTGTAAATTAGTTAAAATTAGTTGTTATACCATTTGATGATGAAGTAAAAACACTTTTATTCTTATGTTCTTTGCCTGATAGTTGGGATAACTTGGTAATGGTTGTTAGTAATACAACATTTGCTAATAATATTTTGAAGTTTGATGATGTGATTAGTATAATCTTGAATAAAAAAATTCACAGGAAGAGTATAGAGGAATCATCATCTAGAAATGCTTTGAATGTAGAAAGTAGGGGCAAGCAAGAAGGAGAGATCCAAGAGTAAGAGTAACGGAAAATAAAATTCAAGGGACAACAGATCTAAATCCAGAATTAAGGGAATTACTTGTTGGAAATGTGGAAAGAAAGGACATGCAGAAATATTGTTGGTCAAAGGATAAAGAGAACCAACAACAGATAAAGGTAAAGAAGCAAATCTTGTTGCATCAGAGGTAATGCAAGATGATCTTATTCTTTATTTAGATAGTAGAATTGAATCATGGGTTTTAGATTCAAGAGCTTCTTTCCATGCAACCCCTAATAAGGGTTATTTCAAAAATTATGTCCAAGGAAATTTTGGGCATGTTTATTTGGGTGATGATGAACCTTGCAGTATTACTAGTAAAGGGGAAGTTCATCTAAAATTGCAGAATGGAAATACATGGGTATTGAAAGATGTGAGGCATGTGCCAAGCCTCAGGAGGAATCTTATTTCTGCAGGGAAACTAGGTGAATTTGGTTGCATGGTTACTTTTACAGGAGACTCTTGGAAAGTCACCAAGGGTGCTTTTGTTGTGGAAAGAGGTAAGAAGGTAGGAATGTTATATTTATCTACTTGTATTACTGATTCATTTTCTACATTATCTACTTTAGATTCAGATGCATGCATGTGGCATAACTAGTTGGGTCATATGAGTAAAAAAAGAATGCAAATCTTAAAGGCTAAGGGTAAGTTATCAGATTTGAAAGATTTAGATCTTGATTTATGTGAGCATTGTATCTTTGGAAAGTAAAAGAGAGTGAGATTTCTCAAAGTTGGGGCAACTAAGAAGGAGCAAAAATTGGAGCTTGTACACTCAGATGTGTGGGGACCAGCTCAGGTAGCTTCTCATGGAGGATCCTAGTATTATGTTACTTTCATTGATGATGCTACAAGAAAGGTATATGTTTATTGTATTAAACGTAAATTTGATATTTTGAGACTTTTAAAATATGGAAATCCCTTGTTGAGAATGAATCAAATTCTAAGTTAAAGTGCCTTAGATCTTAAAATGGTGGTGAATACTATAGCAAGGCTTTCAATTATTATTGTTCAATGAATGGAATATGTAGAGAAAGAACGGTTCCAAGAACACCACAGAGAATGGTGTTGTAGAAAGAATGAACATGACAATCATGGAACATGCTAGAAGTATGAGGATACATTTTGGATTGCCCTTGTAGTTTTGGGCAGAAGCAATTGATACACCGGTTTATTTGATTAACCGTGGGCCTTCAAGTTCACTAGATGGAGGAATACTAGAGGAAGCATGGAATGGAAAAGAGGTAGATCTTTCTTTTCTTAAATTTTTTGGTTTAGAAGCTGTTGTGCATGTTGATAAGGAAAATAGAAAAAGTTGGCTGAAAAATCCAAGAGGTGCACTTTCATTGGTTATGGATCCGGTGATTTCGGTTTCGTTTTTCAGATTTAGAGAATTCTAAAATTATTAGGAGTCATGATGTTGAATGAAATGAAAAGAGAATGTACTGAGGATCAAATTTATGTACCTAAGGATGAACTAGTTGAGAATTTTGTGAATGAAAATGAACTCTTGGATTTAAAAGAATTACCGAGCGAGGGTTACATAGTAACAAAGTGGCATTGACCCTTGACTAACACCGATCGGATGAACCGATATCGATTACAAAGGATCCAAAGCACCTTGGTTAGCAGTAACTAGCATCGATTATAGGTGGTGGCATCGCATCACCATCGTCGATTTGGATAGGAATGTCCAGGAGGTCCAAATTGAGTTTCCGGTACCCCAATCTCTTGTGAGAAGGTCACAAAGGGTAAGTAAACTTCCAAAAAGATTTACACCTTCTCTATTTTATTTGTTATTGACTAATAGTGGTGAACCTGAGAGCTTTGAAGAAGTAATGTTGGATAAGACTCATGTTCGGTGGGAACATGGCATGGATGAGGAGATGGACTCCTTAGAACGAGAGCCAAACTTGGGATTCGGTTAAGTTACTAGCAAGTAAGAGAACATTACTGAGAATAAGTGGGTTTATAGGATTAAGGAAGAATAGGGTGGACAAAAAGGTACAAGGAAAGACTTGTAGTAAAGGGATTTGCACCCAAAGTAGGTATTGACTTTGGTGAAATATTTTATCCTATTGTTAAGATGACTTCTATTAAATCTTTGTATTGAGTTTAGTTACAATATAAGATTTGCATTTAGAGCAACTAGATGTGAAGACAACTTTCCTTCATGGTGATTTGGATGAAGAGATTTATATGCAATATTCACTTGGGTATGAAGTCGTGGGTAAGGAGAAATTATTGTGTAGGTTGAAAAAGAGCCTATATGGGCTCAAGCAAGCTCTAAGGCAATGGTACATGAGATTTGATAGTTTTATGCATGAGCATGGTTACTTGAGATGTGAATCTGACCATTGTGTTTATTTCAAAAAACTTGAAAATGGGAGCTATATTATTTTGTTACTGTATGTGGATGATATGCTTATTGCAGGATTTAGTATGTAGGACATTGGTGAGCTTAAGAGAAAGATAACTCACACATTTTCTATGAATGATTTAGGAGATGCAAAAAGAATCCTTGGCATACAAATACATAGAGACATGAAAAACAAGAAATTGTATTTGTCTCAGGAGGATTATATCTACAAGGTGTTAGAAAGGTTCAACATGTAGAATGCAAAACATGTTAGCACACCTATGACACTTAAAATTGAGAAAAGATCAGTGTCCTTCATCACATGAGGAGGTCAAATGCATGACACGAGTGTCATATGCTTCAACAGTTAGAAGTCTCATGTATGCTATGGTTTGTACAAGACCAGACATTACACAGGTAGTGGGAGTTGTGAGTAGATATATGGATAATCCAGGTAAAGAGCATTAGAAAGCAGTCCAATGGATACTCAGGTATTTGAAAGGGACATCTAGCATGCAGTTATGCTATGGAGATTTGGATATTTCATTACGTGGCTATGTTGATTCAGATATCTAGATGGTAGGAGGAGCACTATTGGATATATTTTCACAGAGGTGGAACTACAAGATTATTTGGATTTCAAGATTGCAGAAGGTTATGGCTTTGTCTACTACAAAGGCAGAGTATGTTGCAGCTACAAGGCTTGCAAGGAGATGATATGGATGAGTAGGTTAATGGAAGATTTGGGAAAGGAGTAAAGTGATTGTAAACCGTTCGGTGTGTTAGAGTACAATTCATTTGGCAAAGAACTCAGTGTTTCATTTGAGAATGAAACACATTTAGTTGAGGTATCACTTCATATGGCAGGTATTGGAGGATGGATAGTTGAATCTGGAAAAGATTCATATGAGTAAGAACCCTACGGATATGCTAACGAAGCCATTAGCAAAAGAGAAGTTGGAGCTACACTCCACTTCTGTTGGTCTTCAAGTTTGAGACTTGAAGAGGAAGAAACAAAGCTAAGGAAGAATCCAAGAATGTTATATAGGTATGGTGCAGTAATTAATCTCCAAGTGGGAGATTGTTGAGTTGTGGAGCTCAATTACTTCAGTTTAGCATGTAATGGAAACTTTCTGGAAAATATAGTAATCGACATCGGTTAAGGGGGAATCGACATCGGTTAAGGGGGAACCGGCATCGGTCACCAAGGACTAGCATTGGTTAATCAAGGAAGGAACCGACAACTGTTAGGGATAACCGAGTCGGTTACCTGTGCGAGGATGTTTTAATTAACTCTTGGGAATTAGATCTATTTTTAGCATTAAAGTATTTCTATTGATTGTAATTGCATGGCTAAGTGACCTAAGTCTATAAATGATTATATAAGCATAAAAGATAGGATTTAGAAGTTAGAAATAAGATGATTAAAAAGAATTAGAAATAACTTGCAAAAGTTGGTGAGAGAGAGAATTCTTGGTGATGAAGTAAAAAGCTTGAGGGAAAGAAAGTATTTTACATCTGAGAGGTGTGGAAGACTATAAATATTTATTGTATATCTTGTCAAAGCTTTAGATAATAGATTGGCTTGTTTCTTAGTGGACGTAGCCCACACTGGGTGAACCACGTTAAATCTGGTGTTGATTTATGTCTCTTATTTTGTATATTTCTTCTAGTAGAATATCTACTTTTATTTTCATGTATGCTTAGATTTGATATATTGTATGTACAACCGGTGTGCTAACCCAAACATCCTCTGCCTCCTCATTCAGCTTCAACTTTCTCCTTCATTTCTTGGTTGTATCTTTATGTGGAGAGGTTTGTGATGATCTTCGTACCGACTGTGGAGTTCCCGCGCCTTGTGTTCTTATTCTTCTAAACACTCTATTGCAACATCGATCTCCTTGGACTGCTTCTAATTCCTCTTCATCTTCTTGTTCCTATGGTGGGGTACTTGCGTGCTCAGTCTCCATTTTTTCTATAGGTTACCTCGGCCTCTATGTACCAAGCCACCACTATCTTCACGCCCTTCTTCCTCTTCATCCACCACTATGGTTTCTTCAGGTTGAGGGGCTGGAATGTTCTCCACCGTATACTTACCTTTTGGTGGCCCCTGAGGAGTGCGAAATCACTTTCTACATACTCATTACCCTCCAACTTAGGCTTAAGTTAAATTTATATTAGCTTGACTCCACTATCCCCAACAACTAACCTTACAGGATTCATTTTTATAACATCCGAGATAAGCCTTTCCATATAGGCATTCTTTCCGGTATATATATGTTTTTCTTAAAGTGTGGTAGTCATAATCTACCTTATCCACATTAAAATTCAGTCGACGTGCATCAGTGAAATGGTGGACTGATGCTTGGAAGTAGCGCATTGTGAAGGAATACGGTAGTTTGCACCATGGGCTCCAAGTCCCATCCTTCATAGAAAATCGTATGATGCGAAGTGCTGGTACACAAGAAATTATATTGCCTTACCCACCACCGATGCGATGGTAGTTCCTTAGGAATGTGCCACTCCTCAAATGCCATGTGGATCCTATTATACCACATCTCCCCTCTATTTGAATGGCCCACTCATTGACCCTTTGCATAAATACTTCGTGAACCTCTCCACGAGGGACTTCTTCTCCATGGGGTACTCCCAAATCTTGTCTTTTGGCCCATCAGTACTCCAATCTCCACAAATACTAGTGACAACAAGATAGCGCCAAAATTGATTCTTTCACAGGTGTGCACTTCCTTGACGATGGTCTCCACAATGTAGCTTGCTATGTTATAGACTACCCCCTGTGACATCTTCCTTACGAAATGGAGCCACATTGTATTCACTGCGACCATATCTCCTGATCATTTAACTTGGTTACCATATGCGCAGCTGCTTGTACCACTGAGTACTTCTTTAGTTTATCGATGTCCATTCCACATGGACCTTTTGTATACCCCAGTTCCTTTCATGTTTCCATGATTTCTAATTTATCAGTTAGGTCACTATCAATATCCATCCATGTTCCCTTTAACCATGTTAGCATCAAGATCAACATTGTTTTAATCCTTATCCTTCTTCCGGAAAAATAGAAGTCCTCATGGACTCTGCTCATTAGCCACTGGTAAAGAGGTTCATATTTTCCAAAGTATGGGAGCTCATACAACTGGTACACTCCTACTTGTTTTAAAATTTTCTCCCCCAGTGTCATCATATACCAAAGCATATCCTCTGTCATGTGCTTGTTGGTCTTTGTACTCAACAACGCGTCTAATTCTTTCTTATTATCAGAGGTGTAGTGGTTGTAATCACTCACCTTGCAGCTGCGTATGTGGGAATCCCACTCTTGCCCAACTATCACACCTTTCGAATCTGCATCTCTGAGAAACTACTCTCGGGAGCAATTTCAACTTCTGCCTCCACTTTCTTCTTTCCTTTGGCTCCTGCAGTAGGTGCTTTCTTTGGTGCCATCATCAAATCTCAAGTTTCTATCTTCTATAGTGAACAAATCCAAACCCTAGCTTGAGTCTATGTGCCCTAGTTCAAAACCATGTGCCCTAGCTCTCTTTCAACATGTCTACTTCACTCAAACCCTTCACCAATGGGGACGCAAGCTTCTTCTGCACACAAATCCACTCTCCACGTCTGGTTTCACACTCTCCACACCTCAATACTCTTCACTCGGGTTGGTCGAACTTCGCTTGTTCAATTCTTACGATCAAAACTTTAACAATGAACTTGCATCACATCCTTATATAGATTTTCAAAAAGTTGGTGCATTTATTTCTCCTTCACCTACCAACAATCCTCTCATTAATTGACCATTTTCAAAATTTCCGTGTAGTACATCTTCGCACCTCAGCTATAACCTTCTAGTGCACCTTCCTACCTTCTGGCTACATAATTCTCTTCAAAATGCTTCCATGCACCTAAGTACCTTGCCACTGCGCCTTCTCTTAGTAGTCTCCATGGCCACTACTTACCTCACGTTATATTGTTCCTTCGTTTATCTCCATCTATGGTCCTTATTTAGAAGCAATCTTCTTTCCACCAACTCTCCAAACTTGAATAACACATATAGCAGTTTGTTCCTTTATGTGTACCCATTTTTCAATAGCCACCCCACACAAATGGTATGTGTAGTCCTCTACGCATAAAAATTCTTCAAACGGTAATTAGCTTCTAGCACACAAACACGTTTATTACACAAAACACCAACTAAATTGACAAATCATAACGACAAAGAAGGAAATACATTAAAGGAATACATAATTGAAAACCTAATCTAAATGGAAACACTTCCTTATTACAAACACCAAGAAGACTTATTTGTAGTAGGGATTCAACCTACTCGTTGAAATAACCAGGTAACCATATTCCATCAAGTACCTCTAATTGAAAATCTCTGTTTCAAGTATGTAAGTGATAACATATGGTCCTAACCAATGTACTTTAAGTGTTCTGGATGGCCCGAAACTTAAAATCATAAAGAAACACCATCTATCCTATCTCAAGATTTTTGTCCCCGATGTACTGTCATGTCATGCTTTCTACCTAGATTTTACTTACTTCGACTCCAACGTGCTATTTCTCACCACTCATCCAAGCTTAATTAATTGTTCAATTCTTTCTTCTATGCTTTTTCATCACCTAGAAATCCAAAGTGTGCACAATATGCAAAGAAGGTAACATGAATTCCATATGAAGAACTGATTTTACACCAAACACCAATTGAAAGGGTGTGGCCTTGTTTAACTACTTGTATGTTGTTCTATATGCCCAAAGTATGACAAAAACTTTATCACCCCAATATTTTCTTCTATCCTTGCAATTTTTGTCAATTTCTAGCTCAAAATCTTATTGAAAGCCTCAACAGTCCCATTTTCCTGAGGATGATAAGGTGTAGTCTTATGGTGTGCAATTATGAACTCATCCAATAGAATTCTGATTGTCTCATTCAAAAAATGTGTGCCCCTATCACTTTTCAAACTCAATGGGAATCCATACCTTGTAATAATATTTTCCCATAGAAACCTAGCTATTGTAAAGCTGTTGTATAATCCTTTGTAGGTGTTGCTTCTGCCCACCTTGTCAGATAATATATGCAAGTGATGATATAACGCGATCCAGTCCTATGTGCGGCTAGTGAAATAGGACCCACAAAATCTATAGCCCATTTCTCAAATGGTTCTACACTAGGAATAGGTCTTAAAGGCATTTCATCTCTTTGTCCTAGTTTGCCAAGGTGCTGATAGTGATCGCAGGCCTTGCAATATGCCTTACAATCCTTATACATGGTCTCCCACCATAATCTAGTGAGTAGAATCTTGTGCGTAGTGGCGTCACCTACATAGTGCTCACTTGCAATACCATCATGAGCCTCTTCCATGATATCTGTGCTCTCATGCTCCAATACACATTGGCACAATACTTCATCTTGGCCTAACTTGTACAGGTCATCGCTAATTAGCATAAACAATGTCATGCGAATGGCAAGTTGTTTCTTCTCTAAGGATTTCATTCATTTTAACACCATACATGTAAGTATAAAGACAAAAATGTCCTCTAATTCTGATGGCATGCGTTGTAACTAAAGTATAGCTGTTCATCGGGCATGGTATCTTCAATTACTGCGTCTTCTCCCGACTATATTTTGGATAGATGGTCCGGTCCAGAATTACTTTTCCTTGGTTTTACCACAACTATAAAATCAAATTCTTGGAATAAGAGTACCCATCAGCATATTTACCCCGTAAAATGGGCTTGTTTACCAAATAATTCAATGCCATGTGATCGGTATAGAATACAAATGGTGTTGCTAGTAGGTACTGTCTAAATTTATGTAGCGCATAGATCATTGACAAAGCTTTGCGCTTTGTAGTTGTATAATTTTTCTCTACAGGAGTCAAATTTCTACTAGCAAAATAGATAGGATGATCTATAATACCTTCTCCAAGATGAGCCAACACCATGCCAATGGTCGTGCTAGAAGCATCCACATGTACATGAAATGGTTGGTCCCATGAGGGAAAGCGTAGAATAGGTGATGTAGTAAGTTTTTCCTTTAATGTCTCGAATGCGCGCTACTACGGATCCTTCCAATAAAATGTCCCTTTCCTTTTATTAACTCCTCCAAGGGTACGTCAAACTTAGCATACCCTTTAATAAATTTTCTATAATACCTAGTGTGACCTAAGAATCCATGCACCTCACTTTTACTAGTAGGATCTTCCAGGTTGATAATGACTACAACCTTAGCTAGATCAACCAAAAACCTTCCTTGCAGATGATGTGCCCTAACAGTGTGCCAAATGGTGTAGCAAATACACATTTCTTGATGTTCAAAGAGATGTTTAATTGTCGACATCTTTCAAACATTAAGCATAAATTGTCATAATGATCCTTAACAAGTCCATACACCGTCCAGTCATCTAAATAAACTTGCAAGAAGTTGTGAATAAAATCTTTGAATGCTTGGACAACTATGCGTGAAAATACAATAGGTGCATTTTTCAGACCAAAAGGCATCACAGTATAGGAAAAAATTCCCCATTTAGTGGTAAAAGTAGTCTTTTCCTGATCCTCCTATGCAATCCTAACCTGATGATACCTAGAGAATCCATCTATAAAGGAATAGATCTCACACCCTGTAACACCTTCTAATATTTCCTCTGTGAATGGTGTAGGAAAAGGATCAGTCACACATGCAACATTCAACTCCCTGTAGTCCACACAGATCCTAATCCGACCATATTTCTTTATACTGATCACCATTGGGCTAACCCATTCTGATTCATCTAGGGGCTTGATGATTCCAGACTTCAAATTTTTGTCAATTTCTTTCTTGACCTTTTCACGCACGTTGGGGTTCATCCTATAGGGTCGCTTCCTAATTGGGTGCGTATGTTCCTTAAGCTTTATCTTCATTTCTCCTAAAGATTCATGCACACCTTTTAATTAATGGTATCCTTTAGGAAATAAGTCCTGATAATCTCGTAGTAACTCAATGATTTTTTCCACTTCAAAGTTAGACCAATAATCCCCAATTATGGCCTCTTTAGGCTCAGCATCCGATCCAATATTCACTTTCTTTGTTTTCATAGGTTCATGATAGGCATGCATGGTCTTATCTGCATTGTCCAAAACCTCATGCCTACCTATTGAATGATCTACATCCAAATTTTCTACTTCTTCATCATCCACTAAGTAGACCATATTTCCTTTTTCTTTCTCAAAGCAAGCGCGCTTAAGTAGTGTGGCATATGTCTCTGTTTCTTCAACAAAACGCACTCTGAGTCATTTCCATCAAATAAATCCTGAATGAGTTCTTCCACCTTTGCACTGTCTCCCATAGTTAACCACTTTATAACCCTTAATTCCTCTTCTATTAGAGGTTTAGTAGAGAAGTAGTCAAAATTCTGGATCATTCCTGCAATCAAATCTTGCCAATTTCTAGTCTCTCTATGGAGTTCCACATATACATACCAAGCACGTGCACAACCTTATAAAGTGGAATAAAATTTGTGCACCTAGAGTGAAGGTGGTAAAAATTCCTGCCCCTCTATCTAGATTCTCTCACATTCTTTGAACGTGGTGTGGAACATGTTGATTACCATAATAAGTGTAGATTTGAGTAGGTGCATTGCTCCTGGAAAACTGAGTAGAAATGGAAATCCCGATTTCATTCCATCTTACAAGATTATCCATGTGAACCACCCACTAGCGTGCTACTGTCCCATGTAGGATATATGCTAGCATATTCTGTCTCTCCAACTGGTTTATCCACTGTTCCTCCACGGTGTGCAAAAATACCGTAGAATCTCCTTTTCTAGTGTATCGAGGTGCCGAGTTGTTACTATTCTCTTGATACAATGAGGTATACTATTCCACGCAAATGTGCTTCGTACTTCACGCCCTACTAGCTCGGAAGTACCATGAGCCCAATCATCACAAGCAATACTTGTAATATCATTAATAGATTGTGTATCTTCCCACTAAAGGATTACTTCTTTAGCTAGCTTGAGCACTTTTGGGTCCCGGATGACATGTACATAAATCCTATTTAGATCTTCCTCACTCAAAGGATCAAGATAGGGAATAGATTTCCCATCGGTTAAAGGGATAGTAACCCTTTCCTCATTCTCAACACTAATATAACCCTTTTTGAACCAAAGATCAGCATTATTTGCATAACACCAAGGGCACCCAAGTAGAGCTGGGAAGTTTTCTACTTCTGCAAGTGCCAAAACCTCAAAGTCCCCGTGAACTTGGCCCCTTGTATAGTAATGGATGCATCTTTTAAAAATCCAATAGGGGTGGCCTTGGTTCGATTAGCCATAAACAACACATTAGAAGATGGTTGTAATGGGGTCTCCCATCTGTACCCATGCATCTAAAATAAGAACATTGACTTTCGTACTGTATCAATCAATATATTACTCAAAATCCATGCATCTAAAACAACATTTAGAGTGATTTCCTTGTCATAGTCTAAGTTATGGGGGGAATATTTACATGCAGGATCTGTCATCTAGTCTCAATACTTACGTGTAGATTGTTTACCTTTAGCCAATTCCCTATTAATGGAATGCTATTCTCCTAGCATAACATTTTACACACCTCCTTCAAGTCATCAATATAAGTTTGGACTGTCTTAGTTGCTTTCTTTTGCTCCATATTCCATGATTACTCCTTTAAACACTGTATTTCACCCTGAAGATTTCTGAGTACATCCATGGTTTCTTGATAAACCTCCTTATGATGGACAAGATCTGGGTACCATGTATGTAGAACCTCCTCCTTAGTGATGGTAGGCTTTTGCTATAATGCTTCTTTGGTGCGTACTCACTTCAGTGCGGGTAATGATATTTATAGGTAATACCTTAGATTCTAGTTCCAACTTGGGCATCCACTGATTTTGCATAGCGTGTTGTATCCTAACCATCCCTGTGCCTTTGTTTTGTTATTTATGCTACTTACTAAGATGCTCATATAAGTATGGGCATTCCTCATAGTTATGATTCTTTCCACATAAAGAACATGTAATATTCTGAGGAGATTCGCACTTGTAGTGGTCAGGTGATCCACATGTAAAGCATGTTCTATGAGGAAACTCACCTCGTTCACCACCACAGCCTCGTCCTCCGAATCCACCATGGTATCCTTAACCTCTGCCATGACCTCCTTCAAAATGACCTTCATTCCAATCATAGCGCGCTTGATTTTTATCCTGATCCTAATGGTCACCTTTACCCTTAGATTTATCTAATACTCTTGTCTGTCATACACCAATATCTATAGCATCATGGATCTGACCAATTAGCCGACATTATTCCGTATCGTGAGTCGTAGACCTACAAATTTTACAATAGCAAGAGATGTTCTTCCTTATCGTGCATTGTAATAATGGGCAGTGTCTAACATCATGGTTCAAATGAAATATCTCATAGTCTAACAACAATGAACATACTAATATGCAGGGAAAACTATCCTTGGTGTGACCTTTCACTTCAAAATCTGTACACCAAATCCCCGTGTGCATCTCATGTGCTGAGTTCATCGATAATTTCTCCAACTTATTTTCCATAGCCATAATTTTTGCTTCCAAGAATGGGCTAACTCTAGTGTATATACTTTCGACTACCTCATCGCGTAAAGTTGCTTCAAGTGCTTTGTATGGATCAATGTATGTCTTATGTGATAGCACCCTTCTAAAAGGTGTAATCAAACCTCCAATGAACCATTATGCATGCTGACTTGCGTGAATATCATAAGAAAGCTTAGATAAAAGCATTTTGAAATGAGCATCATACTCCCTGACACTCTCAGTAGTGCCTTGCTTGATATCCTTGAGTGCGCTTATACTCTTTTGCTCAAACTCAGGGATGTGAAACTCTTTAAGGAAAGTATCTTTTAATGCTGCATAGTCTACGCAAGTCTGATCAGTTCAAATTTTTGTACCGATTGTGTGTGCATACTTATAACGTAGTGGCAAATTGACTTGCCTTGCGCTCGAAGTTGTGATTCCTTTTGCGCGCCATAGTATTTCACACATGTGCACATGTTCAACAACATCTTCTATACCCCTATATTTTGGTAGATGAAGAGACATCTCCATGTAAATATTCTGGGGTTGGTATGGACCTTGCCCACCTAATCCAGAACCTCCTGTGTTTCCTTTGCCTCCAAAACCACTAGATCCACTGGAAATAGAACCACCTATACCTCTTGATCCTCCACCTATAGTCAGAAGTGGACCAGAAGATGTACTTCCCTGTGTCCCAATAATAGTACTGAACTGAACCCCTACAGTTTGTGAAGTGTTACCACTCCCATAAGTGAGTCCAAAATTCTACGTGCTTGAATTCTATGTAGATGATACACTTGAAAATGTACCTCTAAAAAACAATGAAGACGTCTTCCCTACCATCAATGTACTTGCTATGTGACTTACTCTTGCTCTCCCACTGCCTAAATTAGCTTGTTGACTGTTTGTCATACTAGATACTAGAAAATCAAGTGTAAGGGATAGGTTTTCAGGTAGATTCAGATGCGTGCGGTAGCCCGAGTCTTCTTTCTGGCACACTTACACGAGAGGCCAAGGGGGGTTCCCTTTCATGCTTTCCCAAATGGGGAGTTCCTGATGCTCCAGCTCTATGCCTTCTATGTGAGCTCTAAATCCTTTGCGAGCCATCTCTCTCCTCAATGCCATTTA
The DNA here is from genome assembly GCA_018340775.1 of Taxus wallichiana var. yunnanensis. Taxonomy (NCBI): domain Eukaryota; kingdom Viridiplantae; phylum Streptophyta; class Pinopsida; order Cupressales; family Taxaceae; genus Taxus; species Taxus wallichiana. Next base: position 40,584,719 of record CM031244.1, read on the forward strand.
CTCTGCAACATCCCGCTACTTCTCTATCTCCCTCTCGTGTGCCTCATTATACTTAAGCTGCCTTTCTTCTCTCTACCTTTCTACCGCTAGGTCTACCATATTTCACCAAACCTACTCCTGCCCTCATACGTGGTGGGGTTTAGTTAGCCATTGGTTTTCTTTCCAAGTTCAAGGTCACCATCAAGATTTTGATCACCAATGGAATGCCTTGCAAGTAAGTTCCCCTGGGATATCGTAAAAAATGGAATTCCGCTACCTCTGGGAAAGAATAAGTGGAAATTGAGTACTCTAGAATATAACTATTCAGAACACCATAAAACCAAGTATCCATAATGCATGTCCAAATCAGATCAGCATCATAAAGGGCCTAAAATTATTCTTGCATCTAGACAAGTGCATGATACCTCCAATCCCTTTTAGACGCATAAGCAACCAGCCACTCATACAATTCTACCAAAAATAGCAAATAAGCTCTCATACAAATTATTTTCCACCCATGCACGTGCATTAAACTTAGATCCAGTGTTGAACCTCCATGCGTATTCTTCTTCTAGATCTTGTATCCACTCCTCAACACTTGCTAGGGTCAACCGATATGTCTTCATCGCGAACCATCCTGAAAACAACTAAAAAGAGGTCCCGACAATAGAACCAATGATACAACCTAAAATTTACCAGAAATAACCCATGCATGTTAGAACATCACCCGGCCTAGAATGAGCACTCACCCAAAGTGTGAAAAGGTATCAGGCCCCTCTTTAGGGTTTCTTGTGCAAGATGTTAGCAAAATAAAGAGTTGATGCATTCAAATTCATACATAGTATAACATTCTACAAAACATATTCCAGATCTAAATATAAAGAGTAATGGATTCAAACAATAGCCATAATGAATTCAACCATGCAAGATCTAGTTGTAATCATGTTTAACACCTTGAATCAGTCAATACACTCCATTATATTAAACACAGTAAATACATAGAAGCTTCTTATAATAAGTAGTACCATAAGTTCATGCGTGCATCAAATATGGAAACATAACTTCACAATAACTCATATATATTCCTCCTATACTACGCAGATCACTACATATTTATAAGGGTGGGGACTTGCCCTTCACCGCTTACATAATTCCCAAAATAGGTCGCATGCTGAAAATAACCATGCACCTTTACAATAATAGACACACATGCAAGTGCGCTAATAATAGATCTCTTCTAGTTAACTGGCAGTAATAATTCTATTATTAACTCAAACCCATGCAAAATTCTTAGTAGATACTCTTCTAAAAATATCCTTGTATGTCACACAAGTCTTTACCTGGTGTGTGTGCTTTGCATGCTATCTCCAAAAAAAACCTGTAATCCTAAAAATGGTTAAGTCTCGAATCAGTCCTTGTACTTCATGCGTGTTTCCTTCCTTATCCTTCCACACATTTGAACATGACCTATTTCCATGTGCTAATCTTCTACATGCCTTCTCGCTAAGTATCATTCTTTTCTCGCTCAATACTTAAGTCCGAGTTTCAGCTTAAAATTCTCCAAATATGTAGGCTTGAATGGGTATCTTTGGTTTTACATAGAGTGTGCTAGTCCGAGTATACCTTCTCTACATCAAACACCATATTTTGTGCATCCTTTACTCGTTCACTACACATTTGGATTACTTAGCGGTGAATGAAAATAGGAGTTTGCACAAAGGCCACATTTCATCATTGGCCATCATGAATCTAGAAAATTTAAGGTGATTCATTTCTACAAACTTCTCCTATTGGCCTACTTCTCCCAATAGATCCCTTGACATGCGTTATTCAATCTCAATGATTGTGTACATCCTATTATACCACTTGTCTACTCTAGCCTTGTATAAATTGTTTATTTCACCCTCACATGTGAAGTATTCAAACTATACTATGGGGAACATGTTTTCTACTAGGTGAATCCATATGTTATCTTCTAGTCCATCCGGTACACCAATCTCCTAGATTAAAATCAATAACAATATAGAACCCCATGTGATTTGTCTCCCTTATCGGTCTTCGCCTTTGCCTCTTCAATATTCCTATTAGAAATGTATTACGCAATGTTGTATTGTGTCTTATGCGCAATGTAGAGGAAATTTTGGTTCAATTCCCCCATCATTCGGAGGTACCAAGTTTGTAGCTTACTGGGTGAGCCACTATCATGGTTGTAAGGTCTATAACCTTTTCAACACTACTCTAAAAAATATGCAAATTTGTAAAACCCTACATATTTCAGATTCACATATGATAAATAAAAAATAAATCACAGATTTAACACAAGAAATAGACTAAAAATTTTGAAACCCTAAGTGCGAGAAAGGGAATGAGGGACTTATTTTGTTTCATAATAAATCTTGAAGTGTGTTGATGGAAAATTTCGAATAGGAGGGGACTGTCGCAACCACACCTAGAAAATTCTATAACTATTGGAATAAGCTAGACTAGGGTACATGGATTGGGGAAAGGGTCTCAGGCACCGAGACCTCTGTTGGGTGGTTGTGATTACTCATGACCTCGAAAACTAATTTTACTTATGTCACTAGGTAGTCACTAACCTTCATTGTTGGTCACATGTATGTCGTACTATGTTCATAGAATTCATCTATAGCCTGTGAAACAAATGATCTCCTGCAAAACCCTAAAAACATCAAATCCTAATAAAGAAAAGATGTAAATGGGGAGTCAGACTAACCTTGATGGTCACCCAACATAGTGAACTTATGACCAAACACTACACTACATTTTAGACTCCATGTAGTTCTTGTGTGTGTGTGTGTGTGTGGGTGTGTGTGTGTGTGCAAGAATCATGCCCTAAAAGGCCATTATGCAAGTGCATGTGATATCAAGAAATAACTAGATGTACCAAATGTAAATAGATGCGTGGATGGAAAAATGAACTTCCCCTCCTACTCATTTATGTAAAAATACAGTCCCTTGTCCCTTATATGAGTGTTAGATGGATGCCTTTGATGCTATTAGAATGAATTTTGATGCAACCTTAGGTGATGATAGTAGATGCTTAGAGGTTGGTCCTTAATTTTTTTCACATAGCTTTGTATTTATATGATTTCCTTGTTTTAGTTTTGTAATTTATAATGAAAAGGTTGAATCATAAGAAAACAAGATCTTTGAAAAGGTAAAAGAGGCCTTAAAGAGGTCGAGTAAGATACAAAAGAGGTCGGGGTACCCGAGGAGGGGATGAGGGCACCTAGGCACTAGCATCCTAGCCTGGGCCCTAGTGTCCAAAGTCAAGAAAGATAAATCAATGAAGATCAACCTAGGATGTAGGGTGTGTAAGACAAGAAAGAAAACCAAAGACAAAGTAAAAGGGCCAAAGACAACTATCAATTACTAGTTTTCTTGCTTAGGAATCATATGAATAGTAATATGTGATTAGGACCTATAAATGTACCCAAGTGTACGATTTAGTGTCTACAAACACTCATGTCCCCTGGTCCCCCTATCATAATGGATTTTTGGGGTAGTTCCTTGATTTTAGTCTCATCTCGCAGATCTAATTCCAGGTATTCTCAAGTCTCTCGCAACCATGTTACTCATCCTATCAATCGAGTCGTGATCCTCATTCTTCGGTCCGTAAAGTAAAATTAATCCTCATGCACCCATAAGACCAGCCACTAGAACAAGTGTGCTCGCCACCAAATAAGGGTAGCTCAAAGAGCTAGAGAACCCCTACCTTCTCAATACTCTTCCTTACCAAGTCATCCAATAATGCTTAATATTATGTGGTTCTTGTTTACAATTCACGCAACATGTAATTTTTTAGTGTGGCCTCATTTCATGGTGCCCTATAGTTATACTCACTAATTTTACGCTTTACGAGCTGCGATGTCCATTGTTGTGCCACAATTATCCCCTGTGGGTATTGCATTTCCTAGCACAACTATTTTTGTGCATCCAACACCTCAAATTAGTTTCTTTTCCCTTTCCCTTGCCCTTACCTTTGCCTCTCGGTGATGATGTAGGTTATGTCTTGGGTTCCATCATTCACTTCTAAATTACCCTTGTAATTAATTCCCTAGGTGTTTGTGATTCCAAACTTTCTTTCTCTACAAATCCTTGTGCTATGTGTTCACTTCCTCTCGTGTGCCGTAGTTGTTCAAGTATCTAATTGTTAGCCCTAAATCTATGACACCAAATCCTTTACGAACCCTATCCCTTCAACCCTCAACACTATAAACCCTACTTCACTAGTGCCCTTTCCTTTTACTCAAACTTCCAAGTTCTCTCTTGAAGGAACTCCACTTTGAAGGCTAATGTGCTCTCCTCTAGTTTGTTCATTACTTGATTTTCTTCGTTACACTTAGTCACTCGGCTACTCAATCACTCAAATATCTTCAAATGGAAGGTAGAAAATGAGCTCAATTTCCCCTATTTTTATATTTTTCCAAACTTTAAAACTCCTTTGTATTACGTTTGTAGCTCTAAAACACCCTTTTTATGCTTTTATGACTTAAAGTGATTTTTCTATCTTTAAATTTTTTTTTATCTTCACGGTAATTTTATTTTCTTTCCCCATACTTTCTTTTGTGTTTGGATTTCATAACCTTCTAGTGCATTGCTACTTTCCAAGCTATAGACATCCTTGCGCACTCTTGCCCTGCACTGCAACCCATCTTCATCCGCACTACATACCAAGTAGTTCATCCTATTTCTACCTCCCTTATGTTACATTACATGGCCGCTTACTTGCATGGCTTCTAAATCTAAGAAATTCCCATAGCACCATAATCTCTAAACATGTGTAACACTTTTCTCTTTCCTCTCGTGAACACCCAATTTGTATCCATCAAGCACATTTCTTTAATAATGTCACGTGAACCCTTGAACAAACTTCAAAACAAATACTAGAATCCCAAAAATATTTTTTGCACAACAGTCACACTTGTTTTCCACCCACACTAAAAGCATGCACATCAAATCAATGAGTAGTAATTAGCTCATGCACTCAAACACGCTTATTACAACAAAACAAAGAAAAGAAAAATAAAACACGAAAGGGAAATTTAATCAAAGTGGCAATACTACCTTATTTAAAACATAAAAGCTTATTTATAGTAGGGCATCAACCTACTCCCATTGAATTAAACGGAAACATAGTGTCATCCAACGCTTGCAATTGACATGTACTTGATTCTAGTATCTTGGTCACTACAAAGGGTCCCAACCAATGGACTTTCAACTTCCCAGGTGGCATGAAAAATTGGAGTCATAAAGAAGGACCATATTTCCCACTACAAAAGACCTATTCTTAATGTTCTGTCAGTCAGCCAATCCTTGTATAAAACCTTCTCTGTCTTCCGACTCTAATGTGTAATGGTGCGTAGCTCATCTAATTGTATTAATTTTTCAATGCACTCATCCATGGATTATTCATCATCCAAACCACCTGTGTGCACAATTCATAGGGATGACAACATAAATTCCACATGTAGTACATCCTTCACACTAAACACCAACTGAAAGGGTATGTCCTTGTTCAACCATTTATAGGTTATTTCTATATGCCCAAAGAACTATTGATACCTTGTCATCCCAATCATTCCTTCCAACATCACATATCTTTGTTAGTGTTTGTCCCAATATCTTGTTGAAAGCTTCAAAAGTAGTGTCATTATCCCGGGGGTGGTAAGGGGTAGTCTTATATGGCGTGCCACCATTAAATATGTTAGTAAACTTCTAATGGTCTCATTTAAAAAATGAGTTCCTTTATCACTCGTTAGACTCAATGGACATCCATACCTGCTGATGATGTTTTCCCAAAGGAATATTGTTGTTGTTGTTGTAGTGCAATATTTTATAAGTGCAACCTCTACCCACCTTGTCAAATAATTAGTACATGTGATGATACAGGTGCCCCAAAGTCCTACACATGGGTGGTGTAATAGGTCCTACAAAATCAATTTCCCATTTCTCAAAAGGTTTTGCACTTGTGATAAGCCTTAATGACATTTCATCCTAATTTCTTGGCTTGCCAATCCTATGGAAATGATCACATATCTTTACAAAAGCCTTGGTATCTTTGTACAATGTCTCCCACCATAGACCTACTAAAAGGATTTTACGTGCAAAGGGTGTCACTTGCATAATGGCCTCCCGATATCCCTCCATAAGCCTCCTCCATGATGGCTTCATGCTCATGTTCAAGAACACATCTATACAAGACATCATCTCTACTCATTTTATACAAGTCTCCTCCAATGAGTTTATATGGCACAAATCAAATAACAAGATGATTATTCTCTAAATTATTTATTCCCTATAGCATTAGTCCAAAGGCATAAAAATACTTCAATGTCTTCCAAATAAGATGGTTTATGGTTCAATCTAAATAGTTATGCATATGACATTGTGTCTTCAATATTACGTGTATCATCTCCAAAATTGATCCTTGAAAAGTGATCATAAATTTAACAAAAACTAAACTAAAATGGATGGTATTACATATCTTAAATTCTAAGATGTGTTACAATAATAAAATATGGTAGTAAAGTACACTAGAGGACTCAAGAAACAAGTAATGAAAGTAAAACCCTAAGTAAAATGAAGAGTTAAGACACTTAGCTGATTTTGTAATATTCCTGACAATGTGTGAAGGTGGGAAATTGATCAAAATAGAACACAGGAGTTCACGACCAAGCCCACAAAAATACGAAGTGCGAGAAAGAGCATAGCTTGAGGCACCTAGAATGGTACAGGGGCACCTAGATACTAGAATCCCTTCTTAGGTGCTAAGGTCTATGCAAGAGGTCTAGAAATCAATTTTGTAGGGTCATTGGTTGATCTAAAACCCTTGTTGTCTATCTTAGTATGTCGTATAACTTCTGCAGATGTCGTCGATACCTTTTATTATATAAATCATATGCAAAACCCTTCAAATAACATCAAATCCCAAAAAAGAAAGATGTAAAATGAGGGGAAAAATTGTCCTCACTGTCACAATGGTGATCTTATGACTAAGAGTTGCACTACATCTTAGATCTAATGTATTTCTATGCGCATTTGTGTTAGAATCATGCCCTAGGTGGATCTTGTGTGTGTCACACTTAATAGTAAGTAAAGTATCTATATGTATAAATATGTAATAAATGTGTGCATGGAATAGAATAGACTTGACTCCTATGACGTGTGATGTAGAAAACCAACCCTTATCCCTTGCAATGGTGTTAGATGGATACAATGATGATTTTTAGATGCTTGTGAGATGCAACCTTAGGTGGTAGTATAGATGCTTAGAGCTTGGTATCTTAATTTGGTCACATAAATTTAGATTTATATGCTTCTCTTGCTCAAATTTTGTAATTGATCATGAAAAAGGCTGACCCCTAAGAGATAAGGATGCCCAACTACTAGAAAGGACCCAAAAAGGAGTGAGCTAAACAAAAAAATTTCTAGGGCACCCAGAGGGGATGAGGGCACTTGGGTGGTGGTGTCCAAAGCCAGAAAAGGTGAAGTATGAAGGGTCGAGTGGGCGATGAGGTTTATTAGGTCGAAAGGGAGACTAGGAAGGAACCTAAGAGGCCAGGTATAGTGATCAACCAATACTTTTCTCCCATAAGAAGCATATGAATAGTAGTATGTGATTAGAACCTAGTAATGTACCCAAAGTATGTGATTTAGTGTGTACATTTTCTTGCACTTTATGTTGGTGAGCTGAAAGCTCAGTAACATAAAGTAGATAGAGATGTGTACTTGATAACCATGTAGATTGATGTAGAAAGAGTGTGACGAGACAAGAAAAGTGTGGAGTGATAAAAAGTGTGAAGCATGGAAACTATAGAAGAGGAAGTAAAAAGAAAAGTGATGATGATGACCTTGGGGTGGAAATACATGTGTAGATTGTTGATTTTGTACCGATTATTGATGATGATGTTTGTTATATGTTAATGTTGACTACTGCTTTCCATAAGGACAAACCTACAAAAGAGAAGAATGAACAAGTAGTCAAATATGTGTATATAGAAAAGTTTGTAAAAATGCATGCAAAAAGTGTGTAAAATGTTGAAAAGTAGAAAAGGAACATGTGCACTTGATCCATGATGAGTAAAAGAGTGTAGAGAGGATCCTAAAAATGTTGATGAAGGGCGAGATTTTAGGGCAATCTCCCAACAATATAAGTAGTGTAGGGAGAAAGGTCTAGTGTCATTCTCCAACCTTTGACTGCTTCTCGAATTGTTGAGTATGCATTGAATGTTGGTTTTTGGGTGATCTTACACCACGATAGAAGTAGTGTAGGGAGAAAGGTCTAGTGTCATTTTATAACCTTTGACTACTTCTTGAAGTAAAAATCAATGTAGATGGTTTGTACAAGTCCAATCTAATGTGAATAAGTGTGACCAAATGTGATTGCCCAATGTTGAAGGACTGCCCGCCTTGTGAAAATCCTATGTGAAAATGCTAAACTAAAAACGCTATGTATCTAGCCCTTGGTCTCAAGCAATCGAGAAGGGACATAAGTATATAGGTGCCCAATTTTTATTTCAGGTGATAGTTTTGTGTTGAAGTAAGGACCCAAGTATGATTTTGAGCCCTATTTGAGTTTGTAGATTGTGTTGCACTGTCTTTGTATTATACTATAGCTAAGCTATGACTATGTTGATTGTTGAATTGTGATTGTAGACCACCGAACTGTGATGGTAACCGCCGAATGGGGTGACTAATTCACCCAATAAATTCCCCCTCATTTGGGGTGCATGCGATGTCACTAGGAGGATGTGGCCCAAAAGGGGACCTCATGCTAAAGTGATCTTGGTATGTAGGAGAGAATACACTTAGTGGAAACCAAGGCACATGCAAATAATAACTAGAAGAAAAGTGTTACTACAAAAAACCATGTATATAGAAAATAATGTAAGCTACCAAGAAAGAAGACCGAGTAGACTGCAAAAAGTGGTTTGAAAACATGGGACATCACTCATGATATCACAAGACAAAACCCAAAAACAATGGCAAACAAGAGTAAGCAAACATTAGACAACCATGGTGGAAAATATGTCAAGCAAGGAAAATTCTACACATGAAGCAACTTTTAGCATGTTAGAAAGATATAAAGTATATCAAAGTATGTATAATCTGATATAGTAGTGTGTTATGTACAATAATAAAACAATAGCACCTAAAATGTGTAAGAATGTGGATTCCTCAAGGAACCACTACGGGATAAGTATGAGGTATCGCGCTAAGAATCCATGATGTGTGTAATGATCTGTGTATAGTCTGCGATGAAAACTATAAATCAAGTGAACATGCATGTGTGTATGATAAAGATAATGACATACAAGATATCTATCTAACATGTGTAATAAAGTGTACATGTAAGCATAAGCAAGTAAGAACTATGTGCAACCAAGATATGCAACATGTTGTGGATGAGATGGAATGGAATGCAATATGAGTGTGATAGGGAAGCGTGCCCCCGATTACAGATGTAGGCATGAGTGGAAGTAAATTAATTTGTACAAGACCCTCGTAGTCAAGAATGAACCATATAGCAAGAGTGTGTCATTGGGAAATGGTTTGAATGATGTGTTGTATGCGAGAAAGAGTCAAATGTTGGAGTGCGGAGCATAAATTGTAGAATGATGTGATGTGTAATATTGAATGCAACATTAGAAGAATTGATCATGAATCTAGAATGATTGATGATGTAGCATAGAGCGTAGATCATATAATGTGTGAATAATATGTTATCAAGTATCACTTGTGAAGCGAGGAGTGTGAATTGTAGAGTAGTGTCACATGATGGTGAAATTTGAAGAGATTTATATTGATTGATATAATATGTGTAGAAAAAGATGATAGAAATATTTATTATGAAGCACAAAGCGTAGGTTGTATAATAACATATCATTGTGTGCTAGAAATATTGCATAAGCCACTATAAGGATTGGTCATCAATGTGAAGTGTATGATGCAAGATGTTATGATTGAGGTGAGGTTCAATTCAGATGTAGACCTTCATATAACTAGAGTGCGTCATCAGGTAGTGTGCGCTTGTAAGGGTTTGATCATGAAGTGTAATAGTGAGATTTGTAAGTAGGATGTGATAAGAAAATGCAGATTATAAGTATGTAGTATGTTGTTTGAGATTGTGACACTATAATGATGCGTGTTGAATGTGTTAAGTGTAGAGATGTGCAACATGCAACACAAAATATATAGAAGGTGTAGTAGAAGAGCGTAAAACACGTATGATGCATAGTATATGTATAAATATGATGCCAAATATGTGTATAGTGTGTAGAAAAAATTACGTATGATGTATAGATGTGAATAGAAGATGTAGGAAGCACACAATATGTATGATGTGTAGGAAGAAGAAGATGTCATAGAGGTGTAAGATGTGTAATGTGTAGAAAGCACAAAACACGTAAGATATATAATAGATGTAAGAAGAATATGTCGAAGATGTAAATGATGTGAAATGTTTAGAATAATGTGTTATGGATGTAGAATGTGTAATGTGTGAGGTTCATGTGTATAGTATGCCCTCAATAGTCAAGTGTGAACCTTAGCACAAGAGTGTGTCATAGGGTAATGACGATACAAATAGTGTATCAAAGTGTATGTGATGAATGGATATAGATGCGTAGGATGATGTATATAATGTGATTATAGAAAGACTGATGACTAGTGATGTAAAATTAGGATGCGGGAATGAATATGATACCCCTAAGGTGTATGAGTATGCATAATCTATCCAATAAAAGTGAAGACGAGGGTCCTCCACCTGATGTAGGAAGAGATGAAGATGTGTGAACATGATCTAAGAGTGGTGGTATATGGGATAGACATTGTGTAGGTGAATGAATCCTATATGCATGTGAATGATGAGTATATAATAGAGGTGGTGTATGTCATGCGAAGTAGAATGCAGAGGTGATGTATACCAAGGTGAAGGAGTTGTCCGAATGGTGGACCTAGAGTGGTGTGATGGACTAGAAGACCTATGAGAATGAGCATGTCGCACATGAGTAGGAGAGCTAGGAGCAGATTGTGATTTTGGTTTCAGAGGTCTAAGGGACCTAGATGCTCTAAGAAGTGTGAGGGCCACCTCAAAAGGAGGTTCTTTGCCATGTTAGGCAAAGAGAGACACCTCGAATAGTGACAACTTGGTTGTTATGTATGAACTTAAGACATAAGTGCAGAATGGAAACAATATCTTGAGAGGACATGACCCATGGAAAACCTAAGAGCATGTAACAATTTGTGACACTAGGTGTCACAAGAAAAGGCACAAGCATGGCAAGAGGACTAATTGTGACTATAAGCTTGACATAGCCATAAGATTGAGGCATTGGATATGATATTTGTGATAGCGGATAACCGATAATAACGAGTAGTTTGATAAAAAATATGTTTTGTTGGAATGAGGGACCAATCATAGTATTATTGATATTAGTAGCTCTAATAGAAGCACTGATGTCCATGTAGTCAGTGGAGAAGGAAACATGACGATCTAAATCAGAAAATGCAATGATAGGTGAAGATGAATCAATGTGAAAGACTATAAATTGAGAGGTCTTGACCAAGGAGGAGGAACAACATGATATGCATGATTTTCCAAAGATTCAATAGATTTTGTTTTCGTGATTTGAAGAGGATTGTTGCATATTTTAAGTTTTTTATTTTTATTTACTAGTGGAGAAGCCAATGGTTCAAGAAGCTTGATTTGATTGTTGTCTATAAGATCTTGAATGAGATGACATAATTTGAAACAATGATTAGTGGAATGTCCAACACATTGGTGATAGTCACATTTGAAATTTTCGTTGTAGTTACGGCCCTTAGGGCGAGATGGATCCATAGTAAGTGGAGGAGGAAGCATAATAAGATTGCTCTCAATGAGTTGTGGTAATAGAATATGTGGAGTACATGTCAATTTAGTAAACGTATAATGTTAAGGTTACAATTGAATATTTTTAGGTGGAGTTACAACGTTAACAATGACCTTTGCTTCATTGACCTTAGTAGATGGTTTGAAAGGAGATTTTCTTGGAAACTTGTTAGAAGATGAAGTAGTCTTATATTGGTACTTAAGTTTACCCATAGTGAGAAGCTTACTTTCGTATAGCTTAAGAGTGTGGAAAAGATGATCAAATGAAGGAGAGGTCTCAAAGATGACACTCTCTTGTAGTGGTGGTAAGAGACTCTGGATGAATAAATCTTACAATTATGAGTCGAAAGAACATTAGTCATTGTAGCTAGGTTGTTATTGTAATGCAAGACATAGTCTACTAGGTGCTCATTAGATCGTTGCTTTACTTGTGCTAGTTATGCATATGATATATTTGAACTAATGTTGATGGAAAAATGAGAAAGGAAAGCATCAAATAAATGCATGAAATATGTTACCAAATGAATAGGTAGATCATAAAACTAATGCATAACATATTCTTGGAGACTGTGAGGAAAAATCTTTGTTAATAGATTGTGATCATCCGCATAATCGATACAGGACATATGGAAAGAGTGAAGATGCTCTTGAGGGTCGCAATGGCATTTGAATATTGAAATCTTAGGAGTTATGAAATTTGTGGGGAGTGCATATGTGGAAATGGCGGATGCAAAAGGAGTATGAAGGAGCATGGTAAAATTAAGAGATGGAGCTAGGCGAGGAGTAACAATTTGTTGTTGATGAATTTGAGTTTGAAAATCTTGATATAAAGAGGATAAATCAGAGGTATTAGAAGAGGATATAGGTTGTGCAATAACAACATTGGGTTGAATGATTGGAGCGGTGGTAGCGGGGATAGAAATAAGAACATGCAAAGGGGAGTGGAGACCATGGCGGCCAAAGAAGACCCTAGAAGAGAAGTGAAGAAACAATCCAAGATTTTGGTGTAGAATCGTGCACATTTTTGGCCTTAATGATAACATGAAGAATGTGTGGAAGATGGTCAGATTGTCACACATAGCTTGACAAAAATTAGTAAGCTTTTCTAATTGTTCTTGATCAATATTGGTGTCCTCATCATATGACTACTCATTATCAGATGCTTTGATATAAGGAAGAGGAACTCTTTGAGAGTTGGAAAAAGGATTTTTGAGTTCAACCATTGATGTAGGGATCTCAACCATGATTTTGGAAACCCTATGGGTATAGAGAGGAAGCTCTAAATTCTCAAAGGATCCAAACCAACCACTACGAGTGATGGGCATAAAAATGAGGATTTGAAATTCAACTTCACCAAATGATTTTAAAAATAAAATAAAATGGATAGTATTACTTATGTTAAATTCTAAGATGTGTTACAACAAGAAGATATGGCAGTAAAGTACATTAGAGGACTCAAACAACAAGAAATTAAAGTAAAACCCTAAGTGCAATGAAGATTTATGATACTTAACTTATTTTGTAATATTCCTAGAAATGTGCGAAGGTGGAAAACTAATCAAATTGGAACATAGGAGGTCATGACCGAGCCCCAAAAAATAAAAAAGTGTAGGAGAAGGGATTGATGCCCTGAAGCCATCTTGGGGTTCCTGGATACTAGGTCCCTTCCACAGACACTGGGTCTGTGTAAGAGGTCCATAAACCTATTTCATAGGGTCAATGGTTAATCTAAAACCCTCGTTGTCTATCACAAGTATGTCACACTAATTCCACTAAGCTCGCTGATATCCTGTAATGTAAAAATCACCTGTAAAACCCTTGAAATAACATCAAATACCAAAAAAGAAAGATGAAAAATGAGGGGTCAGACTATCCTTAGCTATCACAATGGTGATCTTAAGACTGAGCATTGCACTACATCTCAAACCTAATTTAGTTCTATGTGTGTGTGTGCAAAATCATGCCCTAGGTGGCTCTTGTGTGTGTCACACTTGATAGCAAGAAAAGTAGCTAGATGTAGAAAAATGTAATAAATGTGTACATGGAATAGAATAGACTTCCCTCCTATGAAGTGTGATACAGAAAACCATCCCTTTTCCTTGTAATGGTACTAGATGGATATAATGAAGCTCTTTAGATGCTCATGAGATGCAACCTTAGGTGGTAGTATATATGTTTTGAGCTTGGTCTCTTAATTTGGTCACACAACTCTATATTATATGCTTCTCTTGTTCAAATTTCGTAATTGATCACTAAAATGCCGAACCCTAAGAGATAAAGATGTCCATAGACTATAAAGGACCCATAAAGGAATGAGATAAATAAAAAGAGGTCTAGGTAGCCCAGAGGGTTGAGGGCACATAGACACCTTTGGAATCTGGCTAGGAGCTGGTGTCAGAGCCGAGTAAAAGGTGAAGAATGAAGGGTCGAGATTGGGTGGTGGGGTTTGTGAGGTCAAAAGAAAGACTAGGAAGGAGCCTAAGAGGTCACATATAATGATCAAACAATAATTTTCTCCCGTAAGAAGCATATGAATGGTAGTATGTGATTAGGACTAGTAATGTACCTTAAGTGCATGATTTAGTGTCTACATTTCCCCCACTTTATGTTGGTGAGTGAAAATCTCGGTAACATAAATTACATAGAGATACATACCTAATAATCATGTAAATTGATGTAGAAAGAGCATCTTTGAGACAAGAAAAGTGTGGAGTGATAAAAAGTGTGAAACGTGGAAACTATAGAAGATAAAGTAAAAAAAAGCGATGATGATGACCCTATGGTGGATGCACGTGTAGATTGTTGATGGTGTACCTATTGTTGATGTTGACTACCACTTCCCATAAGGAAGAACCTATAAAAAAGAATAACAAACAAGTAGTCAAATATGTGTATATAGAAAAGTGTATAAAAATGCATTCAAAAGTGTTTAAAATGCTGAAAAGTATTAAAGGAACATGTACACTTGATCCATGACAAGTAAAAGAATGTAGAGAGGATCTTGAAAATTTCTATGAAGGGTGAGTTTTTATGGTGGTCTAATTCTCATGCCATGACGGTAATAGTGTAGGGAGAAAACTACCGGTGCATTCTTTAATCCAAAGAGCATGACAATGTATGTGAAACTTCCCATTCGGTGGAAAAGGTGGTATTTTCTTGATCCTCACATGCAATGCACACCTGGTGCTATCCTAAAAATCCATCCATTGAGGAATAAATCTTGCACCCTACAACTCCCTCAATAATCTCTTATGTAAATGATGTAGGAAAAGCATCTATGACACAAGAGGAATTAAGTACCCGATAGTCCACACAAATCCTAATTTGACAATCTTTCACGTATACTTATGACCATGGGGCAAACCCACTCGAGACTCCTCAATAGGTTCTATAATTCCTTATTCAAGCATCTTATCAATCTCTTCTTTCACCTTCTCGCACAATTTTGGGTTCATCCTATAGGGCCTCTTTTGAACCAGATGCACACCTTTCTTTAGATTAATATTCATATTGCCTTATGAGGGATGGATGCCCTTCAAATCATGGTAACCCCTAGGAATAAATTCTTAAATTCAGACAACAACTCAATGATATTTTTACATCCGCTTTCGACCAATTGTATCTAATGATAGGTTCCTTAAGCACATCCTCGGTGCCAATGTTTACCTTATTTTTTTATAGGGACATGATATGCGCATGCCTACTCATCTATGGATTCCATAACCTCACATGCACCCTCTTTATGGCTAACATCCATGTTCTCTAATTCCTCATCATTAATGAGGTATACCATTTTCCATTTTCCTTCTCTCTCACTACATTCCCTAGCTGGATATATTTTGTGTCCTCACGCGACTTAGTCCTAGGTTCTCTAAGAGATAAAACATGATCTCTTCTACCTTTGCACTATCCCCTAATGTGACATTATTAATTATTTGAAAGGCTTTGTGTAATTGCAGTTTATTAAAAAAATAATCAAAAGTATGAGCCATACCTTCTCTCATGTCACACCACTTGCAGTCTCTTGCTTGAGCTCAACATGTAAATACCATGCATGCATGCATCTGCATAGCGTAGAGTAGAACTTATACACCCAAAGAGATGGTGGTATAACATCCTAGCCTTACACCCATTGTCTCTCACATTGGTGGATGTGTACAAAAGAAGGAGTATTCCCATCATATTCATCGATAAAGGAAGGTATATTATTACGAGTAAACCTTGTCAACAAGGCTACCCTTACCTCACATCAACCCAAAAGATTATCCTGTGTGTTTCCCACCCGGTGTATTTCTATTCCACACAATGTATAGACCATGATATTATTTCTATCCCCTTCATTTTCTAGTGGTCTTCTATGGCGTACATAAATGATTCGGGTTTTTCCTCCCGTATACCGGGAAATGGCGAGTTCTTCCCAACTACCTAATCATGCACATCTTGGTCATCGAGTGAATCTTCCTTGACCTCCCATCCAACCATTCCATACGTGTCATGGGCCCAATTATCATAAGTAACACTAGTAGCGTCATTGACATATTTCATGTCTTCCCACTAAAGTACACCTTCCTTAGATGGTTATACATTCTCGGGGTTGTGAGCTATACATGTATAGATCATATTTAGTTCTTCTTCACTCATAGGATCAATGTATGGTGCAACCTTCACATCAAGCAGGGTATGAAAAAGCACTCTTCCTTGTTCTAAAATCTGATATATCTTTTTTTTTGAAACATAGGTTTGTATTGTTTGCATAACACCAAGGACGCTCAAGCATTGCTGGAAAATTTTCTTCCTCTGCAAGCTCAAATACTTCAAAATATCTTGTAAACTTGGATCCTTGAATAGTAATTGAAACATCCTTCAATACCCTAATAGGAATGGAATTTTTTTATTTACTATATATAATACATTAGAATATGGCTATAACTAGGTTCATACCATATGGTTCTAGACATTTAAAGTTAGAACATTGACTTTTATGCATGTATTAATCAAAATATTACTTACCAGCCAGCCATCAATCACTACATCCATTGTAATCTTCTTATCATACTCATGATTCCGAGGTGGTATGTTAATATGTAGGATCTGGTGCTCATGTTCAACTCCATCACGCATTACCTTCTCACAAATCCATTCTCTAAGTAAAGGAATTATGTTTTCTTGTTACAACATCCTACATACTTCCTTCGAGATCATCTACATCCTTCATGGAAGCTCAATATTCTTTATGCATTCCATTTCGTGCACCTATTCCTTCGGGCATGGGATTTCACGCTACAATTCTCTAATTACCCCCAAAGTAGCTTGGTAGACCTCCTTCAAGTGAGCCACATTTGGATACTAAACATGTATAATCTCTTCTCTTTTGATAAGAGGTTTTTCTTTAAAGGCTCCCTTGTGTGGGTTGCCTCTGCACAAGTAGTAACTAACACATGCTAGAGATCCAAATCATTTGTCTTCTTATGTTTCCACTGTTCATTCTTCACACGTTATACCTTGATCATCCATGCACCTTTGTTTTTCTTTTTTTATTACACATATGCTCATAAATATTAGGACAATCTTCAAGCTTATGTCCCTTTCCATAGTATGCACATACACGATGTTTCTTGTGACAATCCTCGTTGATAATGATCTAGGGACCAAAAAGTATAACAAGTCCTGTGCATGAACCTTCCTCTACCGCCACATTCTGTTCTCTTATATCCACCTTGGAACCCACCATCTCTATTATTTCACCCTTCATTAGGGTAGTCTTCCTACTCCCGAGATCTACTTGCCATAATGGTCTATCACAATCTAGTCTTGCATGTCTCGTGAATATGGTCTATCAAGTGATAGTCGGTTGTATCATGGGTATGTACATAAATTTTTTGTAGTACATAGAGACATTCTTCATTGTTACAGAAAATTTCAGACACCATGATTCTTGTGGAAGATATCACAAGACTGTAATAGTTTACAAAAATTCCTACATGGAAAACTATCCTTAGTAAGCCCCTTCACGTCAAAATGGGTGCACCATAACCCACTACGTGGCTCATGCACCAAATTGGTAGATAGATTTTAGAATTTCTTAGAAATATATTTTATTTGTGCCTCTAGAAAAGGATTCACTCCAGTGTCTATACTCCTAAATTCTTTAACACGTAGAGATCCTTCCAAAGCCTCGCATGGATCAGTAAATTTTTATGTGATAAGGCCCTTGAAACGAATTGATAAGCCTCTAACAAACCAATGTGTATGTTGGCTCTAATGAATATCATAAGATAACTTAGATAAGAGAGTCTTAAACAACACATAATAATCCCTCACACTTTTAAATAATCCTTGCTTTATGTCCTTGAGTGCACTAATAATCTGTTGTTCAAACTCATGAATATGAAATTCAGCCAAAAGGAAGTGCACAATGCATCATAATCCACTATATTCTAGTGTGGATCGTACTTCCTATACCAACTATGTGCGTGTCATTGAAATATAGTGGAAAATTGACTTACCTTTATATCAAAAGTTGTTATACCCTTAGCTCTCCATAAAAATTCATAGTTGTGCACTTGCTCAACTATATCCTTCACACCTCTATACTATGGAAAGTGAAGATACATCTCAAAGAAAACTTGAGGTGTCGTCAATGGTGAGGTTGTTGTGGTTCTTACGATGGGTGTGGCCCTTTTCATCGGTTGGGGCCATATCTTGAACCTAAACATCCACCATGATTTCCTTTGGGTGGTGGTGACCTGAGCCTCCCAATCCTCCTATCGCGGCATGTGGTCCAAAGTAGATGAAATTCCTTATGTCCTAGTTTATGTGCTAAATTTTACACCAATGGCTTGCACTATAGCACCACCTATATGATTTCTTCCAACACTTTACACTTCGATGATATATCCCGATGATGTGCCTAAGAAAATACCTTTGAATGTACTCGTCCCAAAAGCGGTAAACTGTTGCTCTACCATTTATGCATCCTTGATCTATCGTGCATCCTAATAAGTAACTAAAGTATGCATAACTATGTCTCCTACCCAACTTGGAGATTCTAATTTCTTGCCTTCACTATGATGCTCTTCAACAACTACTTCTAGATGGGGAACACCTTGTACAAGGGCTAGGAGTCTAGGTTGGGTCAGATGTGTGCCCACAATTCTCATTATCTTCTTAGCTATGCTCTCATCAAAGGCCGAAGGGGTCTCTACTACAATTTCCTAAAGTTGAGAGGACATGATATTGTGGCTCCTCATCTTCCATAGGGCTCTCATCACTTTCGTAAGTCATCATTCTTCTCGGTCTCAGTGTTTCATCAACTACCTTCTATTTTACCTCATTATACTTGAGTCATGTCCTCTCTCTATCTTTCTTCCACTAAGGCTGCCATCATCCTTCCCAAACTTGCTTCTTGCCCCTACATGTAGTGGTGTTTTAGTTATCCATGGGTAAATTTTTCATGCCTAATTATACCATTAGGATTTTAATAGCTAATGGTATTGCGTGCAACTAAGATCCTCTTGGCTCACACAAGAATTGGAAATCTACTTCCTTTATGAAAGAATATGTTGAAATTACATACTCCAAAGTATAGTTACACAATACACCTTCCCACCAATGATCTACAACTTTATTCCATGTCTCATCCGAATCAAAGAGTGTTTAATAGTCTTCTTACACCCAATATCTCTTTCCTAGCTAGACACCTATGTTTGTTGCATAAGCTACTAACCATTGGTATAACTCTAATGGGAAGAAGCTAAAGAACGTCTCATACAAATAGTCATATAGATTGTATTCCACCCACTTTTACGTGTTAAAATGAGGTTCACTGTTATATCTATATGAAAAACTATCTTGGTTGTCTTCTATATAGCTTTCAATATTCTCCAAAGACATTTAGAACTCCATACGCATGCAACATCATGGTAGAAATATCAAAAAGAGGTCTTGGAAATGGAACCAAAATGTAGTCTTTTTATTTCCCAACAAAGCTATGTGTGCTAACACTTCATCTAGACAAGTATGGAATCTCAACCCAAAGCATGCGTAGCTTCCAAGTCCCTCATTTTTATACCTATCAGAATGTTATCATGCATTTTTATCTTATCCACAACCAAAACATCCATTCATGCACTCAGAAACATCATCACATGAAGAGACGACAACATATATAATAAGGAAATCATTCAAAGATAATGAATATCAAGATCTGAATACCCATCAAACCATGTTTAAACACAAAGATCCTTGTAATCCATACACAATTATCCATCATAACCATAATTCATATCATAACATGGAACTTGATTACAATACCACTGATTCTGATGATGCACAAGACCCCGCATGCTCTCTACATAATCCAAAAAGATTTCCATGAAGTCATTCAAACCCCGCATTGTAATAATATACCACCGATTCTAAAACTCTCATACACACAAAATCCCCATTATAATGGAATATCACACACATATATAGTGTGGGAATTTCCCTTCACCACCTACATGCACTCTCCTAATAATAGGCGTGTGTACAAAATAACCTACATGCTTTTTACACTCCATGCTAATAATAGATCAACCTAAATATAAAACATGCTTTAATCCTATTATTATCTTGATCTATGCATGATCCTTTTCTTTTTCTACATGTGCTTTTTCCAATTATAAATCCTTACGTATGCATCCCACACCATCCTAATTTTATCTATTTTTATACCTTTCTTGGATGCTACTCCAACCTTGATTTTCTATTTTTAGCCATGTCTTTGGAAAATCAGCTAAGCCCCGATTTTTTCTATTTATACACGAACCTTCACACATTAATCCTTCCTATATGTGCATTCCCCTTCACACACCCTTGTGTGTGGCTCAAAAATTTCATGCATGGCTAGTACTTAGCCATTTTCTCTCGCTCAACATCGATCATGCATGGCGCTAGTGTCGATGAGATGATTAGGTTCGATCCTTTTAGGTTGGAAGAACTTCCTGTTGATCCCCTTTTATCACTCGACTTTTCTCCACTATCGTCGGTCATACTTGTAACCTGTAAAATTGATAGCTAGCCACATATACTAACAAAACACATCAAACCTAATAAATAAGATGCAAAATAGGAAAATTGACCCTCACAAATCACCCTAAGAGTGATATTATGACCGAGTGTTGCACTACATCTCAAAATCCATGTAGTTCTATGTGAATGTGTGTGTAATGATTCCCTAGGTTTCCCTTGTGCAAGTTGCACTATGATAGTGGGCTAGATCTAGAATTCTCCAAGTATGTAAATGTATGAAATGGAATAGAATAGACTTCCCCTCTTATGTTGTGTATGTAGAGTGATGCAACCCTTGTCCCTTGTATGGATGTGCTAGATGGATTCTTTGTAATTATTTTGTGCCTTTGGATGCAAGCTTAGGTGATAGTAGATATATGATTCCCTTGTTTGAATTTCATAATTGAAAACTTAAAGGATGAAGAA